>JARQOD010000003.1:236669357-236771297 GCA_033576555.1 Oophaga sylvatica
TGCTGATGTGAGCTGCCCCATAGATTAACACTAAAGGTACTGCCACACTAAACAATCCCGCTAGTGATCACGATAACGACGCATACTAATGCGATCGCTAGCGGGATTGTTTCTATATCGCTGATAGCGGCTTAACTTAGCGATGTCGTTAAGGACGCTATCGCGGTTAGCGATCTCCTTAACGACTTTAGCGGTACAAAAGTACCGCTAAATCGCTAAGAAAAGGTGCCACACTCAGCGATATATACTTACCAGCGGGGGCGCCGACGATAAAATAGGGTCCGGAACGATGTCAGCGACGAGCGAGATCACAGCAGGATCTCAGCAGGGGCCATGTCGCTGGTAGATGCCGCACACAACAACATCGCTAACGGGATCGCTAAATAGTGACGTTTTTTAGCGATCCCGTTAGCGATGTTGTTTAGTGTGGCATACCCTTAAGTCAAGTGCTATGCAATGTTTTAATCGCATAGCACTCCTCGTATTCTATGGTATTGTGACGCCGGCCTTCATCAGCAGCTCCTGCACTGTAAATGAATAACTTAAAAAAACCTGCGTGGGTTCCCCTGTCGTTTTGATAACCAGCCAGGCAAAACTCACAGCTGGGGGCTGCAACCCTTAGCTGTCAGCTTCAGCAAGTCTGGTTAACAAGACTAGAGGGGTCCCATGCCATATTTTTTATTTAAATAAATAATTTTAAAAAATGACATGAGGTTCCCCCCATTTTTGACAAACAGCCTTGCTAAATCAATACAGCTGGGAGCTGGTATCCTCAGACTGGTAAGGGGCCATGGATATTGCCCTCCCAGCCTAAAAATAGCAGCTCACAGCCATCCAGAAAAGGCACATCTATTAGATACGCCAATTCTGGTACTTTGCTCAGCTCTTCCCACTTGCCCTATAGCGGTGGCAAGTTGGGTTCATATTTGTGGGTTAATGTCACCTTTGTATTGTCAGGTGACATCAAGCACATGGCTTAGTAATGGATAGGTGTCTAAAAGACACCCCATCACTAATCATGTATTTACATATTAAATAAAGTCCTTTATTAGAAATAAGACTAAACACAGTTTTCCATTTTAGTTACAAATTACAAACACAGTTATGCTCACCTAATGCCTAATTCCATCAAAGCCCTCATTCTCCTGTAATAAAACTAAAATAAAAAAACAACAATATCCCTCACCTGTTGGTCATCCTGTCCCACACCGTAATCCATGTCAGGGTGATTAATAGTTTTCTCACGGTGATCTGCTGTGAAGTCACTGAGCTTGAACTACAGTGAACTCATCACTGACTTTTTCCCACGGTGCTGAGGTAACAGCAGTTTAGCCTTGCTGGGAATGCAGCCTCAGTGACCAGAGGTAACCTCGTTGATGTCACCGCTAGTCACTGAGGACAGCTCATTCACTAGTGGTTCTCAGCCTGGATAGTCGCATCTTGGCACCATCCAGGTTGAAAACTATTAATCTCCCAGACATGGATTATGGCGTGGGGCAGAACGATGGACAGGTGAGGGATATTGTTGTTTTTTAATTTTAGTTTTATTACAGGCGAACGAGGGCTTCGGTGGAATTAGGCGTTAGGGGAGCATAACTGTGTTTGTTATTTGTAAATAAAATGGAAAAAACTGTTGTTTAGTCTTATTTCTAATAAAAGACTATTCTGGCTGTGTCTTTATTTACCGGGTAACTATAGGATTAGTAATGAATCCATTACTAAGCCGTGAGCTTGATGTCACCTGACAATACAAAGGTGACATCAACCCCACAAATATAAACTCTACTTGCCACCGCTACAAGGCAAGTGGGAAGAGCCAGTCAATGCGCCAGAATTGGCGCATTTAATAGATGTGCCTTTTCAGGGTGGCTGCGACTGCTATTTTTAGGATGGGGGGCCAATATCCATGGCCCCTTGCCAGCCTGAGAATACCAGCCCCAGCTGTGAGCTTTAGCAAGGATGATTGTCTAAAATAGGAGGGACCTCATGCCATTTTTTTTAAATTATTTATTTGAATAATTAGAAAATACGGCGTGGAGACACCTCTATTCTTGATAACCAGCCTAGCTGAAGCTGACAGTTGAGGGTTTCAGCCCCCAGCTGTGAATTTGCCTGGCTGGTTATCAAAAATACAGGGGAACCCTCGCAAGATGAATAACTCCCATCTGCCGCTCCTGCTGTCACTGTTTTTAGCGGCAGCAGGTGTCAGCTGATGGGAGCTATAGTTCCATCAGCTGACACCTGTGACCAGAGGTAACCTCGATCAAGTCACCGCTGGTCACGGACACTGCACTTGCAGCAGCTCAGTCACCAGTAGCTCTCAGTCTGGATGGTCGCATCTTGGCACCATCCAGGTTGAAAACTATTTATCCCCCAGACATGGATTATGGCGTGGGACAGAATGACAGAGAGGTGAGGGATATTGTTTTTTTTTTATTTTAGTATTATTACAGGAGAACGAGGGCTTTGGTGGAATAGCTGATAGGTGAGTATAACTGTGTTTATTATTTTTAAATAAAATTGGAAAACTGTGTTTAGTCTTATTTCTAATAAAGGACTTTATTGCGGCTGTGTCTTTATATACTATATAAGTATAGAATTAGTAATGGATAGGTATCTTACAGACGCCTCTCCATTAGTAATCCGTGGGCTTGATGCCACCAGACAATACAAAGGTGACATCAACCCCACAAATATGAACCCCACTTGCCACCGCTACAGGGCAATTGGGAAGAGCCATGCAAAGCGCAAGAATTGGCACATCTAATAGCTGCACCTTTTCTGGGCAGCTGCGGGCTGCTATTTTTAGGCTGGGGGGCCTATATCCATGACCCCTTACCAGCCTGAGAATACCAGAATAGTAGCCCCCAGCTGTGAGCTTTAGCAAGGCTGGTTGTCATAAATGGGGGGAACCCCACATCGTTTTTTTTAAATTATTGATTTAAATAATTAAAAATAAGGCATGAGGAGTCTGGGGACCCCTCTATTCTTAATAACCAGCCTGCCTTGCTGAAGCTGACAGATTGGGGTTGCAGCCCCGGCTGTGAGTTTTGCCTGGCTGTTATTAAAAATACAGGGGAACCCAAGCAGGTTTTTTTTCTTTTAAATTTATTTATTTACAGCGCAGGAGCAGCTGATGAATACTCCCATCAGCCTCCCCTGCTCTCGCTATTATTAGCGGCAGCAGGTGTCGGATGATGGGAGCTGTAGTCCCTTTCACTGACACCAGTGACCGGAGGTAAACTTTATAACTCCGATCACAGCAGAGCGCTCACGCTGTCTTTTGACGGCGTGGGAACCATGGCTCTCTGACCAACGGGGATGATTTCACTGCCGTTCAGAAGCGGTATGCCGGTGTTTCCCATGCTGTCACACAGCATGGGAAACACTGGCTTTTTTGTTGAGTATGTTCAGCTATATTCGGTGATTAAATTGGCGAATATAGCAAATTCGGTGATCGTGAGCCCAACCGAATATTGAAATATTCGCTCATCTCTAGTAATAGATCCTTCGGCAACCAAGGAGGAGGGACGAGGGAGACTCACCCAGGTCCAACAGAGGCAGGGGAACACTATTATAGGTCTGGGACAGTTTCATTAGACCCTCCCAGCACCCATGCCATGATGTGCCGGGTAGTCTGACAAGGAAGGAAAAGATTTTGAAGAAGGTGAAGGAGTACCTAGCCGACTGTACCAGTGATTCCTCTGTGCTGTACTACTGTTGGATATCTAAGCTGGACATGTGACATGAACTTTCGCGCTAAGCCTTGCGTCACTCTTTCAAAATTTTTAGAACCGCATTATGCATCACTTGCTGTAAATTTTTAGAGGGTCATTATGTATCACTCTCTCCAAATTTTTAGAAGGTCATTATGCATCACTCTCTCCAAATTTTTAGAGGGCCAATATGCATCACTCTCTCCAAATTTTTAAAGGGTCATCTTGCTGCACTTGTTCAAAATTTTTGTCTTCCAGGGTGTATTGCAGTCCCTCCTAATTTTTGGCAGCCCTTGCACTTAATGCATAGGCTGTATGAGTCTAGGAGTCTCACTACCTAATAATTTTAACAGAATGTGTATGAGGCTCGATCATCACTAATGACCGCGTCAAAGTTTAATTTTGATGTAGAAATAAATCAGCTTAAAAGAAAGTTCAGAAGAAAGATTAGGTTTCAGAACCACAGTGAACTTCTGTGGGAACTCTATTGTTTATTTGTACCCTTTACTATTCTACGGTGTCGTATATCAGATTCAAAGTTCTGTATGCGATATTATGGAGGCATTGTCCCCATAGAAAGATTAATTAATATTTTCTATCTTCCGCAAGAGGCATAGGGTTAAATGTACAACCTATGAAAAATGTACATGTCTGTCAAAATTTACAAGTTGCCAGTTCTATTCAGCCATTTTCACAACTTGGAAGGTTGAGTGACAACCATTACTGCCAATTTTTTAATTCATGATTATTTCACTGCCACCAAAAATAATCCATTAATTAGTATGTAGAGTGACTGTGGAGGACCCTTCATGTCTATGAATTTACATGGACAGTTAATTGATTTTATTAGGCCAGATGTAATTCTTTATTTACCTTGAGATGGTGCTGCACATAAACTGAACCCTGCTGCCTTTTTTTTCCAACAGATTATAACTGATAATTACTATTTAGAAAAAAAGGTAGTGGGTCTACTTAGTGTTGCAACATTACACTTAGTGTTTTTTTCCTTAATGGGAAACAGATGTATTAATAGCTTCCCACTTTTTTTTCTATAGATTTTTCCCTTGGTCTGTTTTCATAAAGCCAAAGTATACATATTTAGGAGCAGCTTATATGTCAGACTTTCTCTGCCAGGTAACCTACTCATTAGTGTTGAGCGATACTGCTCGATATCTAAAAATATCGGATCGGAATGGTACCGCCGATATCACTAAATATCGTCGATATCCGATTCCGATACCGGAAGTCCCATGTAAGTCTATGGGAACCAAATATCGACATTAAAAAAACCCATTCTTGCCTTGTTGGTTAATTGTACATGAAGGAAAACAACAAAGAGTAATGTAGAATGTATTGGGGGAGGTTGAGGAAACAATAAAGGCATACATGTTTAACCCAATGCATTGGAATAGCATTAATATATATTTTTTTGGAAATACGTTTGGATTGACTAACAAATTGACAATGTTGTTAACCTTTTTTCTATTTTGGCAAATAAGTATGTTTCACAACTTCCATGCTCTTCACCTTTTTAACTTTTGCCAGTGCCACACTTTCTCCTTCATAATCTTCAGCAGCATCAACTTTCTCATCAAATTATTCTTCATCTTCACCTTCTTAATCTTCTTCTTAAACTTCTTGCTATTCATGTTTTTGTTTACATTACTCATATTGTTATTATTAAACTAATTAAGTGTGGCATACCCTTAAGTCAAGTGCTATGCAATGTTTTAATCGCATAGCACTCCTCGTATTCTATGGTATTGTGACGCCGGCCTTCATCAGCAGCTCCTGCACTGTAAATGAATAACTTAAAAAAACCTGCGTGGGTTCCCCTGTCGTTTTGATAACCAGCCAGGCAAAACTCACAGCTGGGGCTGCAACCCTTAGCTGTCAGCTTCAGCAAGTCTGGTTAACAAGACTAGAGGAGTCCCATGCCATATTTTTTATTTAAATAAATAATTAAAAAAAATGACATGAGGTTCCCCAAACAGCCTTGCTAAATCAATACAGCTGGGAGCTGGTATCCTCAGACTGGTAAGGGGCCATGGATATTGCCCTCCCAGCCTAAAAATAGCAGCTCACAGCCATCCAGAAAAGGCACATCTATTAGATACGCCAATTCTGGTACTTTGCTCAGCTCTTCCCACTTGCCCTATAGCGGTGGCAAGTTGGGTTCATATTTGTGGGTTAATGTCACCTTTGTATTGTCAGGTGACATCAAGCACATGGCTTAGTAATGGATAGGTGTCTAAAAGACACCCCCATCACTAATCATGTATTTACATATTAAATAAAGTCCTTTATTAGAAATAAGACTAAACACAGTTTTCCATTTTAGTTACAAATTACAAACACAGTTATGCTCACCTAATGCCTAATTCCATCAAAGCCCTCATTCTCCTGTAATAAAACTAAAATAAAAAAACAACAATATCCCTCACCTGTTGGTCATCCTGTCCCACACCGTAATCCATGTCAGGGTGATTAATAGTTTTCTCACGGTGATCTGCTGTGAAGTCACTGAGCTTGAACTACAGTGAACTCATCACTGACTTTTTCCCACGGTGCTGAGGTAACAGCAGTTTAGCCTTGCTGGGAATGCAGCCTCAGTGACCAGAGGTAACCTCGTTGATGTCACCGCTAGTCACTGAGGACAGCTCATTCACTAGTGGTTCTCAGCCTGGATAGTCGCATCTTGGCACCATCCAGGTTGAAAACTATTAATCTCCCAGACATGGATTATGGCGTGGGGCAGAACGATGGACAGGTGAGGGATATTGTTGTTTTTTAATTTTAGTTTTATTACAGGCGAACGAGGGCTTCGGTGGAATTAGGCGTTAGGGGAGCATAACTGTGTTTGTTATTTGTAAATAAAATGGAAAAAACTGTTGTTTAGTCTTATTTCTAATAAAAGACTATTCTGGCTGTGTCTTTATTTACCGGGTAACTATAGGATTAGTAATGAATCCATTACTAAGCCGTGAGCTTGATGTCACCTGACAATACAAAGGTGACATCAACCCCACAAATATAAACTCTACTTGCCACCGCTACAAGGCAAGTGGGAAGAGCCAGTCAATGCACCAGAATTGGCGCATTTAATAGATGTGCCTTTTCAGGGTGGCTGCGACTGCTATTTTTAGGATGGGGGGCCAATATCCATGGCCCCTTGCCAGCCTGAGAATACCAGCCCCAGCTGTGAGCTTTAGCAAGGATGATTGTCTAAAATAGGAGGGACCTCATGCCATTTTTTTAAAATTATTTATTTGAATAATTAGAAAATACGGCGTGGAGACACCTCTATTCTTGATAACCAGCCTAGCTGAAGCTGACAGTTGAGGGTTTCAGCCTCCAGCTGTGAATTTGCCTGGCTGGTTATCAAAAATACAGGAGAACCCTCGCAAGATGAATAACTCCCATCTGCCGCTCCTGCTGTCACTGTTTTTAGCGGCAGCAGGTGTCAGCTGATGGGAGCTATAGTTCCATCAGCTGACACCTGTGACCAGAGGTAACCTCGATCAAGTCACCGCTGGTCACGGACACTGCACTTGCAGCAGCTCAGTCACCAGTAGCTCTCAGTCTGGATGGTCGCATCTTGGCACCATCCAGGTTGAAAACTATTTATCCCCCAGACATGGATTATGGCGTGGGACAGAATGACAGAGAGGTGAGGGATATTGTTTTTTTTTTATTTTAGTATTATTACAGGAGAACGAGGGCTTTGGTGGAATAGCTGATAGGTGAGTATAACTGTGTTTATTATTTTTAAATAAAATTGGAAAACTGTGTTTAGTCTTATTTCTAATAAAGGACTTTATTGCGGCTGTGTCTTTATATACTATATAAGTATAGAATTAGTAATGGATAGGTATCTTACAGACGCCTCTCCATTAGTAATCCGTGGGCTTGATGCCACCAGACAATACAAAGGTGACATCAACCCCACAAATATGAACCCCACTTGCCACCGCTACAGGGCAATTGGGAAGAGCCATGCAAAGCGCAAGAATTGGCACATCTAATAGCTGCACCTTTTCTGGGCAGCTGCGGGCTGCTATTTTTAGGCTGGGGGGCCTATATCCATGACCCCTTACCAGCCTGAGAATACCAGAATAGTAGCCCCCAGCTGTGAGCTTTAGCAAGGCTGGTTGTCATAAATGGGGGGGAACCCACACATCGTTTTTTTTAAATTATTGATTTAAATAATTAAAAATAAGGCATGAGGAGTCTGGGGACCCCTCTATTCTTAATAACCAGCCTGCCTTGCTGAAGCTGACAGATTGGGGTTGCAGCCCCCGGCTGTGAGTTTTGCCTGGCTGTTATTAAAAATACAGGGGAACCCAAGCAGGTTTTTTTTCTTTTAAATTTATTTATTTACAGCACAGGAGCAGCTGATGAATACTCCCATCAGCCTCCCCTGCTCTCGCTATTATTAGCGGCAGCAGGTGTCGGATGATGGGAGCTGTAGTCCCTTTCACTGACACCAGTGACCGGAGGTAAACTTTATAACTCCGATCACAGCAGAGCGCTCACGCTGTCTTTTGACGGCGTGGGAACCATGGCTCTCTGACCAACGGGGATGATTTCACTGCCGTTCAGAAGCGGTATGCCGGTGTTTCCCATGCTGTCACACAGCATGGGAAACACTGGCTTTTTTGTTGAGTATGTTCAGCTATATTCGGTGATTAAATTGGCGAATTTAGCAAATTCGGTGATCGTGAGCCCAACCGAATATTGAAATATTCGCTCATCTCTAGTAATAGATCCTTCGGCAACCAAGGAGGAGGGACGAGGGAGACTCACCCCAGGTCCAACAGAGGCAGGGGAACACTATTATAGGTCTGGGACAGTTTCATTAGACCCTCCCAGCACCCATGCCATGATGTGCCGGGTAGTCTGACAAGGAAGGAAAAGATTTTGAAGAAGGTGAAGGAGTACCTAGCCGACTGTACCAGTGATTCCTCTGTGCTGTACTACTGTTGGATATCTAAGCTGGACATGTGACATGAACTTTCGCGCTAAGCCTTGCGTCACTCTTTCAAAATTTTTAGAACCGCATTATGCATCACTTGCTGTAAATTTTTAGAGGGTCATTATGTATCACTCTCTCCAAATTTTTAGAAGGTCATTATGCATCACTCTCTCCAAATTTTTAGAGGGCCAATATGCATCACTCTCTCCAAATTTTTAAAGGGTCATCTTGCTGCACTTGTTCAAAATTTTTGTCTTCCAGGGTGTATTGCAGTCCCTCCTAATTTTTGGCAGCCCTTGCACTTAATGCATAGGCTGTATGAGTCTAGGAATCTCACTACCTAATAATTTTAACAGAATGTGTATGAGGCTCGATCATCACTAATGACCGCGTCAAAGTTTAATTTTGATGTAGAAATAAATCAGCTTAAAAGAAAGTTCAGAAGAAAGATTAGGTTTCAGAACCACAGTGAACTTCTGTGGGAACTCTTGTTTATTTGTACCCCTTTACTATTCTACGGTGTCGTATATCAGATTCAAAGTTCTGTATGCGATATTATGGAGGCATTGTCCCCATAGAAAGATTAATTAATATTTTCTATCTTCCGCAAGAGGCATAGGGTTAAATGTACAACCTATGAAAAATGTACATGTCTGTCAAAATTTACAAGTTGGCAGTTCTATTCAGCCATTTTCACAACTTGGAAGGTTGAGTGACAACCATTACTGCCAATTTTTTAATTCATGATTATTTCACTGCCACCAAAAATAATCCATTAATTAGTATGTAGAGTGACTGTGGAGGACCCTTCATGTCTATGAATTTACATGGACAGTTAATTGATTTTATTAGGCCAGATGTAATTCTTTATTTACCTTGAGATGGTGCTGCACATAAACTGAACCCTGCTGCCTTTTTTTTCCAACAGATTATAACTGATAATTACTATTTAGAAAAAAAGGTAGTGGGTCTACTTAGTGTTGCAACATTACACTTAGTGTTTTTTTCCTTAATGGGAAACAGATGTATTAATTAGAGTTGAGCGATACTTTCCGATATCCTTAAGTATCGGAATCGTAATGGTATCGCCGATATCACTAAAATATCGGCGATACCCGATACCGATACCGGAAGTCCCATGTAAGTCTATGGGAACAAAATATCGAAATTAAAAAAAAACCATTCTTGTCTTGTTGGTTAATTGTACATGAAGGAAAACAACAAAGAGTAATGTAGAATGTATTGGGGGAGGTTGAGGAGACATTAAAGGCATAGATGTTTGACCCAATCCAATGGAATAGCATTATTTATTTTTTTTTAGGAAATACGTTCGGATTGACGAACAAATTGACAATGTTCTTAACCTTTTTTCTATTTTGTCAAATATGTCTGTTTCACAACTTCCATGGTCTTCACCTTTTTAACTTTTCACACACTTTCTCCTTCATAATTTTCAGCAGCATCATCTTTCTCATCAAATTATTCTTCATCTTCACCTTCTTAATCTTCTAAAACTTCTGCTATTCATCTTTTTGTTAACATTACTTATATTGTTCTTATTAAACAGTTATTATTCTTCATATTCTACTTCTTCATCTTCTTCCTATTCATCCTTTTCATCATATTCTTATTTGTGACAGACATTCCTGTACTTGTAATCTGTAAAACTCTGAATTTTCATCCTTCCGTTCTTGCTGTCACAAAAGATTTTAATTACAACAGTATTTGTCCGCGTTCAGTTTAGCCTGCAGCAGCATCAGGCATTTTCCAGGGGCACCACGAGGAGGAACGGACTCACCCCCATACACTGCTTAGTCTTCTTCTGCTTAGAATTTAGAGCATATATTTTGCTCTTCATTTGGTCTTATACTTAATGTTCTTCTGCTTTTTGATCTTCTGCTTATTGTTCTTCTGTCTCTTGTTCTGTATCTTGTAGTTTGTCTTAACCTTCTTTGTCCTGTTGGTGATGGTACAAAAGCCAATGGAAGTAACGAGGACCAGCTGACTGTGCTGGAACCCGGAGGGTCAGCAGAAGGAAAAGAGCCAATGGCACAACCGAGGACCAGCTGACGTTACTGGGACACGGTTACTAAGCAGGAGGTACCTGTGCTCCAAAGCACTACCAAGGACCAGCAGACGTTGCTGGAACTCGGATACCGACATGGAGGCACCTAGGCCAAAGGCACTGCGGAGAACCAGCTGACGGTACTGGAACCCGGATGAGTAGCAGAAGGTACAAGAGCCAATGAAAGTAACGAGGACCAGCTGACTGTGCTGGAACCCGGAGGGTCAGCAGAAGGAAAAGAGCCAATGGCACAACCGAGGACCAGCTGACGTTACTGGGACACGGTTACTAAGCAGGAGGTACCTGTGCTCCAAAGCACTACCAAGGACCAGCAGACGTTGCTGGAACTCGGATACCGACATGGAGGCACCTACGCCAAAGGCACTGCGGAGAACCAGCTGACGGTACTGGAACCCGGATGGGTAGCAGAAGGTACCCATGGAAATTAAAGTTGAGGCAGCAGGACTGTTTGCTGTTCACACAGCAGGGGAACAGCTGACATTACTGAACCCCAGTAACACAGGAGCAAGTGTTAACTGTGCTAACAGCACTTCCGAGAAACAACTGGCGGTGTTGTAACCCAGGGATGAGAAGAGAACAGGGTGGAGGCAGCAGGACTATTTGCCGTTCACACAGCAGGGGAACAGCTGACATTACTGAACCCCAGTAACACAGGAGCAAGTGTAGACTGTGCTAACAGCACTTCCGAGAAACAACTGGCGGTGTTGTAACCCAGGGATGAGAACAGAACATGGTGGAGGCAGCAGGACTTTTTGCTGTTCACACAGCAGGGGAACAGCTGACATTACTGAACCCCAGTAACACGGGAGCAAGTGTTAACTGTGCTAACAGCACTTCCGAGAAACAACTGGCGGTGTTGTAACCCAGGGATGAGAAGAGAACAGGGTGGAGGCAGCAGGACTATTTGCCATTCACACAGCAGGGGAACAGCTGACATTACTGAACCCCAGTAACACAGGAGCAAGTGTAGACTGTGCTAACAGCACTTCCGAGAAACAACTGGCGGTGTTGTAACCCAGGGATGAGAACAGAACATGGTGGAGGCAGCAGGACTTTTTGCCGTTCACACAGCAGGGGAACAGCTGACATTACTGAACCCCAGTAACACAGGAGCAAGTGTAGACTGTGCTAACAGCACTTCCGAGAAACAACTGGCGGTGTTGTAACCCAGGGATGAGAACAGAACATGGTGGAGGCAGCAGGACTTTTTGCCGTTCACACAGCAGGGGAACAGCTGACATTACTGAACCCCAGTAACACAGGAGCAAGTGTAGACTGTGCTAACAGCACTTCCGAGAAACAACTGGCGGTGTTGTAACCCAGGGATGAGAACAGAACATGGTGGAGGCAGCAGGACTTTTTGCCGTTCACACAGCAGGGGAACAGCTGACATTACTGAACCCCAGTAACACAGGAGCAAGTGTAGACTGTGCTAACAGCACTTCCGAGAAACAACTGGCGGTGTTGTAACCCAGGGATGAGAAGAGAACAGGGTGGAGGCAGCAGGACTATTTGCCATTCACACAGCAGGGGAACAGCTGACATTACTGAACCCCAGTAACACAGGAGCAAGTGTAGACTGTGCTAACAGCACTTCCGAGAAACAACTGGCGGTGTTGTAACCCAGGGATGAGAACAGAACATGGTGGAGGCAGCAGGACTTTTTGCCGTTCACACAGCAGGGGAACAGCTGACATTACTGAACCCCAGTAACACGGGAGCAAGTGTTAACTGTGCTAACAGCACTTCCGAGAAACAACTGGCGGTGTTGTAACCCAGGGATGAGAAGAGAACAGGGTGGAGGCAGCAGGACTATTTGCCATTCACACAGCAGGGGAACAGCTGACATTACTGAACCCCAGTAACACAGGAGCAAGTGTAGACTGTGCTAACAGCACTTCCGAGAAACAACTGGCGGTGTTGTAACCCAGGGATGAGAACAGAACATGGTGGAGGCAGCAGGACTTTTTGCCGTTCACACAGCAGGGGAACAGCTGACATTACTGAACCCCAGTAACACAGGAGCAAGTGTAGACTGTGCTAACAGCACTTCCGAGAAACAACTGGCGGTGTTGTAACCCAGGGATGAGAACAGAACATGGTGGAGGCAGCAGGACTTTTTGCCGTTCACACAGCAGGGGAACAGCTGACATTACTGAACCCCAGTAACACAGGAGCAAGTGTAGACTGTGCTAACAGCACTTCCGAGAAACAACTGGCGGTGTTGTAACCCAGGGATGAGAACAGAACATGGTGGAGGCAGCAGGACTTTTTGCCGTTCACACAGCAGGGAACAGCTGACATTACTGAACCCCAGTAACACAGGAGCAAGTGTAGACTGTGCTAACAGCACTTCCGAGAAACAACTGGCGGTGTTGTAACCCAGGGATGAGAAGAGAACAGGGTGGAGGCAGCAGGACTATTTGCCATTCACACAGCAGGGGAACAGCTGACATTACTGAACCCAGTAACACAGGAGCAAGTGTAGACTGTGCTAACAGCACTTCCGAGAAACAACTGGCGGTGTTGTAACCCAGGGATGAGAACAGAACATGGTGGAGGCAGCAGGACTTTTTGCCGTTCACACAGCAGGGGAACAGCTGACATTACTGAACCCCAGTAACACAGGAGCAAGTGTAGACTGTGCTAACAGCACTTCCGAGAAACAACTGCGGTGTTGTAACCCAGGGATGAGAACAGAACATGGTGGAGGCAGCAGGACTTTTTGCCGTTCACACAGCAGGGGAACAGCTGACATTACTGAACCCCAGTAACACAGGAGCAAGTGTAGACTGTGCTAACAGCACTTCCGAGAAACAACTGGCGGTGTTGTAACCCAGGGATGAGAACAGAACATGGTGGAGGCAGCAGGACTTTTGCCGTTCACACAGCAGGGGAACAGCTGACATTACTGAACCCCAGTAACACGGGAGCAAGTGTTAACTGTGCTAACAGCACTTCCGAGAAACAACTGGCGGTGTTGTAACCCAGGGATGAGAAGAGAACAGGGTGGAGGCAGCAGGACTTTTTGCCGTTCACACAGCAGGGGAACAGCTGACATTACTGAACCCCAGTAACACAGGAGCAAGTGTAGACTGTGCTAACAGCACTTCCGAGAAACAACTGGCGGTGTTGTAACCCAGGGATGAGAAGAGAACAGGGTGGAGGCAGCAGGACTATTTGCCGTTCACACAGCAGGGGAACAGCTGACATTACTGAACCCCAGTAACACGGGAGCAAGTGTTAACTGTGCTAACAGCACTTCCAAGCAACAACTGGCGGTGTTGGAGCCCAGGGTCAAGGAGGGTGTAGGCATAAAATATTGAGTTATTGCCTTGTTACGTGGCCATTGCAAATGTATGTACTTCAAACAAGAATAAATGAAGTTTTACTACAACAATAAATGATAAATTTCAATTACAAGAATAGAAAAATATTTATACTTGACAGTCCTCTGTGGTTGATAACGTTTAATGGCTAACTGAAAATATGGTAACAAATTCAAAGCTTTCGAGACTACTCAGGTGTCTTCATCAGGCTAAGAGTAAAGCCAAAAATGAAGAATCACATATTTCTACACACAACAGGACACAGGAATAGCTAAGACAAGTGAGGGAGGGACAAGTGAGGGGAGACCGGCAACAAAAAGGAGAACAAGGATGAATTATCAGCGCCACACAATCACAGATAAATTAATGAATTTAGCTGTGGCAAAAGACTTTTGTATGCCCGCCCGGTCATAGCATCATGGATATGGAATTACTGTTATTAAAATATAACTTCAAATATGAGAAACGTACAAAGGTTTCAGAATATAAGCTCATCATGACCTTTGACACTGTTAGTGATGGAATGAATAGATCACATGGATTTATGTCATTCTATATCAATTAAGGAATCTGCGTCTATGCCCTTCCAGGGTCATGAAAACCCCAAAAAATACGCCAATGAGAGGGCAATCAAACTTTCTATCCTTATCTAGGAACTGTTTGAATATTTATGTTCATCCCTGTGAGATAATTACAGTTCTGATACACGTCACTTACTTGTCTTACCTATTGCAATATTCCTGTGTCCTGTTGTGTATAGAAATATGTGATGCTTAACTTTTTTTAGTTAGTCTTTCCCTGATGAAGAGACGTGAGTAGCCTTGAAAGCTTGCAATTTGTTTCCATCTTTTCAGTTATCCATAAAAAGGTATGAACCACTGCTGACTCTGAAGTCTAAATATTTTTCTATCTACTGGCTAACACGGTACAAAGATACACATGTTTTCTAATTTCAAGAAGGAAAAATAAAGAAAATACAAATATAAACGCATATATGCACATGCCAAAATAAATGGAACAACACAACACCCAAAAAATTGGTAACAAAATATAGTGTTGTACATTTAAGAATAAAAGTACATTTTTTTTTATGAATAATGCTTAAGGAACGCAATGTTAAACTATAACATAGTGAAGACAATGGATTTTGTAATAGTCACTCATCATCATCATCGCAAATTTTATGTGACAGTCACAGACAATTTAATTATTTAAGTTCATAAAATCGTAACTTTCTATAGCATGTATGACATGTCCAGCATGGACTCATCAATGTGATTGATGACACAATAATGTACAATAAAAAATAACCATTTAAAAAAACATTAGGCATTGTTTGTCACAATTTAAGTGTGTGCCTGCAAGTGTAGGTGAAACAAAGGCTACGGATAGCAAAGGTATATTCTATGTCTGTATCACACAGTGGACAGCCTCTGATGGGTAATGCCGATGTTATACTGTACGTCAATAAAGTCTGCGGCTGAAATCATGCATTTTTTGCTTGTAGAGTGTTGAAGAGGGTAAAAGAATGTCTGTTTGCGCAAAGCTTTATCCGTCAACACTACCTTCCTACTGTCACGCGTAGGGTAGGGTAGCGTGTGGCAATTAGCTGACTATCAAATGTGAGGTTAGGCTGCGTTATTGCGCACTAGGGACGCCAAAAAAAATACAGCAGTAAGAATTTAATGTGTAATACTACACCTATGACAAACCAAAAAATTACGTTCCCTCTTTAACAATGTACAAGACTAACAAGCCTAATGGTTGACGCTGACTTAATTGAGATACAGTATTACATCAACATTGTCCATGAGTAACTATGCACTGTGATACCTATATACCAGTATTAATTTATATCTCTTGTGGTTGTTTCAACAGCACTTGCAGGTATAAGTACCTATTGTCAGTATGCATGATGCACTTTCTAGATGTAATAATTTATTATTGGACATTATTACCATGTTTACATGCTGGCCATTTCATATATGGTGTTTGAAGTTCCAGTTGGCATCAGTATGTGTATTTTATAATGTCTGTCATAAATAAAACTCGTCATGATGATGATGAGGATGTAATGATTCGTACATCCATTGAGTGCATTATCTTACAGGTACAGATAAAGTTCCTTTAAAAGCATTAATTCATAAGTCTGAAATGTACTTTTATGCATTAATTTAAAAATGTGAAGAGTAGACTATGTTTTATTTTTGTTACCATTTCTAATAGACATGTGCAGATATGCGCTGTGATGACAAATTATTATTTGTCCATATTTTTCTTAAAAATTTATCATTCTAGGCCTGCAAAACTTCACAATTTCATGTTTTCAGCATAACAAGCAGGGTGACGGCTCTTCCCTATTTGGAGCATGTTGGTCATGTGTTTTTCTGTCCATGTGTCGGGAACAGGACACTTCTTGCCGTTGACACAGCAGGGGAACAGCTGGCGTTACTGAACCCCACTAACAGTAGAGCTTGTGTTTTGTTCTGTGGACACGACACTTCTGAGCAGCAACTGGCAGTGTTGGAGCCCAGGAGTAGCGTTCAGGTGGTAGAAAGATGAACATAACAGGAGACATGGATAACGTTGCGAACCAGTTATTTAATCTGAAAACGGACAGAGAAATTCTGGCGAGATCCATGCCTTGTTCATTTTCAGAAAAGTAAGCCGGTCTACATTATCGGAGGATAGTCGCATGCGACGGTCTGTTAGTACACCACCTGCAGCACTAAAGACGCGCTCCGATAATACACTGGCAGCAGGGCAAGCCAGCACCTCCAATGCATACTGGCTAAGCTCTGGCCATGTATCCAGCTTAGAGACCCAAAACTTGAATGGGGAAGAGCCATCTGGGAGTACACTGAGAGGCAAAGCCAAGTAGTTCTGTCACCATCTGACGGATACGTTGCCTCCCGCTGACTGGAGCCCTCTCGGATGGTGTAGACATTTGTGGCGCTGCCACAAAACTTTGCCACATTTTGAACATACTGGTCTTTCCCTGTGCAGAGGCACTGCGTGTGCTCCCTCTTGTTGCAGAGCTCTCTACACTGCCTCGACGCACAGAGCTGCTTTGTAAAGCAGTAGCAGCAGCAGTGCTCTCGGCAGTAAGGTAGAACATTAAGGATTGCACCAGTGTGTCTTGGTACTCCCGCATTTTACGCTCCCGGTTCAACGGTGTGATGAGGCTTTTGACGTTGTCCCGGTAGCGAGGGTCTAGGAGGGTGTACACCCAATAATCAGACGTCGTGAGAATGTGGGCGATGCGGCGGTCGTTTCTTAGGCACTGCAGCATGAAATCAACCATGTGCTGCAGACTCCCAACTGGCAAAGAAACGCTGTCCTCTGCAAGAGGCGTTATCTCTGCCTGCTCTGCATCACCCCACCCTCGCTCTACATACTGACTAGAGCGTTGTGTACCTCCCTCTGGAGCGATGTCTTCCTCCTCCATTGACTCCTCCTCCTCATCCTCCTCACAAAGTGAGCCCTGCCCAGCCCTTTGTGAGGAACCACGTTGCGCTGACTTTCCAGAAGGTGATGGAATTTGTGACTCCTCATCCTCCACCTCTTCCAAAACCTCATCCCTTATTGCTTGCAGTGTTTTTTGAAGCAGGCAGATAAGGGGGACAGTCAGGCTGACTAGTGCATCATCTGCACTCGCCATCCGCGTTGACTCATCAAACGCACGCAAAACGTGGCACATGTCCTTCATAGTGGCCCACTCATTAATGGTGAAGTGTGGACGGCGCAAATTGCGTGTTGATTGCGCCTGATGCAGCTGATACTCCATAACTGCTGGCTGCTGCTCACACAACCGCTCCAACATATGTAACGTTGAATTCCACCTGGTGGATACGTCACATATGATGCGATGTTCAGGAAGGCGCAATCTGCGTTGCAGAGCTGCAATGCGCGATCTGGCCATGCTGGAACGTCGCAAGTGAGCGCACTCTAGGCGGACCTTGTGCAGCAGTGCATCAAGATCCGGATAGTCCCTCAAAAAACTCTGCACGACCAAGTTGAGCACATGTGCCAGACATGGTATGTGAGTGAGGTTGCCAAGGCCCAGAGCTGCCACCAGATTTCGGCCATTGTCACACACTACCAAACCTGGCTGGAGATTCGCTGGCAAAAACCACACGTCGCTCTCCTGCTTGATGGCATTCCAGACCTCCTGCGCTGTGTGGCTTCGATTCCCCATGGGAATTAATTTCAGAACGGCCTGTTGCCGTTTGGCCACGGCTGTGCTCATATCGGTCGCATCAGGTAAGCGTCCACGGGTCCATGTGGAGGTAGACCGTGACGGCTCCTGCAGCGATGATTCTGAGGAACTGGAGTAGGAGGAGGAGTCAATGTGGACAGACTTGATTCCGGCAATCCTTGGAGTTGGCAGAACACGTACAGCGCCACTCGCAAGATCTGTACCCGGCTCCACAACATTCACCCAATGGGCAGTGAGTGAAAGGTATCGTCCCTGGCCATGGGTACTGGTCCACGCATCGGTGGTCAGGTGGACCTTGCTACTGACGGCGTTTAGTAGCGCATGTTTAATTTTTGCCTCAACATGCTTTTGCAGACCAGGGACGGCTTGCCTGCTGAAATAAAATCGGCTGGGCACATTGTATTGTGGGACTGCCAATGCCATTAATTCACGGAAACTGTCAGTCTCCACCAGCCTGAATGACAGCATTTCAAGGGACAGGAGTTTTGCAATGACAGCATTCAGAGCCTGTGCTCGTGGATGGTTTGCCGAGTATGGCCGTCTTTTATCCCATGCCTGTGCTACCGATGGCTGTTTTGTGGCCTGGGTGTGTGAGGATGACAGGGAACTTGCACCTGTGGGTGGAATAACACTGTGTCTCTGGACAACAGTGACAGAGGTTCTTCCATGGCGATCCTTTGAGGAAGCCTTACCAGCTGTGTGTGAACTGGAGGAAGAGGCTCCAACAGGAGCTGAAGATGTAGGTGCTGCTGTAGGTTGGCCTACATCTCCAGTGTGTCTTTGTAACTCAACAAAGTGCTTTGACCGCACATGTTTCCACATATTTGTTGTATTAAGGTTACTGACACTTTTACCTCTTTTAATTTTTTGATTACACAGCTTGCATTTGACATAGCAAATATCATCTGCAACTGTATCAAAAAAGGACCACGCAGAGCAAGTCCTGGGAGCGCCCGGTTTGGCTGTTGGAAGAGAACTGCTCCGAACGGGTGCCAAACTGGAGGCTACAGGCAAGCGAGTCTGCAGCCTACCTCTCCCTACTGTTTGGACCGTTGGGGCAATCTCTTCCTCAGAGCTGCTCCCACCACCTTCCTGTTCCTCACGCCATGTTGGGTCTTGGACCTCATCATCTCCACCACTACCCTCTTCCAACACCTGCTGTTGTTGGGTGGTCTGGCCAGCACCATGCTCAACAGAAACTGGCAACTGAGTCTCATCATCATCAGATGCGTTCTGCGGTGTGCTGACCATCGGCACTGGCTCACCCGCCTCTTCAGATTCAGAGAGACACAGCTGTTGCGCATCACTGCATACTGCCTCTTCTTCACATTCCAGAATGCTGCTTGGCTGGGCCCCTGTTTCCAAGCCAACATATTCTGAGAACAGAAGCAGAGACTCAGCTGGCTCCTGTACAGAGCTCTCTGACTGCCTGGGCAATTTGGCAGGCGGTGAAGAGACTGATGGTTGTTCAACAGTGCTGTGGTCCTGAGAGGAGGTGGAAGGTATTGAAGTCGATGCATTGGCTGCCATCCAACCAACAACGGCTTCAATTTGTTCTTCACGCAGCAGGGGGGTACGCTGAGCTCCTACAAAAGTGCGCATAAAGGAACGCTCACGGGGAAAACTGGTGGATGCTGTGTCACTGGGTGCGGCAGCAGCCACAGAATCCCCACGTCCTCTCCCTGCTGCAAATCCACGGCCTCGACCACGACCACGTGCCTTACTCACTGACTTCTTCATCTTGGTAGATTGATAAAGAAAGTCAGAAAAGTTAAGGCCTAAGTGTGGTTATTCCTCACAGACTACAGTGAACCCTGCAGACAACTGTTCAGTATCTGTGAAAGGCCCCTTTGTGTAGTTCTATAGTGTTTGCAACCAATGTATTGTATACGGATGGAAGCGCGTCACACTAATAGATTAGTTTTTTTTTCCACTAAAATGGAGCAGCACCAATTAGAGAAAAATGTGAAGGATGAGGCAGTGACACACGCTCAGCAGACTACAACCGGCAGTGGTTGAAGTACAAACTGGAGCGTAATCTGCACTCACAAAATGAAAAGCTCACAGACTACAGTGAACACTGAAACACAACTATTCACTATCTGTGAAAAGCTCCTTTGTGTAGTTCTATAGTGTTTGCAACCAATGTATTGTATACGGATGGAAGCGCGTCACACTAATAGATTAGTTTTTTTTCCACTAAAATGGAGCAGCACCAATTAGAGAAAAATGTGAAGGATGAGGCAGTGACACACGCTCAGCAGACTACAACCGGCAGTGGTTGAAGAACTAACTGGAGCGTGATCTGCACTCAAAAAATCAAAACCTCACAGACTGCAGTGAACACTGAAACACAACTATTCACTATCTGTGAAAAGCTCCTTTGTGTAGTTCTATAGTGTTTGCAACCAATGTATTGTATACGGATGGAAGCGCGTCACACTAATAGATTAGATTTTTTTCCACTAAAATGGAGCAGCACCAATTAGAGAAAAATGTGAAGGATGAGGCAGTGACACACGCTCAGCAGACTACAACCGGCAGTGGTTGAAGAACTAACTGGAGCGTGATCTGCACTCAAAAAATCAAAACCTCACAGACTGCAGTGAACACTGAAACACAACTATTTACTATCTGTGAAAAGCTCCTTTGTGTAGTTCTATAGTGTTTGCAACCAATGTATTGTATACGGATGGAAGCACGTCACACTAATAGATTTGATTTTTTTCTAATATAATGGAGCTGCACCAATTCCACTAAATAAAATAAAAAAAAAGAGTCAGTGACACGTGCAGATGCCTACAAACAGCGGTGGATGCAGAGCAAACTGCAGCGTCACCTGCACTGTCACACACACACCTTGCACAGAGCTGTTAAAACAACACTGGCAAAATGAAGCTTTACACAGCGGTTGGTAAACTAGCCTGCCTCAAGCACAGTAGTACACAAAATCGCAATATGTAACTGTCCCTCAGAGTTAGCAGAGTAGCGTTCTGTCCCTTACTGAGTTCACAGCACAGTGACGCTAAAATGGCGGCGGCGCCTTTTATAGTGCATTCTGACATCATTTCAGCAGCCAATCACAGCCATGCCATTAGTTAAGATGACCGCAGCATTACAGGATGTGCCCACACTTCGTAGGATTCCTCATTGGCTGACTAAAATCACATTGCCTCTCAAAGAATTATGGGAACTTCCGATTCCGGTATACGATATGGGAAAAGTATCGGAATTAAGTATCGGAATTCCGATAACGCGAATATCGGCCGATACCCGATACTTGCGGTATCGGAATGCTCAACACTAGTATTAATAGCTTCCCACTTTTTTTTCTATAGATTTTTCCCTTGGTCTGTTTTCATAAAGCCAAAGTATACATATTTAGGAGCAGCTTATATGTCAGACTTTTCTCTGCCAGGTAACCTACTCATTAGTGTTGAGCGATACTGCTCGATATCTAAAAATATCGGATCGGAATGGTATCGCCGATATCACTAAATATCGTCGATATCCGATTCCGATACCGGAAGTCCCATGTAAGTCTATGGGAACCAAATATCGACATTAAAAAAACCCATTCTTGCCTTGTTGGTTAATTGTACATGAAGGAAAACAACAAAGAGTAATGTAGAATGTATTGGGGAGGTTGAGGAAACAATAAAGGCATACATGTTTAACCCAATGCATTGGAATAGCATTAATATATATTTTTTTGGAAATACGTTTGGATTGACTAACAAATTGACAATGTTGTTAACCTTTTTTCTATTTTGGCAAATATGTATGTTTCACAACTTCCATGCTCTTCACCTTTTTAACTTTTGCCAGTGCCACACTTTCTCCTTCATAATCTTCAGCAGCATCAACTTTCTCATCAAATTATTCTTCATCTTCACCTTCTTAATCTTCTTCTTAAACTTCTTGCTATTCATGTTTTTGTTTACATTACTCATATTGTTATTATTAAACTAATTAAGTGTGGCATACCCTTAAGTCAAGTGCTATGCAATGTTTTAATCGCATAGCACTCCTCGTATTCTATGGTATTGTGACGCCGGCCTTCATCAGCAGCTCCTGCACTGTAAATGAATAACTTAAAAAAACCTGCGTGGGTTCCCCTGTCGTTTTGATAACCAGCCAGGCAAAACTCACAGCTGGGGGCTGCAACCCTTAGCTGTCAGCTTCAGCAAGTCTGGTTAACAAGACTAGAGGAGTCCCATGCCATATTTTTTATTTAAATAAATAATTAAAAAAAATGACATGAGGTTCCCCAAACAGCCTTGCTAAATCAATACAGCTGGGAGCTGGTATCCTCAGACTGGTAAGGGGCCATGGATATTGCCCTCCCAGCCTAAAAATAGCAGCTCACAGCCATCCAGAAAAGGCACATCTATTAGATACGCCAATTCTGGTACTTTGCTCAGCTCTTCCCACTTGCCCTATAGCGGTGGCAAGTTGGGTTCATATTTGTGGGTTAATGTCACCTTTGTATTGTCAGGTGACATCAAGCACATGGCTTAGTAATGGATAGGTGTCTAAAAGACACCCCCATCACTAATCATGTATTTACATATTAAATAAAGTCCTTTATTAGAAATAAGACTAAACACAGTTTTCCATTTTAGTTACAAATTACAAACACAGTTATGCTCACCTAATGCCTAATTCCATCAAAGCCCTCATTCTCCTGTAATAAAACTAAAATAAAAAAACAACAATATCCCTCACCTGTTGGTCATCCTGTCCCACACCGTAATCCATGTCAGGGTGATTAATAGTTTTCTCACGGTGATCTGCTGTGAAGTCACTGAGCTTGAACTACAGTGAACTCATCACTGACTTTTTCCCACGGTGCTGAGGTAACAGCAGTTTAGCCTTGCTGGGAATGCAGCCTCAGTGACCAGAGGTAACCTCGTTGATGTCACCGCTAGTCACTGAGGACAGCTCATTCACTAGTGGTTCTCAGCCTGGATAGTCGCATCTTGGCACCATCCAGGTTGAAAACTATTAATCTCCCAGACATGGATTATGGCGTGGGGCAGAACGATGGACAGGTGAGGGATATTGTTGTTTTTTAATTTTAGTTTTATTACAGGCGAACGAGGGCTTCGGTGGAATTAGGCGTTAGGGGAGCATAACTGTGTTTGTTATTTGTAAATAAAATGGAAAAAACTGGTGTTTAGTCTTATTTCTAATAAAAGACTATTCTGGCTGTGTCTTTATTTACCGGGTAACTATAGGATTAGTAATGAATCCATTACTAAGCCGTGAGCTTGATGTCACCTGACAATACAAAGGTGACATCAACCCCACAAATATAAACTCTACTTGCCACCGCTACAAGGCAAGTGGGAAGAGCCAGTCAATGCGCCAGAATTGGCGCATTTAATAGATGTGCCTTTTCAGGGTGGCTGCGGCTGCTATTTTTAGGATGGGGGGCCAATATCCATGGCCCCTTGCCAGCCTGAGAATACCAGCCCCAGCTGTGAGCTTTAGCAAGGATGATTGTCTAAAATAGGAGGGACCTCATGCCATTTTTTTAAAATTATTTATTTGAATAATTAGAAAATACAGCGTGGAGACACCTCTATTCTTGATAACCAGCCTAGCTGAAGCTGACAGTTGAGGGTTTCAGCCCCCAGCTGTGAATTTGCCTGGCTGGTTATCAAAAATACAGGGGAACCCTCGCAAGATGAATAACTCCCATCTGCCGCTCCTGCTGTCACTGTTTTTAGTGGCAGCAGGTGTCAGCTGATGGGAGCTATAGTTCCATCAGCTGACACCTGTGACCAGAGGTAACCTCGATCAAGTCACCGCTGGTCACGGACACTGCACTTGCAGCAGCTCAGTCACCAGTGGCTCTCAGTCTGGATGGTTGCATCTTGGCACCATCCAGGTTGAAAACTATTTATCCCCAGACATGGATTATGGCGTGGGACAGAATGACAGAGAGGTGAGGGATATTGTTTTTTTTTTATTTTAGTATTATTACAGGAGAACGAGGGCTTTGGTGGAATAGCTGATAGGTGAGTATAACTGTGTTTCTTATTTTTAAATAAAATTGGAAAACTGTGTTTAGTCTTATTTCTAATAAAGGACTTTATTCCGGCTGTGTCTTTATATACTATATAAGTATAGAATTAGTGATGGATAGGTATCTTACAGACGCCTCTCCATTAGTAATCCGTGGGTTTGATGCCACCAGACAATACAAAGGTGACATCAACCCCACAAATATGAACCCCACTTGCCACCGCTACAGGGCAATTGGGAAGAGCCATGCAAAGCGCAAGAATTGGCACATCTAATAGCTGCACCTTTTCTGGGCAGCTGCGGGCTGCTATTTTTAGGCTGGGGGGCCTATATCCATGACCCCTTACCAGCCTGAGAATACCAGAATAGTAGCCCCCAGCTGTGAGCTTTAGCAAGGCTGGTTGTCATAAATGGGGGGAACCCCACATGGTTTTTTTTAAATTATTGATTTAAATAATTAAAAATAAGGCATGAGGAGTCTGGGGACCCCTCTATTCTTAATAACCAGCCTGCCTTGCTGAAGCTGACAGATTGGGGTTGCAGCCCCCGGCTGTGAGTTTTGCCTGGCTGTTATTAAAAATACAGGGGAACCCAAGCAGGTTTTTTTTCTTTTAAATTTATTTATTTACAGCGCAGGAGCAGCTGATGAATACTCCCATCAGCCTCCCCTGCTCTCGCTATTATTAGCGGCAGCAGGTGTCGGATGATGGGAGCTGTAGTCCCTTTCACTGACACCAGTGACCGGAGGTAAACTTTATAACTCCGATCACAGCAGAGCGCTCACGCTGTCTTTTGACGGCGTGGGAACCATGGCTCTCTGACCAACGGGGATGATTTCACTGCCGTTCAGAAGCGGTATGCCGGTGTTTCCCATGCTGTCACACAGCATGGGAAACACTGGCTTTTTTGTTGAGTATGTTCAGCTATATTCGGTGATTAAATTGGCGAATATAGCAAATTCGGTGATCGTGAGCCCAACCGAATATTGAAATATTCGCTCATCTCTAGTAATAGATCCTTCGGCAACCAAGGAGGAGGGACGAGGGAGACTCACCCCAGGTCCAACAGAGGCAGGGGAACACTATTATAGGTCTGGGACAGTTTCATTAGACCCTCCCAGCACCCATGCCATGATGTGCCGGGTAGTCTGACAAGGAAGGAAAAGATTTTGAAGAAGGTGAAGGAGTACCTAGCCGACTGTACCAGTGATTCCTCTGTGCTGTACTACTGTTGGATATCTAAGCTGGACATGTGACATGAACTTTCGCGCTAAGCCTTGCGTCACTCTTTCAAAATTTTTAGAACCGCATTATGCATCACTTGCTGTAAATTTTTAGAGGGTCATTATGTATCACTCTCTCCAAATTTTTAGAAGGTCATTATGCATCACTCTCTCCAAATTTTTAGAGGGCCAATATGCATCACTCTCTCCAAATTTTTAAAGGGTCATCTTGCTGCACTTGTTCAAAATTTTTGTCTTCCAGGGTGTATTGCAGTCCCTCCTAATTTTTGGCAGCCCTTGCACTTAATGCATAGGCTGTATGAGTCTAGGAGTCTCACTACCTAATAATTTTAACAGAATGTGTATGAGGCTCGATCATCACTAATGACCGCGTCAAAGTTTAATTTTGATGTAGAAATAAATCAGCTTAAAAGAAAGTTCAGAAGAAAGATTAGGTTTCAGAACCACAGTGAACTTCTGTGGGAACTCTATTGTTTATTTGTACCCCTTTACTATTCTACGGTGTCGTATATCAGATTCAAAGTTCTGTATGCGATATTATGGAGGCATTGTCCCCATAGAAAGATTAATTAATATTTTCTATCTTCCGCAAGAGGCATAGGGTTAAATGTACAACCTATGAAAAATGTACATGTCTGTCAAAATTTACAAGTTGCCAGTTCTATTCAGCCATTTTCACAACTTGGAAGGTTGAGTGACAACCATTACTGCCAATTTTTTAATTCATGATTATTTCACTGCCACCAAAAATAATCCATTAATTAGTATGTAGAGTGACTGTGGAGGACCCTTCATGTCTATGAATTTACATGGACAGTTAATTGATTTTATTAGGCCAGATGTAATTCTTTATTTACCTTGAGATGGTGCTGCACATAAACTGAACCCTGCTGCCTTTTTTTTCCAACAGATTATAACTGATAATTACTATTTAGAAAAAAAGGTAGTGGGTCTACTTAGTGTTGCAACATTACACTTAGTGTTTTTTTCCTTAATGGAAAACAGATGTATTAATAGCTTCCCACTTTTTTTTCTATAGATTTTTCCCTTGGTCTGTTTTCATAAAGCCAAAGTATACATATTTAGGAGCAGCTTATATGTCAGACTTTTCTCTGCAGGTAACCTACTCATTAGTGTTGAGCGATACTGCTCGATATCTAAAAATATCGGATCGGAATGGTATCGCCGATATCACTAAATATCGTCGATATCCGATTCCGATACCGGAAGTCCCATGTAAGTCTATGGGAACCAAATATCGACATTAAAAAAACCCATTCTTGCCTTGTTGGTTAATTGTACATGAAGGAAAACAACAAAGACTAATGTAGAATGTATTGGGGAGGTTGAGGAAACAATAAAGGCATACATGTTTAACCAATGCATTGGAATAGCATTAATATATTTTTTTTTGGAAATACGTTTGGATTGACTAACAAATTGACAATGTTGTTAACCTTTTTCTATTTTGGCAAATATGTATGTTTCACAACTTCCATGCTCTTCACCTTTTAACTTTTGCCAGTGCCACACTTTCTCCTTCATAATCTTCAGCAGCATCATCTTTCTCATCAAATTATTCTTCATCTTCACCTTCTTAATCTTCTTCTTAAACTTCTTGCTATTCATGTTTTTCTTTACATTACTCATATTGTTATTATTAAACTAATTAATCTTCTTCATATTCAAATTCTTCATCTTCTTCCTCTTCATCTTCTTCATCATATTCTTATTTGTGACAGAGATTCCTGTACTTGTAATCTGTAAAAGTATGAATTGTTCATCCTTCCGTTCTTGCTGTCACAAAAGATTTAAATTACAACAGTATTTGTCCGTGTTCAGTTTAGCCTGCAGCAGCAGGCATTTTCCAGGGGCACCACGAGGAGGAACGGACTCACCCCCATACACTGCTTAGTCTTCTTCTGCTTAGAATTTAGAGCATATATTTTGCTCTTCATTTTGGTCTTATACTTCATGTTCTTCTGCTTTTTGATCTTCTGCTTATTGTTCTTCTGTCTCTTGTTCTGTATCTTGTAGTTTGTCTTAACCTTCTTTGTCCTGTTGGTGATCTTCTTCTGGGTAATCTTTTATTTTTTCTTTGTGATGGTGTTCAGGCTGGTTGGCTTCATGCTCGTCGTCCTTGTTGTCGTCATCTTCTTCTGGGTGGTCTTTAAGGTCGTCTAATTTCCGAGAACCAGCTGACGTTACTGGAACCCTGACGGGTATCAGATGGAGCAAGAGACAATGGAAGTAACGAGGACCAGCTGACTGTGCTGGAACCCGGAGGGGCAGCAGAAGGAAAAGAGGCAATGTCACAACCGAGTACCAGCTGACGTTACTGTGACACGGTTACTAAGCAGGAGGTACCTGTGCTCCAAAGCACTACCAAGGACCAGCAGACGTTGGTGGAACTCGGATACGGAGATGGAGGCACCTAGGCCAAAGGCACTGGGGAGAACCAGTTGACGGTACTGGACCCCGGACGGGTAGCAGAAGGAAAAGAGGCAATGTCACAACCGAGTACCAGCTGACGTTACTGTGACACGGTTTCTAAGCAGGAGGTACCTGTGCTCCAAAGCACTACCAAGGACCAGCAGACGTTGGTGGAACTCGGATACGGAGATGGAGGCACCTAGGCCAAAGGCACTGGGGAGAACCAGTTGACGGTACTGGACCCCGGACGGGTAGCAGAAGGAAAAGAGGCAATGTCACAACCGAGTACCAGCTGACGTTACTGTGACACGGTTACTAAGCAGGAGGTACCTGTGCTCCAAAGCACTACCAAGGACCAGCAGACGTTGGTGGAACTCGGATACGGAGATGGAGGCACCTAGGCCAAAGGCACTGGGGAGAACCAGTTGACGGTACTGGACCCCGGACGGGTAGCAGAACGCACCCATGAAAATGTAAGTTGACAGGACGCAAGCCGTCCGCAGTTACCGAATCACACAGTCCTACAGTGGGTGCTTGTCCTATTGTCACAATGGAAACAGCCTTTATTTACATATCCCACAGCACACATAGGAATCACCTAAACTGCAGGCACCATAGAGTCGGCTAACCCGAATGCAACACGACAGCACAACTTATTGGAGGATAATTGACGTTCACACTGCCAGGAAACAGCTGTCGTGCTGTAACCAGGCTGGCCAGGAGTCAGTACCCCTGCCAATTACTTACGAGCAACAAATGGCGGTGTTGTAGCCCAGGGAGTAGAGTTCAGGTGGTAGAAAGATGAACATAACAGGAGACATGGAAAACGTTGCCAAACAGTTATTTAATCTGAAAACGGACAGGCAAATTCAGGTGAGATCCATGCCTTGTTCATTTTCAGAAAAGTAAGCCGGTCTACATTCTCTGAGGATAGTCGCATGCGACGGTCTGTTACTACACCACCTGCAGCACTAAAGACGCGCTCAGATAATACACTGGCAGCAGGGCAAGCCAGCACCTCCAATGCATACTGGCTAAGCTCTGGCCATGTATCCAACTTAGAGACCCAAAATTTGAAAGGGAAGAGGCATCTGGGAGTACACTTAGAGGGAAAGCCAAGTAGTCTGTCACCATCTTACAGAAACGTTTCTTCCTGGTGACTGGAGCCGTCTCGGATGGTGTAGACCTTGCTGGCGCTGTCACAAAACTTCGCCACATTTGTAACATACAGCTCTTGCCCTGTGCAGAGGCGCTGCTTCTGCTCCCTCTTGTTGTAGAGGTGTCTACACTGCCTCGACGCACAGAGCTGCTTTGTAAAGCAGTAGCAGCAGCAGCAGCTCTCTCTAGGCTGGAATGTACAACAGTATGGATTGCACCAGTGTGTCTTGGTACTCCTGCATTTTACGGTCCCGGTTCACCGGTGTGATGAGGGTTTGTAAGTTGTCCCGTAGCGAGGGTCTAGGAGGGTGTACACCCAATAATCTGACGTGGTGAGAATGTGGGCGATGCGGCGGTCGTTTCTCAGGCACTGAAGCATGAAATCAACCATGTGCTGCAGACTCCCAACTGGCCAACAAAGGCTGTCCTCTGGAAGAGGCGTCATCTCTGCCTCCTCTGCATCACCCCACCCTCGCTCTACATACTGACTAGAGCGTTGTGTACCTCCCTCTGTAGGGATTTCTTCCTCCTCCATTGACTCCTCCTCCTCTTCCTCCTCACAAAGTGAGCCCTGCCCAGCCCTTTGTGAGGAACCACGTTGCGCTGACTGTCCTGAAGGTAATTGAATTTGTGACTCCTCATCCTCCACCTCTTCCAAAACCTCTTCCTTTAGTGCTTTCAGTGATTTCTGAAGCAGGCAGATAAGGTGGACAGTCATGCTGACTAGTGCATCATCTGCACTCGCCATCCACGTTGAGACATTAAAAGCACGCAAAACGTCGCAGATGTCCTTCATAGAGGCCCACTCAGTAGTGGTGAAGTGTGAACGGCGCAAATTGCGAGTTGATTGCGCCTGTTGCAGCTGATACTCCATTACTGCTGGCTGCTGCTCACACAACCGCTCCAACATATGTAACGTGGAATTCCACCTGGTGGGTACGTCACATATGATGCGATGTTCTGTGCTCGTGGATGGTTTGCCGAGTATGGCCGTCTTTTATCCCATGCCTGTGGTACCGATGGCTGTTTTGTGGTCTGGGAGTGTGACGATGACTGTAAACTTGCTGCTGTGGGTGGAATAACAGTTTGTCTATGGACAACAGTGACCGAGGTTCTTCCATGGAGATCCTGTGAGGAAGCCGAACCAGGTGTGTGTGAGCTGGAGGTAGAGGCTCCAACACGACCTGAAGATGTAGGTGCTGCTGTAGGTTGGCCTACATCTCCAGTGTGTCTTTGTAACTGAGCTACGTGCTTTGTCCGTACATGTTTCCACATATTTGTGGTATTCAGGTTACTGATATTTTTACCTCTTTTAACTTTTTGCTTACACAGCTTGCATTGAACATAGCAAATATCATCTACAAGTCTGTCAAAAAAGGACCACGCAGTGCAAGTCATGGGAGCGCCAATTTTGACATTTCTAAGAGAACTGCTCCCAACAGGTGCCAAACTGGAGGCTACAGGCAAGCGAGTCTGCAGCCTACCTCTCCCTCCTCTTTGTACCGTTGGGACAATCTCTTCCTCAGAGCTGCTCCCACCACCTTCCTGTTGCTCACGCCATGTTGGGTCTCAGACTTCATCATCTCCACTACCCTCTTCCAACACCTGCTGCTGTTGGATGGTCTGGGCAGCACCATGCTCCACAAAACCTGGCACCTGAGTCTCATCATCATCATAAGATGCGTTCTGCGGTGTGCTGTCCATCGGCACTGGCTCACCCGCCTCTTCAGATTGAGAGAGACACAGCTGTTGCGCATCACTGCATACTCCCACTTCTTCAAATTGCAGAATGCTGCTTGCCTGTGCCCGTGTTTGCGAGCCAACAGATTCTGAGAACAGAAGCAGAGACTCAGCTGGCTCCTGTACAGAACTCTCTGACTGCCTGGTCAATTTGACAGGCGGTGAACAGACAGATGGTTGCTCAACAGTGTTGTGTTCCTGAGAGGAGGTGGAAGGAATTGAAGTCGATGCATTGGCTGCCATCCAACCAACAACGGCTTCAATTTGTTCTTCCCGCAGCAGGGGGGCACGCCGAGCTCCTAGCAAACTGCGCATGGGTAAAACTGGTGGATGCTGTGTCACTGAGGGCTGCAGCAGCCACAGAATCCCCATGTCCTCTCCCTGCTGAAACTCCACGGCCACGACCACGTGCCTTACTCCCTGCCTTCTTCATCTTGGTAGATTGATAAAGAAAGTCAGAAAAGTTATAAGGCCTAAGTGTGGTTATTACGCAGAGACTGAAGTGTACACTGAAACACAACTGTTCACAATCTGTGAAAGGCTACTCCTTTGTCTACTTCTATAGTGTTTGCAACCAATGTATTGGATACGGATGGAAGCGCGTCACACTAATAGATTATATTTATTTTAAATGGAATGGAGCAGAACCAATTGGAGAGAAATGAAAAGGATGAGGCACTGAGACACGCTCAGCAGAGTACAAGCAGCAGTGCTTGAACAAGTAACTGGAGCGTGATGTGCACTCAAAAAATAAAAAACACAGACTGAAGTGAACACTGAAACACAACTGTTCACAATCTGTGAAAGGCTACTCCATTGTCTACTTCTATAGTGTTTGCAACCAATGTATTGGATACGTATGGAAGCGCGTCAAACTAATAGATTATATTTATTTTAAATGGAATGGAGCAGAACCAATTGGAGAGAAATGAAAAGGATGAGGCACTGAGACACGCTCAGCAGAGTACAAGCAGCAGTGCTTGAACAAGTAACTGGAGCGTGATGTGCACTCAAAAAATAAAAAACACAGACTGAAGTGAACACTGAAACACAACTGTTCACAATCTGTGAAAGGCTACTCCTTTGTCTACTTCTATAGTGTTTGCAACCAATGTATTGGATACGGATGGAAGCGCGACACACTAATAGATTATATTTATTTTAAATGGAATGGAGCAGAACCAATTGGAGAGAAATGAAAAGGATGAGGCACTGAGACACGCTCAGCAGAGTACAAGCAGCAGTGTTTGAACAAGTAACTGGAGCGTGATGTGCACTCAAAAAATAAAAAACACAGACTGAAGTGAACACTGAAACACAACTGTTCACAATCTGTGAAAGGCTACTCCTTTGTCTACTTCTATAGTGTTTGCAACCAATGTATTGGATACGGATGGAAGCGCGTCACACTAATAGATTATATTTATTTTAAATGGAATGGAGCAGAACCAACTGGAGAGAAATGAAAAGGATGAGGCACTGAGACACGCTCAGCAGAGTACAAGCAGCAGTGCTTGAACAAGTAACTGGAGCGTGATGTGCACTCAAAAAATAAAAAACACAGACTGAAGTGAACACTGAAACACAACTGTTCACAATCTGTGAAAGGCTACTCCTTTGTCTACTTCTATAGTGTTTGCAACCAATGTATTGGATACGGATGGAAGCGCGTCACACTAATAGTTAAATTGCATGGAGCAGCAAGAATTACACTGAAGAAAAAAAAAAGAGTCTGTGAGTGACACGTGCAGATGCCTACAGACAGCGTTGCATGCAGAGCAAACTGCAGCGTCACCTGCACTCACACACACCTTGCAGAGCTGTTAAAACAACACTGCAGGCAAAAGGAAGCTTTACACAGCGGTTGGTGCTAGCCTGCCTACAGCACAGTACACTAAATCGCAATCTCTAACTGTCCCTCAGAGTCAGCACAGCAGCGTTCTGTCCCTTACTGAATTCACAGCACAGTGACGCTAAAATGGCGGCGGCGCCTTTTATAGTGCATTCTGACATCATTTCAGCATCCAATCACAGCCATGCCATTAGTTAACATGACCGCAGCAGTACAGGATGTGCCCACACTTCTTAGGATTCCTCATTGGCTGACTAAAATCACATTGCCTCTCAAAGAATTATGGGAACTTCCGATTCCGGTATACGATATATGGAAAATATCGGAACTAAGTATCGAAAGGCCGAAACAGCTAATATCGGCCGATACCCGATACTTGCGGTATCGTATCGCTCAACACTACTACTCATATTTTTTTCACACTTTAATTTTTCTTCTGTTTGGTTTAGAAAACACTCAACATAATATGGGCATTATGGGCTCCACAAAAGATGCAGGCATTGCTTTAGAAAATGTACATAAAAGACGATTGAATTGAAAGTTCCTAAAATAGGGTCCTCCAGCAGACCTCTTTTAGCTGAGAGGTCTGAAATAACCAAGATGAGCTGGTCGAACATTCTCCAAGTAGCTGTAGTAATCAATAGATCTCACAGAGCCACATAATGAAGAGATGTCTATAAAATCAAGCAAAATTAGGTTACCATGGCTCCAGCGTGCCTTCTATTTCATGTAGTGTTGAATTAGATTGCTTTTCCTTTTACCTTTTTAATGTAGTGGAGGGAAGAAGCCTGCACAAACCAAGGTAGCAACAGGCTACTATCTCACCACTTCCATCCTCCTGTATGTATGGAGCAAACAAGTTCATTAGGATACCTAATGGCTAGTGTTGAGCATTCCGATACCGCAAGTATCGGGTATCGGCCGATATTCGCGTTATCGGAATTCCGATACTTAATTCCGATACTTTTTCAATATCGTATACCGGAATCGGAAGTTCCCATAATTCTTTGAGAGGCAATGTGATTTTAGTCAGCCAATGAGGAATCCTACGAAGTGTGGGCACATCCTGTAATGCTGCGGTCATCTTAACTAATGGCATGGCTGTGATTGGCTGCTGAAATGATGTCAGAATGCACTATAAAAGGCGCCGCAGCCATTTTAGCGTCACTGTGCTGTGAACTCAGTAAGGGACAGAACGCTGCTGTGCTGACTCTGAGGGACAGTTAGATATTGCGATTTTGTGTACTACTGTGCTTGAGGCAGGCTAGTTTACCAACCGCTGTGTAAAGCTTCATTTTGCCAGTGTTGTTTTAACAGCTCTGTGCAAGGTGTGTGTGTGACAGTGCAGGTGACGCTGCAGTTTGCTCTGCATCCACCGCTGTTTGTAGGCATCTGCACGTGTCACTGACTCTTTTTTTTTTTAATTTTATTTAGTGGAATTGGTGCAGCTCCATTATATTAGAAAAAAATCAAATCTATTAGTGTGACGTGCTTCCATCCGTATACAATACATTGGTTGCAAACACTATAGAAGTACAGAAAGGAGCTTTTCACAGATAGTGAATAGTTGTGTTTCAGTGTTCACTGCAGTCTGTGAGGTTTTGATTTTTTGAGTGCAGATTACGCTCCAGTTTGTTCTTCAACCACTGCCGGTTGTAGTCTGCTGAGCGTGTGTCACTGCCTCATCCTTCACATTTTTCTCTAATTGGTGCTGCTCCACTTTAGTGGAAAAAAATCTAATCTATTAGTGTGACGCGCTTCCATCCGTATACAATACATTGGTTGCAAACACTATAGAAGTACACAAAGGGGCCTTTAACAGCTACAGAACAGTTGTGTTTCAGTGTTCACTGTAGTCTGTGAGCTTTTCATTTTGTGAGTGCAGATTACGCTCCAGTTTGTTCTTCAACCACTGCCGGTTGTAGTCTGCTGAGCGTGTGTCACTGCCTCATCCTTCACATTTTTCTCTAATTGGTGCTGCTCCATTTTAGTCGAAAAAAATCTAATCTATTAGTGTGACGCGCTTCCATCCGTATACAATACATTGGTTGCAAACACTATAGAAGTACACAAAGGGGCCTTTAACAGCTACAGAACAGTTGTGTTTCAGTGTTCACTGTAGTCTGTGAGCTTTTCATTTTGTGAGTGCAGATTACGCTCCAGTTTGTTCTTCAACCACTGCCGGTTGTAGTCTGCTGAGCGTGTGTCACTGCCTCATCCTTCACATTTTTCTCTAATTGGTGCTGCTCCATTTTAGTGGAAAAAAATCTAATCTATTAGTGTGACGCGCTTCCATCCGTATACAATACATTGGTTGCAAACACTATAGAAATACACAAAGGGGCCTTTAACAGCTACAGAACAGTTGTGTTTCAGTGTTCACTGTAGTCTGTGAGCTTTTCATTTTGTGAGTGCAGATTACGCTCCAGTTTGTTCTTCAACCACTGCCGGTTGTAGTCTGCTGAGCGTGTGTCACTGCCTCATCCTTCACATTTTTCTCTAATTGGTGCTGCTCCATTTTAGTCGAAAAAAATCTAATCTATTAGTGTGACGCGCTTCCATCCGTATACAATACATTGGTTGCAAACACTATAGAAGTACACAAAGGGGCCTTTAACAGCTACAGAACAGTTGTGTTTCAGTGTTCACTGTAGTCTGTGAGCTTTTCATTTTGTGAGTGCAGATTACGCTCCAGTTTGTTCTTCAACCACTGCCGGTTGTAGTCTGCTGAGCGTGTGTCACTGCCTCATCCTTCACATTTTTCTCTAATTGGTGCTGCTTCATTTTAGTGGAAAAAAAATCTAATCTATTAGTGTGACGCGCTTCCATCCGTATACAATACATTGGTTGCAAACACTATAGAAGTACACAAAGGGGCCTTTAACAGCTACAGAACAGTTGTGTTTCAGTGTTCACTGTAGTCTGTGAGCTTTTCATTTTGTGAGTGCAGATTACGCTCCAGTTTGTTCTTCAACCACTGCCGGTTGTAGTCTGCTGAGCGTGTGTCACTGCCTCATCCTTCACATTTTTCTCTAATTGGTGCTGCTCCATTTTAGTCGAAAAAAATCTAATCTATTAGTGTGACGCGCTTCCATCCGTATACAATACATTGGTTGCAAACACTATAGAAGTACACAAAGGGGCCTTTAACAGCTACAGAACAGTTGTGTTTCAGTGTTCACTGTAGTCTGTGAGCTTTTCATTTTGTGAGTGCAGATTACGCTCCAGTTTGTTCTTCAACCACTGCCGGTTGTAGTCTGCTGAGCGTGTGTCACTGCCTCATCATTCACATTTTTCTCTAATTGGTGCTGCTCCATTTTAGTCGAAAAAAATCTAATCTATTAGTGTGACGCGCTTCCATCCGTATACAATACATTGGTTGCAAACACTATAGAAGTACACAAAGGGGCCTTTAACAGCTACAGAACAGTTGTGTTTCAGTGTTCACTGTAGTCTGTGAGCTTTTCATTTTGTGAGTGCAGATTACGCTCCAGTTTGTTCTTCAACCACTGCCGGTTGTAGTCTGCTGAGCGTGTGTCACTGCCTCATCCTTCACATTTTTCTCTAATTGGTGCTGCTCCATTTTAGTGGAAAAAAATCTAATCTATTAGTGTGACGCGCTTCCATCCGTATACAATACATTGGTTGCAAACACTATAGAAGTACACAAAGGGGCCTTTCACAGATACTGAACAGTTGTCTGCAGGGTTCACTGTAGTCTGTGAGGAATAACCACACTTAGGCCTTATAACTTTTCTGACTTTCTTTATCAATCTACCAAGATGAAGAAGTCAGTGAGTAAGGCACGTGGTCGTGGTCGAGGCCGTGGATTTGCAGCAGGGAGAGGACGTGGGGATTCTGTGGCTGCTGCCGCACCCAGTGACACAGCATCCACCAGTTTTCCCCGTGAGCGTTCCTTTATGCGCACTTTTGTAGGAGCTCAGCGTACCCCCCTGCTGCGTGAAGAACAAATTGAAGCCGTTGTTGGTTGGATGGCAGCCAATGCATCGACTTCAATAGCTTCCACCTCCTCTCAGGACCACAGCACTGTTGAACAACCATCAGTCTCTTCACCGCCTGCCAAATTGCCCAGGCAGTCAGAGAGCTCTGTACAGGAGCCAGCTGAGTCTCTGCTTCTGTTCTCAGAATCTGTTGGCTTGGAAACAGGGGCCCAGCCAAGCAGCATTCTGGAATGTGAAGAAGAGGCAGTATGCAGTGATGCGCAACAGCTGTGTCTCTCTGAATCTGAAGAGGCGGGTGAGCCAGTGCCGATGGTCAGCACACCGCAGAACGCATCTGATGATGATGAGACTCAGTTGCCAGTTTCTGTTGAGCATAGTGCTGGCCAGACCACCCAACAACAGCAGGTGTTGGAAGAGGGTAGTGGTGGAGAGATGAGGTCCAAGACCCAACATGGCGTGAGGAACAGGAAGGTGGTGGGAGCAGCTCTGAGGAAGAGATTGCCCCAACGGTCCAAACAGTAGGGAGAGGTAGGCTGCAGACTCGCTTGCCTGTAGCCTCCAGTTTGGCACCCGTTCGGAGCAGTTCTCTTCCAACAGCCAAACCGGGCGCTCCCAGGACTTGCTCTGCGTGGTCCTTTTTTGATACAGTTGCAGATGACATTTGCTATGTCAAATGCAAGCTGTGTAATCAAAAAATTAAAAGAGGTAAAAGTGTCAGTAACCTTAATACAACAAATATGTGGAAACATGTGCGGTCAAAGCACTTTGTTGAGTTACAAAGACACACTGGAGATGTAGGCCAACCTACAGCAGCACCTACATCTTCAGCTCGTGTTGGAGCCTCTTCCTCCAGTTCACACACAGCTGGTTCGGCTTCCTCAAAGGATCGCCATGGAAGAACCTCTGTCACTGTTGTCCAGAGACACAGTGTTATTCCACCCACAGCTGCAAGTTCCCTGTCATCCTCACACACCCAGGCCACAAAACAGCCATCGGTAGCACAGGCATGGGATAAAAGACGGCCATACTCGGCAAACCATCCACGAGCACAGGCTCTGAATGCTGGCATTGCAAAACTCCTGTCCCTTGAAATGCTGTCATTCAGGCTGGTGGAGACTGACAGTTTCCGTGAATTAATGGCATTGGCAGTCCCACAATACAATGTGCCCAGCCGATTTTATTTCAGCAGGCAAGCCGTCCCTGGTCTGCAAAAGCATGTTAAGGCAAAAATTAAACATGCGCTACTAAACGCCGTCAGTAGCAAGGTCCACCTGACCACCGATGCGTGGACCAGTACCCATGGCCAGGGACGATACCTTTCACTCACTGCCCATTGGGTGAATGTTGTGGACCGGGTACAGATCTTGCGAGTGGCGCTGTACGTGTTCTGCCAACTCCAAGGATTGCCGGAATCAAGAGTGTCCACATTGACTCCTCCTCCTACTCCAGTTCCTCAGAATCATCGCTGCAGGAGCCGTCACGGTCTACCTCCACATGGACCCGTGGACGCTTACCTGATGCGACCGATATGAGCACAGCCGTGGCCAAACGGCAACAGGCCGTTCTGAAATTAATTCCCATGGGAATCGAAGCCACACAGCGCAGGAGGTCTGGAATGCCATCAAGCAGGAGAGCGACGTGTGGTTTTTGCCAGCGAATCTCCAGCCAGGCTTGGTAGTGTGTGACAATGGCCGAAATCTGGTGGCAGCTCTGGGCCTTGGCAACCTCACTCACATACCATGTCTGGCACATGTGCTCAACTTGGTCGTGCAGAGTTTTTTGAGGGACTATCCGGATCTTGATGCACTGCTGCACAAGGTCCGCCTAGAGTGCGCTCACTTGCGACGTTCCAGCATGGCAAGATCGCGCATTGCAGCTCTGCAACGCAGATTGCGCCTTCCTGAACATCGCATCATATGTGACGTATCCACCAGGTGGAATTCAACGTTACATATGTTGGAGCGGTTGTGTGAGCAGCAGCCAGCAGTTATGGAGTATCAGCTGCATCAGGCGCAATCAACACGCAATTTGCGCCGTCCACACTTCACCATTAATGAGTGGGCCACTATGAAGGACATGTGCCACGTTTTGCGTGCGTTTGATGAGTCAACGCGGATGGCGAGTGCAGATGATGCACTAGTCAGCCTGACTGTCCCCCTTATCTGCCTGCTTCAAAAAACACTGCAAGCAATAAGGATGAGGTTTTGGAAGAGGTGGAGGATGAGGAGTCACAAATTCCATCACCTTCTGGAAAGTCAGCGCAACGTGGTTCCTCACAAAGGGCTGGGCAGGGCTCACTTTGTGAGGAGGATGAGGAGGAGGAGTCAATGGAGGAGGAAGACATCGCTCCAGAGGGAGGTACACAACGCTCTAGTCAGTATGTAGAGCGAGGGTGGGGTGATGCAGAGCAGGCAGAGATAACGCCTCTTGCAGAGGACAGCGTTTCTTTGCCAGTTGGGAGTCTGCAGCACATGGTTGATTTCATGCTGCAGTGCCTAAGAAACGACCGCCGCATCGCCCACATTCTCACGACGTCTGATTATTGGGTGTACACCCTCCTAGACCCTCGCTACCGGGACAACGTCAAAAGCCTCATCACACCGTTGAACCGGGAGCGTAAAATGCGGGAGTACCAAGACACACTGGTGCAATCCCTAATGTTCTACCTTACTGCCGAGAGCACTGCTGCTGCTACTGCTTTACAAAGCAGCTCTGTGCGTCGAGGCAGTGTAGAGAGTTCTGCAACAAGAGGGAGCACACGCAGTGCCTCTGCACAGGAAAGACCAGTATGTTAAAAATGTGGCAAAGTTTTGTGGCAGCGCCACAAATGTCTACACCATCCGAGAGGGCTCCAGTCAGCGGGAGGCAACGTATCCGTCAGATGGTGACAGACTACTTGGCTTTGACTCTCAGTGTACTCCCAGATGGCTCTTCCCCATTCAAGTTTTGGGTCTCTAAGCTGGATACATGGCCAGAGCTTAGCCAGTATGCATTGGAGGTGCTGGCTTGCCCTGCTGCCAGTGTATTATCGGAGCGCGTCTTTAGTGCTGCAGGTGGTGTACTAACAGACCGTCGCATGCGACTATCCTCCGATAATGTAGACCGGCTTACTTTTCTGAAAATGAACAAGGCATGGATCTCGGCAGAATTTGTCTGTCCGTTTTCAGATTAAATAACTGGTTCGCAACGTTATCCATGTCTCCTGTTATGTTCATCTTTCTACCACCTGAACTCTACTCCCTGGGCTCCAACACTGCCAGTTGCTGCTCAGAAGTGTCGTGTCCACAGAACAAAACACAAGCTCTACTGTTAGTGGGGTTCAGTAACGCCAGCTGTTCCCCTGCTGTGTGAATGGCAAGAAGTCTCCTGTTCCCGACACATGGACAGAAAAACACATGACCAACATGCTCCAAATGAGGGAAGCCGTCACCCTGCTTGTTATGCTGAAAACATGAAATTGTGAAGTTTTGCACGCCTAGAATGATAAATTTTTATGACAAATATGGACAAATAATAATTTGTCATCACAGCGCATATCTGCACATGTCTATTAGAAATGGTAACAAAAAATAAAACATAGTCTACTCTTCACATTTTGAAATTAATGCATAAAAGTACATTTCAGACTTATGAATTAATGCTTTTTAAGGAACTTTATCTGTACCTGTAAGATAATGCAGTCAATGGATGTACGAATCATTAAATCCTCATCATCATCATCACGAGTTTTATTTATGACAGACATTATAAAATACACATACTGATGCCAACTGTAACTTCAAACACCATATATGAAATGGCCAGCATGTAAACATGGTAATAATGTCCAATAATAAATTATTACATCTAGAAAGTGCATCATGCATACTGACAATAGGTAGTTATACCTGCAAGTGCTGTTGAAACAACCACAAGAGATATAAATTAATACTGGTATATAGGTATCACAGTGCATAGTTACTCATGGACAATGTTGATGTAATACTGTATCTCAATTAAGTCAGCGTCAACCATTAGGCTTGTTAGTCTTGTACATTGTTAAAGAGGGAACGTAAATTTTTGTTTGTCATAGGTGGAGTATTACACATTAAATTATTACTGCTGTATTTTTTTTTGCGTCCCTAGTGCGCAATAACGCAGCCTAACCTCACATTTGATAGTCAGCTAATTGCCACACGCTACCCTACCCTACGCGTGACAGTAGGAAGGTAGTGTTGACGGATAAAGCTTTGCGCAACCAGACATTCTTTTACCCTCTTCAACACTCTACAAGCAAAAAATGCATGATTTCAGCCGCAGACTTTATTGACGTACAGTATAACATCGGCATTACCCATCAGAGGCTGTCCACTGTCTGATACAGACATAGAATATACCTTTGCTATCCGTAGCCTTTGTTTCACCTACACTTGCAGGCACACACTTAAATTGTGACAAACAATGCCTAATGTTTTTTTAAATGGTTATTTTTTATTGTACATTATTGTGTCATCAATCACATTGATGAGTCCATGCTGGACATGTCATACATGCTATAGAAAGTTACGATTTTATGAACTTAAATAATTGAAATGTCTGTGACTGTCACATAAAATTTGCGATGATGATGATGAGTGACTATTACAAAATCCATTGTCTTCACTATGTTATGGTTTAACATAGCGTTCCTTAAGCATTATTCATAAAAAAAAAAAAATGGACTTTTATTCTTAAATTTACAACACTATATTTTGTTACCAATTTTTTGGGTGTTGTGTTGTTCCATTTATTTTTGGCATGTGCATATATGCGTTTATATTTGTATTTTCTTTATTTTTCCTTCTTGAAATTAGAAAACATGTGTATCTTTGTACCGTGTTAGCCAGTAGATAGAAAAATATTTAGACTTCAGAGTCAGCAGTGGTTGATACCTTTTAATGGATAACTGAAAAGATGGAAACAAATTGCAAGCTTTCAAGGCTACTCACGTCTCTTCATCAGGGAAAGACTAACTAAAAAAATTAAGCATCACATATTTCTATACACAACAGGACACAGGAATAGTGCAATAGGTAAGACAAGTAAGTGACGTGTATCAGAACTGTCATTATCTCACAGGGATGAACATAAATATTGGAACAGTTCCTAGATAAGGATAGAAAGTTTGATTGCCCTCTCATTGGCGTATTTTTTTGGGTTTTCATGACCCTGGAAGGGCATAGACGCAGATTCCTTAATTGATATAGAATGACATAAATCCATGTGATCTATTCATTCCATCACTAACAGTGTCAAAGGTCATGATGAGCTTATATTCTGAAACCTTTGTACGTTTCTCATATTTGAAGTTATATTTTAATACCAGTAATTCCATATCCATGATGCTATGACCGGGCATACAAAAGTCTTTTGCCACAGGTAAATTCATTAATTTATCTGTGATTGTGTGGCGTGATAATTCATCCTTGTTCTCCTTTTTGTTGCCGGTCTCCCCTCACTTGTCCCTCCCTCACTTGTCTTAGCTATTCCTGTGTCCTGTTGTGTGTAGAAATATGTGATTCTTCATTTTTGGCTTTACTCTTAGCCTGATGAAGACACCTGAGTAGTCTCTAAAGCTTTGAATTTGTTACCATATTTTCAGTTAGCCATTAAACGTTATCAACCACAGAGGACTGTCAAGTATAAATATTTTTTCTATTCTTGTAATTGAAATTTATCATTTTATTGTTGTAGTAAAAGTTCATTTATTCTTGTTTGAAGTACATACATTTGCAATGGCCACGTAACAAGGCAATAACTCAATATTTTGTGCCTACACCCTCCTTGACCCTGGGCTTCAACAGCGCCAGTTGCTGCTCAGAAGTGTTAGATGCACAGATGAAAACAATCGCTGATGTGTTTGTGGGGTTCAGTAACGCCTGCTGTTCCCCTGCTGTGTGTCTGGCAAAAATTACTGCTGCTAACTACAACTTCAACTTCAAACGTCTCATACTAGGCCTCTGCCTACACCCTCCTTGACCCTGGGCTTCAACAGCGCCAGTTGCTGCTCAGAAGTGTTAGATGCACAGATGAAAACAATCGCTGATGTGTTTGTGGGGTTCAGTAACGCCTGCTGTTCCCCTGCTGTGTGTCCGGCAAAAATTACTGCTAGCTACCTAATCATGGTGAAAAAAACATGACATCTCAAAGTGTCTAGTGCTACACATAGATATGAGGCTACACCATTATTTCTAAGCTGTAAACATTTGAAACGTCAACTTTCAAACCATAAAATGATTTGTCTTTGTCACAAATCTGTAACAAAATAATTGTGACATATTATTACAGATATGCACATGTCGAAAACAAATGCAAACACAAAAGCCTACTTATGTTATAGGATACTGATGGTCAACCTTGTCACTCCATAGCTTAGACAAATCCAACTCACATCATGATGACTCAAATACTGCAATGTTGGAAGTGCATAATGTGGGTTGAACTTTGACAACTGCTGCAGTGCGAAGGTTATACTTCAGTGTTCTTGCCTTTGAAATAAAAGCATACAAGTAAATATAATATCCAATGTTGATTAAGGGACGTGATGTACACCTGTAATATTGTGCAAACAATGCATGTAGGAATAGTCCTCTTCAACATTACTTATATTTGTGTCATTTTAAAAAATACATATTTGATTAGAAAGTTAACAGCCCATATCATAAAGGTCCTTCATGTAAACATGATAATCGCTAACAAAAATCATGCATTACCTTGGTAAAGTCAATAGTGCATAGTCACAATAGCAAAATATATACCTGTAAGTGGTGCTGAAAGAACGACAACTGATAGAATAGGTGAATGATATCTATTTATCAGACTGAATAGCGACACCTGTACAATGTCGATATAATACTGTACCTTAACAAAACAGCTGTGTCACACCTCACACGCATTTTTCTTGTAGCTTGTTATGTAATAGGGCACATGCGTGTATGTTTCATCATAGGTGCATGTTTACTGAGTAAAGCAGTCATGACAACGCCTTTGTGTTGTCGGTACGCTTGCGATGATGAACGATGCGCACCGTGAATGTTAGTCTGCGTCATAAGACGCACAGACGCTCCAATACCCAACGCGTCACAGCAGGAAGCCAGTCTGTGCGTCCAAACAAAGGCGCAAGCATACATGCACGTACCCTTTTATAAAGCTATATAAAAAAAAGGATGTAGTAGTAACGCACACTTTATTGAGGTACAGTATTACATCGCCATTCACCATCTGTGGCTATGCAGTCTCATCTATATATACCTTATCTATCCGTTGTCATGCTTGCAAGTCCACAGTCAGGCATAAATAGCTGTTTTCACTATGCACTTTTTAAATGTTTTTTTTGTTAATATAAATGATTCGCACATATTATCAGTATTACATGATGGAAATTTTAGATATTTTTAAAAACTTTTTAGTGATATTATTCAGCAAATGAAAATGGTGTACATACTGTTACTTATCCATCATTAATGGATTCTGATATGTACTTGTATGGTTTTATTTAAAACCGTATATCAGATTATTTAACCGATTTTTATTGTGGTTTGCATTGCTTTTCAACATGTTAATGTATGCGTTTATGTTTGTCAATTATTAATTTACATATATTTTTTAAAGTAAAATCATCATCTTATGGTACTAAAGGTTATATTTCTCTTGTTTGGAGTATAGACATTTTTAATTGACACGTAACAAGGAAAATACTTGATCTAGTATTTAAACATCCTCCTTGACCCTGGGCTCCAACACCGCCAGTTGTTGCTTGGAAGTGCTGTTAGCACAGTCTACACTTGCTCCTGTGTTACTGGGTTCAGTAATGTCAGCTGTTCCCCTGCTGTGTGAACGGCAAACAGTCCTGCTGCCTCCACCATGTTCTCTTCTCATCCCTGGGCTACAACACCGCCAGTTGTTTCTCGGAAGTGCTGTTAGCACAGTCTACACTTGCTCCTGTGTTACTGGGGTTCAGTAATGTCAGCTGTTCCCCTGCTGTGTGAACGGCAAACAGTCCTGCTGCCTCCACCATGTTCTCTTCTCATCCCTGGGCTACAACACCGCCAGTTGTTTCTCGGAAGTGCTGTTAGCACAGTCTACACTTGCTCCTGTGTTACTGGGGTTCAGTAATGTCAGCTGTTCCCCTGCTGTGTGAACGGCAAACAGTCCTGCTGCCTCCACCCTGTTCTCTTCTCATCCCTGGGTTACAACACCGCCAGTTGTTTCTCGGAAGTGCTGTTAGCACAGTCTACACTTGCTCCTGTGTTACTGGGGTTCAGTAATGTCAGCTGTTCCCCTGCTGTGTGAACGGCAAACAGTCCTGCTGCCTCCACCATGTTCTCTTCTCATCCCTGGGCTACAACACCGCCAGTTGTTTCTCGGAAGTGCTGTTAGCACAGTCTACACTTGCTCCTGTGTTACTGGGTTCAGTAATGTCAGCTGTTCCCCTGCTGTGTGAACGGCAAACAGTCCTGCTGCCTCCACCATGTTCTCTTCTCATCCCTGGGCTACAACACCGCCAGTTGTTTCTCGGAAGTGCTGTTAGCACAGTCTACACTTGCTCCTGTGTTACTGGGGTTCAGTAATGTCAGCTGTTCCCCTGCTGTGTGAACGGCAAACAGTCCTGCTGCCTCCACCATGTTCTCTTCTCATCCCTGGGCTACAACACCGCCAGTTGTTTCTCGGAAGTGCTGTTAGCACAGTCTACACTTGCTCCTATGTTACTGGGGTTCAGTAATGTCAGCTGTTCCCCTGCTGTGTGAACGGCAAACAGTCCTGCTGCCTCCACCATGTTCTCTTCTCATCCCTGGGCTACAACACCGCCAGTTGTTTCTCGGAAGTGCTGTTAGCACAGTCTACACTTGCTCCTGTGTTACTTGGGTTCAGTAATGTCAGCTGTTCCCCTGCTGTGTGAACGGCAAACAGTCCTGCTGCCTCCACCATGTTCTCTTCTCATCCCTGGGCTACAACACCGCCAGTTGTTTCTCGGAAGTGCTGTTAGCACAGTCTACACTTGCTCCTGTGTTACTGGGGTTCAGTAATGTCAGCTGTTCCCCTGCTGTGTGAACGGCAAACAGTCCTGCTGCCTCAACTTTAATTTCCATGGGTACCTTCTGCTACCCATCCGGGTTCCAGTACCGTCAGCTGGTTCTCCGCAGTGCCTTTGGCCTAGGTGCCTCCATGTCGGTATCCGAGTTCCAGCAACGTCTGCTGGTCCTTGGTAGTGCTTTGGAGCACAGGTACCTCCTGCTTAGTAACCATGTCCCAGTAACGTCAGCTGGTCCTCGGTTGTGCCATTGGCTCTTTTCCTTCTGCTGACCCTCCGGGTTCCAGCACAGTCAGCTGGTCCTCGTTACTTTCATTGGCTCTTGTACCTTCTGCTACCCATCCGGGTTCCAGTACCGTCAGCTGGTTCTCCGCAGTGCCTTTGGCCTAGGTGCCTCCATGTCGGTATCCGAGTTCCAGCAACGTCTGCTGGTCCTTGGTAGTGCTTTGTAGCACAGGTACCTCCTGCTTAGTAACCGTGTCCCAGTAACGTCAGCTGGTCCTCGGTTGTGCCATTGGCTCTTTTCCTTCTGCTGACCCTCCGGGTTCCAGCACAGTCAGCTGGTCCTCGTTACTTTCATTGGCTCTTGTACCTTCTGCTACCCATCCGGGTTCCAGTACCGTCAGCTGGTTCTCCGCAGTGCCTTTGGCCTAGGTGCCTCCATGTCGGTATCCGAGTTCCAGCAACGTCTGCTGGTCCTTGGTAGTGCTTTGGAGCACAGGTACCTCCTGCTTAGTAACCGTGTCCCAGTAACGTCAGCTGGTCCTCGGTTGTGTCATTGGCTCTTTTCCTTCTGCTGACCCTCCGGGTTCCAGCACAGTCAGCTGGTCCTCGTTACTTCCATTGGCTTTTGTACCATCACCAACAGGACAAAGAAGGTTAAGACAAACTACAAGATACAGAACAAGAGACAGAAGAACAATAAGCAGAAGATCAAAAAGCAGAAGAACATGAAGTATAAGACCAAAATGAAGAGCAAAATATATGCTCTAAATTCTAAGCAGAAGAAGACTAAGCAGTGTATGGGGGTGAGTCCGTTCCTCCTCGTGGTGCCCCTGGAAAATGCCTGATGCTGCTGCAGGCTAAACTGAACGCGGACAAATACTGTTGTAATTAAAATCTTTTGTGACAGCAAGAACGGAAGGATGAAAATTCAGAGTTTTACAGATTACAAGTACAGGAATGTCTGTCACAAATAAGAATATGATGAAAAGGATGAATAGGAAGAAGATGAAGAAGTAGAATATGAATAAATAATAACTGTTTAATAAGAACAATATAAGTAATGTTAACAAAAAGATGAATAGCAAGAAGTTTTAGAAGATTAAGAAGGTGAAGATGAAGAATAATTTGATGAGAAAGATGATGCTGCTGAAGATTATGAAGGAGAAAGTGTGTGAAAAGTTAAAAAGGTGAAGACCATGGAAGTTGTGAAACAGACATATTTGACAAAATAGAAAAAAGGTTAACAACATTGTGAATTTCTTCGTCAATCCGAACGTATTTCCTAAAAAAAAAAAATTAATGCTATTCCATTGGATTGAGTTAAACATCTATGCCTTTAATGTCTCCTCAACCTCCCCCAATACATTCTACATTACTCTTTGTTGTTTTCCTTCATGTACAATTAACCTACAAGGCAAGAATGGGGTTTTTTTTATTTCGATATTTTGTTCCCATAGACTTACATGGGACTTCCGGTATCGGTATCGGGTATCGCCGATATTTTTTGTGTATCGGCGATACCATTCCTATTCCGATACTTTTGGATATCGGAAAGTATCGCTCAACTCTACTAATGGCAAAATTCCTTTATCCCAATGCTAAAGGTGGCTGCTGGATCACAGGTAGACATTATGGAATTAATCCACCTAAATAAAAATTGTAACGAATACAACAGACTAACCGATTATGCTATTATCTTCGAATTGCCCAAAGAAAATATATAAAAAAAATGAATAAATAAAATACTGCAACACTTATGGGAGCATATATTGCTATAGCTAAGAACGGCTGAACAGTTTTTTAAACTTAAAATAAAATAAAAACACCAGCACTTCCTATCGTCCTTCTTCCTCCCGTCACGTAGGATTGCAGACACCTAGTGTTTTATTTAATTTTTTTGGAAAGCACACAGCTGGTGACATCACTACAGCATAGAGCAGTGTTTTCTTAGTGGATAGCCTGGATCAGCCTTACTGACCGGTACACTGAATTACTCTGGCACCACAATCTTGGAGCTTTTTTACTAAAACCGATAGCGTTGTGTAAACTACAGCTATAAGTCTAATTTTTAATCTCCAACATGCCGTCTCACATGGGATTGTTCCATTTATAGAAAGAAACAAAATTTTATGAATTTGCATCTCTGACTTAGTGGGATAAGAACTACAGCTACTCATTAAACCTCCTTGCCTGGGGCATTATACACGGAAAGGTGAGCTGAACATAGGCTCATGGATAGCTATTATGAACTCATGATCACCACTAGGGATGAGCGGACAGATTCAGATATGTCCTTATCCGAATATCTATAGCGCTTCCTGAATAGCTGCATCAGGAACCCGGATACCTGGAGCGCTCCTGATAATCAGCTGTTCGGCAATGCAGCTGCATATGTCACGGCTGGTTGACAGTCACAACACACAAGCTCTCCATGCATGTTTTGTGACTGTCACACAGCCGCTGGGACATATGCAGCTGTGCCGCCGAACAACTGAACATCAGGGGTAGAGATGAGCTAACATCGTCGTTTCCAAACAGCTGATTTGATAAGTGAGCACACACACCAGTACAATTAATATAATGATAATAAACTGTAAAACAATACAATTATCTCAAAATATAGAAGATAAAATTATTACAAGAGCATTCTACTGGCTTCTTGCTGTTTGAGCTCCTGTATAATCAACATCCCCAAGGGCTTCTGGACATCGCCAAGGAAACTTGGGAAGCTGAGGTCATGCCACACCGGAGCATCATAGAGCATGTCACCCAGCTGCAGGAGAGAATGGCAAAAGTGATGCCTATCGTGAAGGAGAATCTTCTCCAGGCTCAGGAGGCACAGGCAAGGGTTATAACCGATCAGCGAGGCTGAGGCAGTTCCAGCCAGGTGACCGCATGCTAGTGCTTATCCTCACAGTGGAGAGCAAGATTCCTAGCCAAGTGGCAAGGTCCATACAAAGTGGTGGAAAAACTTGGCTTAGTTAATTACAAGGTACACCAGCCACTGCGAAGGAAGCTGCACCAGGTCTATCATGTGAACTTGCTCAAACCCTTGCGAGACTGAGAATTGCTGGACACCCCTTGCCTGGGAGCCAGTCCAAAAGTCACCATGCATGACGTCACCATTGCAGAGATTCTGATGCCAGCCCAGTGGCAACAGTGTCGGGAGCTGTTGCAGCGGAACCGGGACCTATTCTCAGAGTTGCCAGGGCACATGCAGGCAGTTGAGCATGACGTGTTGACAGAACCGCACGTAAGTTAGAACCTCTAGCCCTATAGATTTCCAGAAGCACGGAGAGAGTTGATATCCAATGAGGTGAAGAAGATGCTAGACCTCAGGGTGATAGAGGAGTCGAAAAGTGTATAGATCAGCTGACATGTGCTCAGAAAGGTGCGGGAGTCCGACATAGGCGTGCTATTACGCCCAACGTCGGAAAGGGGTTAAAGGGAACCTGTCATGTAAAAAAATTATTTTAACCTGCAGATATGAGGTTAATGTGATGATGCTGATGCAATATTCTGCAATGTGTAAAACGATGGAGGTCCTTTTTTTGTCTATCCGCACTGATTGAATCAAAAATTATTCACACTTGGTGGAACATATTAATTTCATAAAATTTGACTCACCTTTGAATTGCATTGGATCGATTTGATGATCTCTATCATTAACTACATGTAATAAGAACTGTAAGCTCAGCTTCTGGTGAAACTTAACTTTATTCTTCCTAGCAGCCTTCAGCTTTCAGCTTTCTGCCCTCTCTTTCAAACCACATATCCAAGCCCTCGCCACCTCCTGCCGCCTCAAACTCAAAAATATTTCCCGGATCCGCTCATTCCTCAACCATGAAACCACAAAAACACTAGTGCATGCCCTTATCATCTCCCGCCTCGACTACTGCAACCTCCTACTGTCTGGCCTCCCCTCTAGCACTCTGGCACCACTCCAGTCCATCCTACACTCTGCTGCACGACTAATCCACCTGTCTCCCCGCTATTCCCCAGCCTCCCCCCTATACCAGGCCCTTCACTGGCTCCCTATTGCCCAGAGGCTCCAGTTCAAAACCTTAACCATGACATACAAAGCCATCCACAACCTTTCTCCCCCATACATCTGTGACATGGTCTCCCACTACCTACCTACACGCAACCTTCGATCCTCTCAAGATCTCCTTCTCGACTCCCCCTCATCTCTTCTTCCCACAACCGCATACAAGACTTCTCCCGGGCTTCCCCCATACTCTGGAACTCCTGCCGCAAAACATCAGACTTTCACCAACAACGGAGACCTTCAAGAAAAACCTGAAGACCCACCTGTTCCGACAAGCCTACAACCTGCAATGATCCTCAGTGTACTGAACCATCGTACGACCAGCTCTACCCTTTCCTAGTGTATTCTCACCCATCCCTGCAGTCTGTGAGCCCTCGCGGGCAGGGTCCTCTCTCCTTCTGTACTTGTGTGTCCCTTGTCCAGCACATGTTTATTGTACCTGTCTATATTTTTCCCCTTTTCATATGTAAAGCGCCATGGAATAAATGGCGCTATATAAATGTATAATAATAATAATAGAGGTATGTCAGTGTGGCTTCAGTCGCTGCTCAGTACATAGTAAGAACCAGCTGTAACCACACCCTGGTACTGACTGACAGCTTGCTCAGCACTGATGCACTGCTGGCTGTCAGTCCGTGCCAGGGCATACTTACAGCTTCCTTCCCCTGGGTCTGCTGACCTCTGTTGTCCTCCACATTGGGTTTTGAAAGTTCCCATCATCGATTAATATCATCATTACCCTAGACCTGTTGGACCCATTTGGACACACACCTTTGTCTTGGGATTGAGACTGTAGTCTATGTTTGGTGTTCTCCACCATCTGTGCTTTTTGTGTTTGTGTTTTTACTTGCTTCCTTCCCTGTTTGATTCCACTTTATTCTGCCTGCTACTCCTGAGATTTCTGAGTGTGCCTAGTCCTCGCTACCAACATTCTTTCTTGCTTGCTGCATCAATGCCTGTGGTCCCGACCTTAGGCCTAGAGAATCCACCTCACCTGGTGAGCCTAACAGAATGCCAAGACCATGGATTCTAAAGATGCAGCAGCCACAATACTGTTGCTGTGGAATATGGACAATCGGCCAAAACTGGTAATACAATGGAATCTTGTCCAGGTTGGGCAAGATCTATCAGCCTACTACGTGGAAGCATTGTCTTGGACTGCTGAAGATTCACCACCAGCTCCTCTACACCTGCCAGAGTCGAATACTACCTGGAAAATTCTTCTGAGGGAATTTCACCACATTGGCAAACTCCTGCACGTTTTGATGGAGACAATAAGGTCTGCCAGGGCTTTGTAAACCAATACACTGTACATTTTGAGTTATGTCACCAGCAGTTGTTTTCTGACTGGTCCAAACTGGCCAAAATGTTTTCTTTGCTGTCTGTCATGGGCTGCGCCATTGTGGGAGTGGGATGACACTATGATGTGCCACCTGCCATCCTTGTGGTCTATCTTTCATTAAGCGTTTGATAAACCAGGTTATGTCCACTCCATCTCTGATTGAATGCTTCAGCTCAGACAAGAGACTAGCTCTTTGGGACATTGTGCCATTCAGTACTGTACCCTATCTGCTGAATTGACCTGGTACATGATGCTCTTCTGACTGTCTTCTCCGCAGACTTATCCAGTCAAATCAAATATGAAATCCCTGGTAAAGATTAACATCTTCCTTTGGTGACATGATTTCCTGAAATGACTGAAAAGGAACCCATGAAGATTGGTCGAACAGATTATCTCCAGATGAAAGATCCCATCATCTTCCTGGTGGACTCTTTGTATTGTGGTGAACAGGATCATTGTCACATAAATTGTTCTAAACTGAAGGCCAAAGGGGAAAACTTCAGATCCTAGACGAGGAGGGAAGTATAGCTCTGGGATGAATTCTTTCTTCTACTAAAGATTAATTACGCATGTCTATTTACATTTCCTACAGTTCCCCTTGTGCATGGGACAAACACTTATTGATTCCGTAGCATCACAGAATTTTATGGACTGCTCTCTGGTCAAAAGGCTAAAAATTGCTTTAGTTTCTTTGCAGACTCCCCTAAGGCTAATCATCGTGAATGGCTCAACAATTCCAGGTGTTCACAAGTTTTTATTGTGTTTTAGAAAATTTTGTATTTGCTATACATAGCCAATAAAATATCATCTGATTCAACATCAAAGAAACATGATTCTTTGGCTATATAGCACTCTTATTTTTCCAAATTGGGTTAAGGATCCTCTGAAGGAAGTGCCCTGAAATATCCTTATTCACATTAACTTTTGAGATTGTTATATCACATGTTGCAGGCATTTCTTTTTTAGTTTATCCACTTTCTGATGCACGTGTAATTTTGAGACGTCCCTGGCTATGGCTACAATCTCCGGCCATTGACTGATCGTCTGTCCAGATCGCACAGTGGGGATTATTTTTTTGACATAACTGCTTCAAAATTCCACCTCAACACCTTCTCAGCTTCTCTGCACAGCATCTGCTTCATTAAATGCTTCTGCCTTGTTTCAGAAGTTTGCAGATGCCTTCTCCTGGCATGGCGCCAAAGAGAACCGCATGGAAGACATTACTGAGCCTGAGTGTGTCCTTGCTGCTGGACCAGGACATTGTTTGAAGATGTGGGCCAGGACAGCAAAATTATTTTAGGATGAAGGGCATTATTACAGGATGAGGGCCAGGATGGATGAAATTTTTACAGAATGGGGGTCAAGATGGGGACATTATTACAGGATGGGATACGAGGATGTCATTATTACAGGATAAGGGTCAGGACGAAGACAGTATGCCAAGATGGGGCCAGAATGGAAAACCTTATTACTGGATGTGGACCAAGATGGGGAGATTACTAAAGTATGAGGTCAGTACAGTGTTGCCAAATGTCCAGAAATTCCAAGATAGTCCATAAAAATTGGTCCCATTTTTGTCCTAGGCTTAAAAAACTTAAGGTATTTGTGTTTGTTTTTTTTGAAGATCAAGAAATCTAAACAAATTATTTTGACTGTAATTATAATCATTTTACAGTTTACAATCAATATGCTTAATGTATTTATATCAGAATTATGGGCTGTAGACATGTATCACGTATAATCATAATAATTTTTTATGGTTTTCCAATATGGCTGTAAGAAAATAATGTCTGTACATGATGTTTTTGATAAACTGTCAAAACAAATTAAAAAGTCAAGTTGGCAGCATTATTACAGGATAGGGGCCAGGGATGTGACATTATAACAAGATGGGGGCCAGGATTGAACATTGTGCCAAGACGAGGACATTATGCCAGAACACGGGATAGTATCACAGGATGGGGCCAGGACAAAGACATTATTAAATGAAGGAGGCCAGGATGGGGACACTATTACAGGATAAGAGCCAGGATGGAACACAATATTATTATATGGGGTTAGGACGGGGGATGAGAGGAATGAGAACATTATTACAGGATGGGGCCAAGAAGGGAGAGATTATTACAGGATGGGGGAAAAATGGGAGACATTATTATAGAATGGGGGACAGGACGGAGGACCTTATTACAGGATGGGGGCCAGAATTGAGGATATTAACTGCCAAATTATTTCAGTAATGTAAGATTATAAAGGCAAATGGTGCTCACGATCCAACGCTCAGACTGACTCCCCGCTGCTGCTTCGTTCTCGGTGTTTTGCCTGCAGAGGTGATATCATGTTGACAGCTCACATCACCACTGCAGCCAATCACTGTGATTTGTAATTTTACAGTTATTATTATACAAAGCATAGCATTAAATTTGCTGAAACATGAATATCCCTTTATAAGTCATTATTGTTTCCAGACTGAATAACTCCAATTTTGATAATGTATCAATTATATATACTACAATACAATTTATTACTTTTTTGCATGTTTTTCTAGCTTTGCGATGTCTTTCTTGTATCCAACACTGTAAACAATATTCTGTGTGTAATTCTGCGTGTATCATCAAAACAGTGAATGGTTCAAAGTCAAATCTAAGCCCTTTGCAAGGTCATTAATAAATAGATTGAAAAGAGCTTTAAAACCAAGTATGCTCTCAGGACAGAAACATTTTTATATAATACTTTTGAGTTTTTTTTTTTTTTTTTTTTGCAAAATGCTATGTGTCCAGATTGGAACTTGTGCTCTATTTAATTTCAACATGTGCATTTCTATAACCTTTAGAAATGTTCTGGGCTGTAAAACAATTGATTGACTCTTCCAATCAGATGATTAAGTGACTTGTTGAAGAGCAGGAAACGTGTAAGGCTGCACTGAATTATCATTAACCTCAGTAATTAACGCACACCCTGGTGTCTTTTATTTACAGCTGCTAATCAGGGACACAACCAGCAAAGGCTGATTTCTCTGAAGCCCCATGTCCAACTAGAAATAGTAAGAAAAAATTATTAACCTCTTCAACTCCATGTCCTTCAGATTGATGGGTCAAAGTAAATTACTTCTTCTTGACTATTTTATGGCATAATATTTAGCTAGATGGACCTGTCATAATACTATGCTTCCCTTAGATAGTTGACAGACACAAAGAGACAATTATTTTTAATGCATCTGAATCTCTGAAGATACATACCATTGTATACTACTTGTTCCTGGTGTAATATTGCAGATCATTTAGCCACCTATGTGTCTCTTATTTTATTGGCACAGAAATGAGAAAGAGGTGAGTATATCCTGGCTATCCGAGTGCACACAAGGTAAAGGGAACACTCAAGGTAGGTCTTCTCTGCAACTGCTCAAGTTCAGCTATGTCGTTCCCATACATTGGAGCCGAAAATTGTGCACAGTATTCTAAGTGTGGCAGCACTAATGGCTTCTTATAGAGGCAAACTGTGTTCTTGTCATGAGCATCTATGTCTCTTTTAACCCCTTAACAACCACCTATACGCATTAATATGGTGGTCGTTAAGGGTACTTTTTCCCTACAACGACTGAGAATAAGTAAAAAGAACCGCCACCGGCAATTCCCGCGAGTGTCAGCTGTACATGAGAGCTGACACCCTACTGTATTGGCCCTGGCCATTTTTGCGACTGATCAGGGCTAATTAACTTTTTACATACCACTGTCAATCATGATAGCGCTATTTAAGATGTTACAAGGGGGTCACAAGACTCCCTTAGTAACTATTAGAGTTGAGCAAAACAGGTCGGTCAGATTCATAAGTTGCCGAGCGAAACCCGACCATAGTGTGAAGTCGGCCATGCGGTCGCTGACCCAAGCGCCAAAGTCGGTTTTCCCTTAATGCTTGCAGGCGCCTTTTTTCAGCCAATGAGCAAAGACGTACACTGTGGGCAACGGGATGACATGGGCAGCATCCACCACCATCTTAGAGAAGGGCATTGCAGTGATTGGCTTGCTTTGGGGGGCGTCATAGTGTCTATAAAAGCCCTGACCGCCGATCGCCATTTTACTTCTGCCGATCTTAACAGTAGGGAGAGGTTGCTGATGCTGTTTATCAGTAGGGAGAGAGTTAGGGCTGGAAAGAGAAGTTCTTCTGTGCTTGTGCTAATAGCAATTGTGCTGTACAGTTAGTGTGCAGTGGCAGGGGAGGATTTTCTTGTGTGCCACAGCGCTGGTTAATAGGCTGCCTGCCAGTGACAGGGGATGATTTTCTTGTGTTCAGCAGCGCTGGTTATTAGACTGCCTGATAGCTGTATTGCTGTGTGTACACTGCTGTGCAGACTGGTTTTTACACAGCACTAATACTTTTATTCTTTTTTTTCTGCACACTTACAGACCGTTCATTTTTCCCCACACCGTATAGAGCTGTACGCTCCTCACACACTACCGTGTACCGGCTGGTATCACAGATAAATACATGCTATCTGTGTGTGACTCCAGAAATATATACGGAGATTGCAATTTTCCCCTACACAGTATACAGCTGTACGCTTCTGAGACAGTACCGTATATCTGCTCTTTGTATTACGTTCAAATCCATACAGAGAGAGCGTTTGTGTGTGACTTCGGAAATATATACAGAGAATTCAATTTTCCACCATATTATATACACCTGGTATCTTCTGATACAGTACCTATTTTCTGCCTTTTGTATTACGGACAAATCCATACTGAGAGAGCGTTTGTGTGTGATTCCGGAAATATATACGGAGATTTAAAATTTACCCTATACTATATACACCTGGTATCTTCTGATACATTAACTTTTTTCTGCCTTTTGTATTATGGTCAAATCCATACTGAGAGAGCGTCTGTGTGTGACTCCGAAATATATATGGAGATTTCAATTTTCCACCATATTATATACACCTGGTATCTTCTGATACAGTAACTTTTTTCTGCCTTTTATATTACTGTCAAATCCATACTGAGAGAGCGTTTGTGTGTGACTCCATAAATATATACGGAGATTTAAATTTTCCCATACACTATATACAGCGTATACAACTGTACGCTCCTGATACAGTACCATATATCTGCTGGTATTTTTGGTACATTTTCCCAAACATGAGGAAGTATGGTGGAAGAAGCCGCGGATGAGGGCGGGGGGGCCAGCTGGTACTGATGGTGGCGGTGGTGCATCTGCTGGTAGTGCCAAAAGCACCTAAGGCAGGAGGCGTTGAGCCTGCGTCATCGTCTGGCTCAAGAAGGCCTGGAAGGCTCCCTTTTCTGGGAGTAGGTAAACTGCTTTTAAAGCCGGAGCATCACATACCATGCCTGGGTTATCAAGTCAAATCCTGAATTCCCCAGTACAAGATGAATATGACATGGAGTGCACTGATGCACAGCCACTGCTATATGATTCTGCTGGTACATTCACCCAGAGCACTGCATTGCCCTAGCAGTCTACTGAGCCAGATTCTGACCCTAATGAAACTCAGGTGCCCCTTCCCGCAAACTATACCACCTTACACGGTGACACAGAGGAAGGTGCAGATGAAATTGAAGAGGAGGTGATGGATGACCCAGTTGTTAACCCGGATTGGCATCCATTGGGGGAAGAGGGTGCCGCTGGCAATAGCTCAGAAGAGGAGGAGGATCAGCAGCAGGCATCGACATCGCAGCTGCGGTTATCTGGCAGGCCCGTAGCAGTCCAAAAACGTGTTAAAAAAACAAAAAGATTTGCAGGACAGCTTTGCCAGACAGTCAAATTAGCACATCTTGCAAGCCCTGAAAATTTATCCCATAGTAGGAAGAGTGCAGTGTGGCACGTTTTTGACCAAAATCCTATTGATGAGGCAAAGGTTATCTGTAAGAAGTGCGGAAGGACCTTTAGCCGAGGGAAAAATCTCCGAAATCTGAATACCAGTTGCATGCTTAGACATTTAAACACCATGCACTTGCAAGCGTGGACGGACTACAAAACCTCAGGTAGCACACGTGCACCTGCTACGACTGAAGGTAGCCAGCAACACAACATTGCTTCCCCCACTGTAAGCCCACCTGTTAGCACACCACCAGCAAGAAATGTTGAGGTGTTGTCGTAAGGCCAAAGCAGTCAGGGAATCACAATGTTTTTCCAACGAAAAACTGAATCTAGGCCATCACCATCACCAACCCCCTCTCAGTCCGCCATGTCCTCCGCTAGTTCCCCCATATGCAGCTCTCAAGTCCAGCTCACCCTAGCAGACACTCTGAGTAGGACAAGAAAGTACTCATCCTCTCATCCGCGTACACGGGCTTTGAACGCCTACATTGCCAAACTGATCTCATTAGAGACGATGCCCTTCCGTTTGTTTGAAAGCACAGCATTCCGAGAGCTCATGGCCTACGCTGTCCCACGCTATGACCTACCCAGTTGGCACTTCTTTTCTAGAAAAGCCATCCCTGCCCTACACCTGCATGTGAAAGACCACATTGTCCATGCACTCAAAGAATCAATGAGTGGAAAGGTGCACCTCACAACAGATGCAAGGGCCAGTAGGCATGGCCAGGGCCATTACGTGTCCATCACTGCGCACTGGGTTAATGTGGTGGATGCAGGGTCAACAGGGGACAGCGGCGGTGGGACAGTGCTGCCTAGCCCACGGTATAGGCAACAATTGGCTGTAGGCGTTCGACCCTCCTCCTCCTCCAGAAGCGAAAGCTCGTCGACAGAGCGCAGTCGCACGAGCACTCTAACCACAGCTGCCAGTGTTGCACACAAAGTGTCCCACTATCGAACAGCTAGTGGTAAGCATCGGCAGGCTGTTTTAAAGATGATGTCTTTGGGCGACAACAGACACCGCGGAGGTACTGGACAACTACTTGCAGCGAGAAACTGAGTCATGGCTGGGCAGTCTACATCTTGAGCCAGGCAAGGTAATCAGTGATAATGGCCGTAATTTTGTGGCGGCCATAGCCCTGGCAAAACTCAGACACATACCTTGCCTGGCTCACACTTTGAACCTGGTGGTGTAGTGCTTCATAAATAATTATCCGAGTTACCAGCCCTGCTCCATAAGGTGCGAAGACTGTGCTCGCACATACGTCGCTCGCCCGTAGACTCCAGTTGTATGCAGAGGCTGCAGCGATCGCTCTACCTCCCCAAGCACCGCTTAATCATAGACATTGCAACATGGTGGAACTCCACCATGCACATGGTTGAGAGCTGTGCGAACAGTGGCAGGCTGCAATGCATTTGTGGGAGGATACACGGGCAGGCAGTTTGAGGGCAGACATGTTGTTGTCGGGTGTGCAGTGGTAAAAGCTGAAAGACCTCTGTAAAGTCCTTCAGTGTTTTGAGGAATACACATGGCTGGTAATCGCAAACGATGCCATCATAAGCATGAGCATCCCACTTATGCGTCTGCTCATGCAAACTTTGACGCACATTAAGGATCAAGCGTCTGCAGCGGAGGAGGAAGAGAAGGAGGAGGGAAGCCTTGACGACAGCCAGCCATTGTCTGCTCAGGAAGTGTCGTGGATGAGGTGGAGGAAGAAGAGGAAGAAGAGGAGGAGGATGAGGGGGATGATTATTTTGGGGAGGAGGATGCTTCTCAGGGGCAAGAGAAAATGTTGGCTTGCCAAGGTCAGGTACAGGGTTGGTGCGCGACTGGAGGGATGTGGATTTGGCAGAAAGTGCTCCTCCACCCACCACTGGCAGTGCATCATTGACACCTGGAACATTGGCCCACATGTGTGATTATGTCTTGCGGATCCTAAAAAGGGACCCCCGCATTGCCAAAATTATGAAGGATGACGACTACTGGTTGGCCAGCATCCTCGATCCACGCTATAAAGGCAAATTACAGAGCATCATGCCACAGGAGAACCTAGAGCTAATATTGGTGACCAAACAAGCAACTCTGGTAAACCGTTTGTTAGAGGCATTCCCAGCACACAGCAGCGGTGCAGGTTCTACCACGAGCTGTACTGGGAAAAATGGAAGAGGTGTTCGTGGTGCACACGGTCGAAGTGGCATTGGACACAGGGGTTTTATGACCATGTTATGGACTGATTTCTCGAGTACCGCTCACACGACTGGTAATACTGAATCGATTGCAACAGACAGGAGACAGCAGTTGTCAACTATGGTTTAAAACTACTTCTCCTCCCCTATTGATGTTCTCCCACACAGTTCATTACCCTTTGACAACTGGGCCTGTAAACTGGACACCTGGCCTGAATTGGCACAATATGCCTTACAGGAGCTCGCTTGCCTTGCTGGTAGTGTGCTATCAGAAAGAGTCTTCAGTGCTGCTGGATCAATCCTGACAGAAAGAAGGACCAGGCAGTCGACCCAAAATGTAGGTGATCTCACCTTCATTAAAATGAACCATGCTTGGGTTTCAAAGGATTTTCTACCACCTTCCCCTGATGACACATAAGTTGGCAGCAAAATGGCTCGCTTTGTCCTCCTCTTCCTCCGACTTCTCCAATTTCTCCATTTGCAGCTGCTGAACGTCCAGCCTACACCTCAACATATGCCAGTTTTTCCACCTCCCTAACTGGGCTGAACCTCCCCCCCCAGGGCCGGCATCAGCACCTGGCGTACCCGGGCAAGTGCCGGAGCCCTAAGCAGGTGGGCGGGCCCACTCACTGTCAGAGACACCGGCTTACTATGAGGGGCCCTATGCCAGTGCTAGCGCCCACGAGTGTGCCCCCCCTGCTTGCTCAGGGCCCCAGCACTTGCAATACTTACCTCTCCCTGCTCCACCGCTGTGACGTCTTCCGCGTTTATTGACAGTGACATTCTGGTCAGAGAGTGCGATGATGTCACGTCTGTGTGCCCTCTGCCTGAACAGCCACAGTGCAAAGAGCTGGAAGATGGCGACTCTGAGGAGTCCAGAGTAGAGCAGTGCCCAGTGAGGAGAGGTATTTCATTTTTTTAAATGTTTGGAGCAATATATGGGGAGCATTGTACACTGGAGAAGTATTTATGGGGCCCATCATACACTTGAGCTTCATAGATAGGGCCCATTATACACTGGAGCATTATATATGGGGCACATTATACACTGGAGCATTATAAATGGGGCCCATCATACACTGGAGCATCATATTCTGGGCCCATTATACACTGGAGCATCATATAGGGCCCATTATATATGGAGCATTATATAGACCCATCACACACTGGAGCACCATCCATGGGCTCATCATATACTGGAGCATCATATGGGGCCCATTATATTTGGAGCATTATATTGGGCTCATCATAAACTGGAGCATCATCCATGGGGCCCATCATATACTGGAGCATTATATATGGGGACCATCATATTTGGAGCATTATATGGGGCTCACAATACACTGGAGCATCATCCATGGGACCCATCATATACTGGAGCATCATATGGGACCCATTATATATGGAATATTATATAGGCCCATCATACACTGGAGCATCATCCATGGGGCCCATCATATACTGGAGCATTATACATGGGGACCATCATACACTGGAGCATCATATATGGGGCCCATTTTACACTTGAGCATCATATGGGGCCCATTATATATGGAGCATTATATAGGCCTATCATACACTGGAGCATCATCCATGGGGCCCATCATATACTGGAGCATCATATGGGGCCCATTATATATGGAGCATTATATAGGCCCATCATACACTGGAGCATCATCCATGGGGCCCATCATATACTGGAGCATCATATGAGGCCCATTATATATGGAGCATTATATAGGCCCATCATACACTGGAGCATCATCCAGCGGGCCCATCATATACTGGAGCATCATATGAGGCCCATTATAAATGGAGCATTATATAGGCCCATCATACACTGGAGCATCATCCATGGGATCTATCATACACTGGAGCATCATTTGGGCCCATTATACATGGAGCATTATATATGTCCATCATACACTGGAGCATCATATGGGGCCCATTATATATGGAGCATTATATGGGGCTCATCATATACTGGAGCATCATATATGGGGCCCATAATATACAGTAGGGGTGATTATAAATCTCCGTATATATTTCCGGAGTAACACACAGATGCTCACAGGCTCAGTATGGATTAGACCAGAATATGAAAAGCAGAAAAAGGGTACTGTATCAGAAGATACCAGGTGTATATAGTGTTGGGGTAATTTTAAATCTCCGTATATATTTTCGGAGTAACACACTGACGCTCACAGGCTCAGCATGGATTAGACCAGAATATAAAAAGCAGAAAAAGGGTAATGTATCAGAAGATACCAGGCGTATACAGTGTAGGGGTAATTGTAAATCTCCGTATATATTTCAGGATTAACACACAGACACTCACTTGCTCAGTATGGATTAGACCAGAATATAAAAAGCAGAAAAAGCGTACTGTATCAGAAGCGTACAGCTGTATACAGTGTTGGGGTAATTTTAAATCTCCGTATATATTTCGAGAGTAACACACAGACGCTCACAGGCTCAGTATGGATTAGACCAGAATATAAAAAGCAGAAAAAGGGTAATGTATCAGAAGCGTACAGCTGTATACAGTCTGGGGATAATTGTAAATCTCCATATATATTTCCAGAGTCAGACACAGACTCTCATAGGCTCAGTATGAATTACACCAGAATATAAAAAGCAGAAAAAGGGTAATGTATCAGAAGCGTACAGCTGTATACAGTCTAGGGGTAATTGTAAATCTCAGTATATATTTCCGGTGTCAGACACAGACGCTCACAGGCTCAGTATGGCTTAGACGAGAATATAAAAAGCAGAAAAAGGGTAATGTATCATAAGATACCAGGTGTATACAGTGTAGGGGTAATTGTAAATCTCTGTATATATTTCCGGAGTAACACACAGACACTCACTTGCTCAGTATGGATTAGACCAGAATATAAAAAGCAGAATAAGGGTACTGTATCAGAAGCGTACAGCTGTATACAATGTAGGGGTAATTGCAAATCTCTGTATATATTTCCGGAGCAACACACAGATGCTCACAGGCTCAGTATGGATTAGACTAGAAAATATAAAGCAGAAAAATGGTAATGCATCAGAAGATACCAGGTGTATACAGTGTAGGGGTAATTGTAAATCTCTGTATATATTTCAGGAGTAACACACAGACGCTCGCAGGCTCAGTATGGATTAGACCAGAATATAAAAAACAGAAAAGGGGTAATGTATCAGAAGATACCAGGTGTATACAGTGTAGTGGTAATTGTAAATCTCCGTATATATTTCCGGAGTCAGACACAGACGCTCACAGGCTTAGTATGGATTAGACCAGAATATAAAAAGCAGAAAAAGGGTAGTGTATCACAAGCGTACAGCTGTATACAGTCTAGGGGTAATTGTAAATCTCCGTATACATTTCCGGAGTCACACACAGATAGTCAGCATGTATTTGTCCGTGATACCAGCCGGTACACGGTAGTGTGTGAGGAGCATACGGCAGCCTATTAACCACCGCTGCTGCACACAAGAAAATCCTTCCCTGTCACTGGCAGGCAGCCTAATAACCAGTGCTGCTGCACACAAGAAAATCCTCCCCTGTCACTGCACACTAACTGTACAGCACAATCACTATCAGCACAAGCACATAAGAACTTCTGTTTCCAGCCCTAACTCTCTCCCTACTGATAAACAGCGTCAGCAACCTCTCCCTACTATTAAGATCGGCAGCAGTAAAATGGAGGTCGGCGGTCAGGGCTTTTATAGACACTATGACGCCCCCCAAACAAGGCAATCACTGCAATACCCTTCTCTAAGATGGTGGTGGCCGCTGCCCATGTCATCTCGTTGCCCATAGTGTACGTCCTTACTCATTGGCTGAGAAAAGGTGCCTGCAAGCATTATGGGAAAACCGACTGCATGGCCGACTTCACGCTATTGTCGGGTTTCGCTTGGCAAAACCCGACTTTGGCGAAAGTCGGCGACTTTTGAATCTGACCGTCCTGTTTAACTCAACTCTAGTTAGCACGTCACATATGGTCTAATGATGGCTATGTAGCCAGGGTCAGTGTACCTACAAAGTGAAGGGAAGGCATGGACACCTTGGTGGTGAGCTGTACAGGTTCGGCACGTACCCCGACGTGCGTTTCGAACCAATTCCTTCATCAGAGGGTAGTGTCCTGCCAGAACTAGGCGAGGTTATAGTGTGGGAGCCGATAGGATAGCACCGGAAGTTTTGCCGCATGTGCTACTCGGAGGACGCGGAAGCTGCCAGTCCGTGACCGATAACGTCGGAGTAGTCATGTGATCCAATGAGTTAAAAACATAGAGATGCAGGGGTCAGTCAACAACCGAGACACAAAAGGACGCATGAGCGCTCAGCCAGTAGTATCCTATGGGTTAGTGGTGACTGTGGAGGTGAATATTAGATGTAAGCAGGCATGAGACATAATGTGCGATTATGGTCAGGAATGACATTGAACTGCACAAGACAGGAGCATGGAATGTGTGATTGATGAGGAGCATGAAAGTGAGAAGATGAATGTAAAAAATATGTATGAAGGATATGAAGAAAAAGGTGAGGGAAATATATTAAAAATGATATGTGATGAATGATGTGTCAGAACCGGAGGGACAAGGAAAGGCAAGGCGGGAAGGAGGGGTAATGTGTTAAATGAACAAGCAAATGTGTATGATATCATTGTGAGAGGAATAGTCTGTGGATGTGTATATGAAAATGTAGATGGGGATAAGTTAAGTGGTGTGCAACTGGAGGGGAGACTGGGTGGGGGGAGGTGGGGAGGAGTAAAGGATGAGAGGGAATGGTAGGCACTAAGTGTGTGAGTATGTGAGTATATGATAATATGTAAGAGTGGACCTGATGACAGTGATTGGAGGGGGGTAGGTGTGAGATGTGAATGTACATTAAGGAGGCTGAATTCGTGACTGATGAGAAGTGGTGGTAATTGGCCAGAGCTGTCAGTAAGGTATGATAAGTGTAGGTGAGGTGATATAATGAATGAGGGATTGTCTATGCAAGCTGCGATTTAGCGAATGTAGACGCTCCCAGATAAGATTAGACATAGAACGCTAGTGCAACAGCGATAATCCCGCGGAGCAGCATGAATAGTCGAGATACGAGGAATCACGCGAAGTGGTGGAATAAATGGGCGCAAAGGAAGCAAAATGTTAGATATAAGGTATATGATGGAATAAAAGAACATCACGATAAATGTGGATCAAAGAAATAACCACAACTAACGCATGTATATAATAATCATAAATGGGAAGGAAAATGGAATAAAAGTTCTGAAGTGCATATATATATATATATATATATATATATATATATATATATAGAATAGGTCATATGCACATACATACATAAATAAATAAAAATAATAATAAAAAGTAAATAAATAAAACATGGTGAAGCCATAATCATCCATGTGGGGCAGGCCATCCTGCACGTGAACAAGGACCAACATGTACACACAGAGGTGAATGTACCTGTCTATCCCTGGACGGGCAAGGGTTAGCACAAGGCCTATTGTGGAAGTGTATTTCACTGTACTGGCTAGAGAAGAGGAGTAGGAAGCATCCCCTGAAGATAATGTCCCTGACCTGGAGGAGTCACAAGACAACTCGAGGACTTGATGGTAAAAGGTACTCAGAAAATTGTGTATTAAATGGTGTTCCCCAGGAGCTGATAATTGTTTTCCACAACTTGCTAGACATAATGATCTGTTGTGTCAAGGGACTAAAGTGAGGGGCCAGGTAAAATGTTGTCTCCTCAAGGCACAAGGGAAACAATCCAGAGGCATAATCGATTGGCTAGTTTGAGATAAGCCTTGGGATCGGGTACTTGTGTTAGTGCTTACAGAGAAAAAAACCTTCATATACCAAAAAGACCAAAAAATGAGCTTAATTACTGAATAAAATAATTTTTATTAAAGACCAAATGTAATATAGTAGAATGAAATAAGAAAATATTTATAGCTATTAAACAAATGCTAAATAAATCCACAGACAATCTGAAGGAGACCTCAATGTATATATACCTCACATGTAAAAATACTCAAATTTATACAAGTATAAAAAAGTTCATAAGAAAAAAATATAAAAATACATGGCAATGAGGAACCATATAAACCTACCAATATTATTTAAAATTTAAAAAAGTGCAAAAAATGCAATTCAATGTGCACAAAAAAGTGCATATAGTGCAGTAAACATCAAAAGACTGACAGATGTCAGACAATATTAATTATAATAAGATGAAAAAATATTAATAAATAAAAATAAGTGCACACATATAAGTACATATCAATTCAAATCAAATAAATCCTCATTCATAAAAAATACATAAATGTAAAAAAGAAGCACAAAATAACGTGCATGTTATTGAGATATGAATGAGGATATGGGTGATTCCATTATAATGAAAGCATTATACTTGTGCCATTAAAATAATACTGAAAACAAAAGTGCAAAAAAACAGTGTCTAAAACAACGCTGATATGAATCCTTCAAATGCCCAAGTATAACAGAACTGATCCCTGAAATAAACTTACATAAGTGAGTGAAATCAAATAAGAGGAACTCCAGCCGCCCCAACGTGCGTTTCGTGATAGTCACTTCCTCAGGAGGCATGCATTAAGGGGAAAGATCCGGTGTTTTATAGTATATCCCAGCCAATCAGCTTATCACAAGCACATGTGCTACAAATCATGAAACGCCGCTTACAAAGTGACCGGAAAGAGCCAGTGAGATGACGCTTGCCCGAACCGGAAGTGACGTGTGTAAACCAGCTTCTTTAGCTTGCGGTCCGGCGGAACGCACGCTAGGCACGTTACTAAGTAACCGCGCCTGCACACGTCCGTCTGAGGATCACTTACAAAAGTGCTCATGTCACCACCAGCGGGGGAAGCATACCTGGATCACGGAACAATCGGAATGGTATTTACTACAGAAAATCACTAAAGCGGGCAGCGTTTTTCAATCCTCATAATACAAAACTTGAATTCAAAATAAATAGTAAAAAATAAAAAATAAATAAAATAAAAAATAAAAATAAATAAAAAATAAAAAAATAAATCCCCACATATTTGCAAGATTGTCACAGAAACCATACAAATACCCAAGAGAAAAAAGATGAATTAATGAAAGGAAATATTTTTACTAATTCAATTATAAATTAAAGAAAAGCCCCAAAACCAAAACCCTCATTAAGACCAGAGGGGTTGACAGTCTTCAGCCTATATATCCATTGACTTTCTAATTTGGACAGATTTTTAAACAAATCACCCCCTCTCTGACCCATGGAAAGCTGATCAATTGCTCTAAATATCAATTTACTGGGATCAAAATTATGGCATTTCTGAAAATGTCTCGATAATGTTTTTAAAGATTCTCTATCATTATCAGATGCTTCTTTTGCCTTCTCAATATCTCTGATATGTTCCCTAACACGAATCCTAAATTCTCTAGTCGTCATACCTACATAAAGAAGTTTACAAGGACACTCGGCCACATAGATAACCCCTTTGGACTAGCAGTTTTCCATGGGTCAGAGAGGGGGTGATTTGTTTAAAAATCTGTCCAAATTAGAAAGTCAATGGATATATAGGCTGAAGACTGTCAACCCCTCTGGTCTTAATGAGGGTTTTGGGGCTTTTCTTTAATTTATATTTTAATTGTAAAAATATTTCCTTCATTAATTCATCATTTTTTCTCTTGGGTATTTGTATGATTTCTGTGACAATCTTGCAACTATGTGGGGATTTATTTTATTTATTTTTTATTATTTATTTTTATTTTTATATTTATTTTATGTATTATATATATTTTTATTTTTGCATTTTAGTAATTTTGCATATATTTTATATATTTTCTAGTTTCGTTTTTGTAATTATCCAGCTGAAGCCTATTGCAATAATATTGAATGGCCTCTTCTGTCAAGAAATTTCATGCATGAAGATTACTGGCAACACGCCTGTGTCAATTTGAAGATTTTTAATTATATGTATTTGTCATCATTTATATATTAATTTATGTGTTATTTGTCTATGCAAATTTGATAGCTATTTATTCATGCATGTGATGTTACTATTTTATGAATTCAAGTTTTATGAGGATTGAAAAACGCTGCCCGCTTTAGTGATTTTCTGTAGTAAATACCATTCCGATTGTTCCGTGATCCAGGTACGCTTCCCCTGCTGGTGGTGACATGAGCACTTTTGTAAGTGATCCTCAGACGGACGTGCGCAGGCGCGGTTACTTAGTAACGTGCCTAGCGTGCGTTCCGCCGGACCGCAAGCTAAAGAAGCTGGTTTACACACGTCACTTCCGGTTCGGGCAAGCGTCATCTCACTGGCTCTTTCAGGTCACTTTGAAATGCGGCATTTCATGATCTGTAGCACATGTGCTTGTGATAAGCTGATTGGCTGGGATATACTATAAAACACCGGATCTTTCCCCTTAATGGATGCCTCCTGAGGAAATGACTATCACGAAACGCACGTTGGGGCGGCTGGAGTTCCTCTTATTTGATTTCACTCACTTATGTAAGTTTATTTCAGGGATCAGTTCTGTTATACTTGGGCATTTGAAGGATTCATATCAGCGTTGTTTTAGACACTGTTTTTTTGCACTTTTGTTTTCAGTATTATTTTAATGGCACAAGTATAATGCTTTCATTATAATGGAATCACCCATATCTTTATTCATTTCTCAATAACATGCACTTTATTTTGTGTTTCTTTTTTTACATTTTTGTATTTTTTATGAATGAGGATTTATTTGATTTGGATTGATATATACTTATATGTGTGCACTTATTTTTATTTATTAATATTTTTTCATCTTTAGTTATAATTAATATTGTCTGACATCTGTCAGTCTTTTGATGTTTACTGCACTATATGCACTTTTTTGTGCACATTGAATTGCATTTTTTGCACTTTTTTAAATTTTAAATAATATTGGTAGGTTTATATGGTTCCTCATTGCCATGTATTTTTATATTTTTTTCTTATGAACTTTTTTATACTTGTATAAATTTGAGTATTTTTACATGTGAGGTATATATACATTGAGTTCTCCTTCAGATTGTCTGTGGATTTATTTAGCATTTGTTTAATAGCTATTGAATATTTTCTTATTTCATTGTACTATATTACATTTGGTCTTTAATAAAATTATTTTATTCAGTAATTAAGCTCATTTTTTGGTCTTTTTGGTATATGCGTGTTTTTAGAGCTATTTACTATTATTTTTTGAGGTTTTTTCTTATAAGAGAAAAAAAACCTTCCTTAATCAGTGGTATGGTCCCTAAAAGGTGGTAGAAAAGGTGGGAGAGATCAACTATAAATTACACTGACCAGGGAAAAAGAAGCTTTTCACCATGTATTTTGGCAATCTGCTAAAACCCTAGAGTGATAGGAACCCACTAGAAACCCTTTGCTTGTTGAACCAGTCAGAAGCCAACATTCCTGATGTCAAAGTAGCAGGAAATTTGTCACCTTCCCAAAGATAACACAGATGAAAATTCGTTCCCAAAAATAGGGGCAAGGTTGTGGAGTTACCAGGTCACACTTGTGCCATCAAACATGAACCTCCCATTCAATTTAAAGCCCTGTAGAATTCCTGAAGTCTACCGGAAGGTAGTCTCAAAGAAGGCATTACACAACTAGCCATGCCTCCTTACAAAGTCAGTTTTGATTAAGTGGCCCCCTGTAGGCACGATGCGTTGGCAGATGTGCCCAGCCGTTGACTTTAGGCAGAGAGGGAGGGTATATAGCAATGCCAGCTAGGCTAAGGTTAAATCCTAGCTCTGCAGGCGTTTAATTAGTACACCTGGCTTTCTATGCATATAAACAGGTAGGTATTCACCTAAGTCAGACAGCTCAGGGAAGCTGACCAGACGGAATATGTCTTGGAGCCAGAACGAAAGAGTCAGGCAGAATCCCTTTGTGAGAACAGACTACCCAGGCCATGTGTCAAAAACCGCAAGTATCAATGTTTGCTATGGACAATACCTGTTTTGTTTGACCGAGTGGGGATTAGCTCAGCCATGTATGAGTAGCCAGGGTTTATTTTATTTAGTTACTGCCTGGACAAGGCTAGGGATTTATGTTTATGATTTTGTTTTGGTGGTATGCAACTTGTGGAAAGCAATAAAGCTGCAAGTATTTGGACCAAAATCGCATTGTCTGTGTAAATTCTACCTAATGACTACCTACCTCTGAGAGTGAAATCCTACAATAGATAGAGTATATCACAAAATGAGTACACACCTCACATTTATGTCTTTTCGGTAATATCTTCATGGGAAAAGACTGAAGATATTACTATTTTGATACAAAGTAAAGTAGTCAGTGTGTCATGTGTCTGTGTTCAAATGTTTGATTGTGGTTGGCTTCTCTGCTAGCTAAGCCACAGCAGATACACTTTTTCTTTGGGTTTTTAGCTTCAGTTATCCTTGCTTCAGTCTTTTTAGGGTAACAGGTGCTTTCTATTTCTCATTTATCTGCTCTATCACCTTTCGGTTGCAGCTTTATATACTTTCCCCCTGCCGGTATATCCTGCTGATAATAGTCTCATTTGCATGTCCAGCCATACTGTTGTAGTTTAAGCCAGTCAGTGAAAGACATGCTAGGGTCTATCTTTGTCATTTATGTTCTTTACCCTGCACCTATCTTCTGCCTCTTTTTTGAAGCAGCTGGCTTATTTTTTAACAGTAAGTACTTAATCCTTTATTTTGTATTTCATAGCTTGTTTTACACACTATAGGATCTCGTTCTATTTCTGCACACTTTACCTTCTATAGGTAATTTAATTTCTGCTCTGCCTTCTGATTCATTAGGAGGAATGTGAAGCACTCAACGGCCTTTTAGGCAGCATGGTTTGAGTGTCCAGTGATGGCGAACCTATGACACGCGTGCCAGAGAGGGCACGCAGAGCCCTCTCAGCTGGCATGCGGCCTCGCCGCATCCTTTTTCCTGACTGCAGCTTCCTCTCACACATTGAGCGTCACAGCCACGGAGCTGAAAGATGATGTCATCCAGCTGCGGCTGGCAGCGCCGCTCAATGTGTGAGAGGAAGTGAGAGGAAGGAAGCTGCCAGCGTGCAGAGAGGAGAGTGCGGCCGCTGTGACAGTGAAGCTGCTGTGGTGTGTATGTGTGTGTGTGTGAAGCTGTTGTGGTGAGTATGTGTGTCTTATGTTTTGGTAGCTGAGGAGAATAAGCAAAAATGGCAATACACCAGAGAGGCTGAAACCTATTGGATTGCAGTAACCTGAACTAAGCACACAACTAGAGGTAGCCGTGGAGCGTTCCTACGTTGATCCTAGATGCCTCGTCACAGCCTGAGAGATGACTACACCTAAAGGCAGAAAGATGAAAGCTATCTGCCCCGGAGCAGATCCCCAAAGAAAATAGGAAGCCCCCAAACATGTAATGGGGGTTAGACAAGAAGAAGCACGGACACAGACAGAAAATAGAATGAGCAAACGCTGGGGCCCAATCTGTCTAGACAGAAAAGTACAGGAAAGGATACTCACTGCAATCCAAAAAGCCCTAAAAAATACCAACTCATCTGATTGCAAAAACACCTGAGATCACACGATCTCTACCACCTAAATCAGATCTCTGGTGTAACAAAACTAAGCCGCAGCCACTGAAAAAACAGGAAAAAGCAAATGAACAAACAACAGTGGCTCCAGATAAACTGAGAGGAGCACAAGCCCCCCGGAGGGGACCTGGCTGACCTCCACAGAAGTGCAGGGAACAATGCAAAAAGCAAGCACAAAAATAAAAGCAGAAAATATCTTATCTGATAGCAGAAGATGCACCCAAGACTCAGCAAACTTCCAAATGAACCAGGAACCACACTTGAGACAAGAACAATTGATCACCGGCAACCATCATGGGAGGGAACCTCCCTTATATTAGACCAGTCAGTGATCCCAGATTGCCATTCCTCGCTGAAAGGTTCAGTACTGTCTGTAACCACTAGAGGGAGCCTCTGCTCAGAAACCATCTCTAGCACATTCATAACATGTGTGTGTGTGCTGAGTGTGGCCGCTGTGGAGAGTTGATGGCAGTGATGGGGAGAAGGCCAATGATGGGCATGATGGTGAGAGGGTCAATGAAGGGAGTGATGGAGAGAGGGCCAATGATTGCGGTGATGGGGAGAGGGCGAATGATGGGGAGAGGGCCAATGATGGCAGTGATGGGGAGAGGGCCAATGATGGGAGTGATGGGGAGGAGGAAATGATGAAGGTGATGGAATTTCTACATTTCTACATGAAGGGGATCATGATGGGGCATATTTCTACACGAAGGGGATCATGATGGGGCATTTCTACATGAAGGGATCATGATGGGGCACATTTCTGCATGAAGGGGATCATGAAGGGGCATTTCTACATGAAGGGGATCTGTTATGAATGTGCTAGAGATGGTTTCTGAGAAGAGGCTCCCTCTGGTGGTTACAGGCAGTACTGAACCTTTCAGCGAGGAATGGCAATCTGGGTTCACTGACTGGTCTGATATAAGGGAGGTTCCCTCCCATGATGGTTGCCGGTGATCAATTGTTCTTTTCTCAATTGTGGTTCCTAGTTCATTTGGAAGTTTTCAAATGAAGTCTTGCCTGCATCTTCTGCTAACAGATAAGATATTTTCTGCTTTTATTTTTGTGCTTGCTTTTTGCATTGTTCCCTGCACTTATGTGGAGGTCAGCCAGGTCCCCTCCGGGGGGCTTGTGCTCCTCTCAGTTTATCTGAAGCCACTGTTATTTGTTCATTTGCTTTTTCCTGTTTTTTCAGTGGCTGCGGCTTAGTTTTGTTACACCAGAGATCTGATATAGGTGGTAGAGATCGTGTGATCTCAGGTGTTTTTGCAATCAGAAGAGTTGGTATTTTTTAGGGGTTTTTCTGGATTGCAGTGAGTATACTTTCCTGTACTTTTCTGTCTAGACAGATTGGGCCCCAGCGTTTGCTCATTCTATTTTCTGTCTGTGTCCGTGCTTCTTCTTGTCTAACCGCCATTACATGTTTGGGGGCTTCCTATTTTCTTTGGGGATCTGCTCCGGGGCAGATAGCTTTCATCTTTCTGCCTTTAGGTGTAGTTATCTCTCAGGCTGTGACGAGGCGTCTAGGATCAACGTAGGAACGCTTCACGACTACCTCTAGTTGTGTGGTTAGTTCAGGTTACTGCAATCCAATAGGTTCCAGCCTCTCTGGTGTATTGCCGTTTTGCTTATTCTCCTCAGCTACCAAAACACAACAGGGATCATGATGGGGCATAATACTACAAGAAGGGATCATGATGGGCATTTCTACATGAATGAGATCATGATGGGGCATATTTCTGCATGAAGGGATCATGATGGGGCATATTTCTACATGAACGGGATCATGATGGGCATATTTCTGCATGAAGGAGATTATGATGGGCATATTTCTAGTTGAAGGGGATCATGATGGAGCATATTTCTTCATGAAGGGGATCATGATGGGGCATAATACTACAAGAAGGGATGATGATGGGGCATTTCTACATGAAGGGGATCATGATGGGGCATAATACTACAAGAAGGGGATCATGATAGGGCATTTCTACATGAATGGAATCATGATGAGGCATATTTCTGCATGAAGGGGATCATGATGGGGCATAATACTACAAGAAGGGGGTCATGATGGGGCATATTTCTGCATGAAGGGGATCATGATGGGGCATATACCTGCAAGAAGGGGATCATGATGGGGCATTTCTACATGAAGGGGATCATGATGGGGCATATTTCTGCATGAAGCAGATCATGATGGGACATAATACTACAAGAAGGGGATCATGATGGGGCATAATACTACAAGAAGGGGGTCATGATGGGTCATATTTCTGCTTGAAGGGGATCATGATGGGGCATATTTCTACATGAAAGGGATCATGATGGGGCATATTTCTGCGTGAAGGGGATCATGATGGGGCATATTTCTGCATGAAGGGGATCATAATGGGGCATATTTCCACATGAAGGGGATCATGATGGGGCATATTTTTGCATGAAGGGGCTCATGATGGGGCATATTTCTGCATGAAGGAGATCATGGTGGGGCATATTTCTACATGAAGGGGATCATGATGGGGCATTTGACACATAGAATCATAGAATAGTAGAGTTGGAAGGTACATCCTGGGCCATCTGGTCCAACCCCCTGCTCAAAGCAGGATTCTCTAAATCATCCCAGACAGATGTCTGTCCAGCCTCTGTTTGAAGACTTCCATTGAAGGAGAACTCACCACCTCTCATGGCAGCCTGTTCCACTCATTGATCACCCTAACTGTCAAAAAGTTTTTTCTAATATCTAATCTGTGTCTCCTCCCATTCAGTTTCATCCCATTGCTTCTAGTCTTTCCTTGTGCAAATGAGAATAAAGATGATCCTTCTACAATGTGACAGCCCTTGAGATATTTGTAGACAGCTATTAAGTCTCCTCTCAGTCTTCATTTTTGCAAGCTAAACATTCCCAAATCCTGCAACCGTTCCTCATAGGACATGGTTTGCAGACCGGTCACCATTCTGGTGGCTCTTCTCTGAACTCGCTCCAGTTTGTTGATGTCTTTTTAAAATGTGGTGCCCAAAACTGGACACAGTATTCCAGATGAGGTCTGACCAAACAGGAGTAGAGGGCAATAATGACTTCACATGATCTAGACTGTATGCTTTTGTTGATACATCCTAGAATTGCATTTGCCTTTTTTGCTGCTGCATCACACTGTTGACTCATGTTCAGTCTGTGATCAATTAGTATACTCAAGTCTTTTTCACATGTGCTGTTATTTAGCCCTATTCCTCCCACTTTGTATATGCTTTTTTCATTTTTATTGCTCAGATGTAGTACTTTGCATTTTTCCCTGTTAAAATCCATTCTGTTAGTTGCTGCCCTTGTTGGCACTTCGTCATAAATAATTGGGTTTCAGGTTGCAGTTTGGGCACTTGGTCTCAGAAAGGTTCGCCATCACTGATCTAGTCTGTGGTTAGGGCTATATCAGCTCATGCAGGAACCACTAGGTACTTGGGAGTCAGGATCTCTAGTCTATTCAGGACATGGCAGGGTCAGTTGAAGTTTCTTGTGTGTTTAGTTATTTCTAAATAGGTAACTAAATATGTGCTCACCATAAGGTTCTCATGACACATCTGGATAAGTTTCTTGAGGGATCTAGCTTCCAAAATGGGCTCATTTGTCTTAGCTTACAACTGTTCACATCCGGGGCTCTCCAAATGTAAAATGGGGACTGCTCTTGATTCGAGCCAATTTTGCGTTAAAAAAAATCAAATGGTGCTCCTTCCCTTCCGTGCACCCAATCAGTAGTTTTCTCCCACATAGGGAACGTATGAACATATAGGCCCCTCAAAGTCACTTCAAATATAATGTAGTCCCTAAAAAAATGTTTTTGTAATTTTTATTTTGAAAAATGAGTAATCACTGGACAACTTTTAACCCTTCTAACTTCCTAACAAAAAAAAAAAGAAGTTTCAAAAATTGTGCTGATGTAAAGTAGACATGTGAGAAATGTTACTTTTTAACTATTTTTATTTTGTGTGACATAACTCTCTAGTTTAAGGGCATCAAAATTAAAATTTGAAAATTGCGATATTATCTACATTTTAGCCAAATTTCAGATATTTCACAAATAAACGCATGTCATATCGAAACAATTTTACAACTATCATGGAGTACCATATGCCACAAAAAAACATTCTCAAAATCAGTAGAATCTGCTGAAGCATTCCAAAGTTATTACCACATAAAATGACACTGATCAGAACTGTAAAATTTGGCCAGGTCATGAAGAATAAAACAGGCTTCGAGGTAAAGGCGTTGATATTGTTATTGCAGTACACCGCTGCTACACCACTAAAGGAAAAGCCCTTTTCAGGGCTACATATTTTATTTTCCCTATTAATACTGGAAATGTGTCAGGCCTATAAATATATACAGGTTGTTCTAACAAAATTAGAATATCAACAAAAAGTTAATTTATTTCAGTTCTTCAATACAAAAAGGGAAACTCATATATTATATAGCGTCATAGCAAACAGAGTGATCTATTTCAAGCATTTATTTGTGCTTTATTCAAGCATTTATTTTGTTTATGTTGATGATAATATAATGGCTTAACTAGTTATGGCTCCACTCAAGTAAGCTATGAGAACGCTACGTCTAGAGAAAATTATCCTGGACCAGACATGGAAATGGAAGAGAGTAGAGACTATTTGTTTGACTTCTGTGTGTTTGGAAGAGATCCGAGTGGCTGTTACAACACCTTCGAGGCCAGGAAGGCCTGTTATAGCTGAATCGGCTAAATTTAATTTTTCCTCAGTTTTTGTGTTTATTGGTGTTGAGTAGGGTTGAGCGATACTTTCCGATATCCAAAAGTATCGGAATCGGAATGGTATCGCCGATACCATTAAAATATCGGCGATACCCGATACCGATACCGGAAGTCCCATGTAAGTCTATGGGAACAAAATATCGGAATTAAAAAAAACCCATTCTTGCCTTGTTGGTTAATTGTACATGAAGGAAAACAACAAAGAGTAATGTAGAATGTATTGGGGAAGGTTGAGGAGACATTAAAGGCATAGATGTTTAACCCAATCAAATGGAATAGCATATATATATATATTTTTTTTAAAGATGTTCGGATTGACGAATAAATTGACAATGTTGTTAACGTTTTTTCTATTTTGGCAAATATGTATATTTCACAACTTCCATGCTCTTCACCTTTTTAACTTTTCACACACTTTCTCCTTCATAATCTTCAGCAGCATCATCTTTTTCATCAAATTATTCTTCATCTTCACCTTCTTTATCTTCTTCTTAAACTTCTTGCTATTCATCTTTTTGTTAACATTACTCATATTCTTCTTATTAAACTATTATTCTTATTCATATTGTACTTCATCTTCTTCATCATATTCTTATTTGTGACAGAGAATCCTGTACTTGTAATCTGTCAAAGTATGACTTTTTCATCCTTCCGTTCTTGCTGTCACAAAAGATTTAAATTACAACAGTATTTGTCCGTGTTCAGTTTAGCCTGCAGCAGCAGGCATTTTCCAGGGGCACCACGAGGAGGAACGGACTCACCCCCATACACTGCTTAGTCTTCTTCTGCTTAGAATTTAGAGCATATATTTTGCTCTTCATTTTGGTCTTATACTTCATGTTCTTCTGCTTTTTGATCTTCTGCTTATTGTTCTTAAGTCTCTTGTTCTGTATCTTGCAGTTTGTCTTAACCTTCTTAGTCCTGTTTGGTAATCTTTTATTTCTTCTTTGTGATGGTGTTTAGGCTGGTTGGCTTGATGCTCGTCGTCCTTGTGGTCGTCATCTTCTTCGGGGTGGTCATCAGGGTCGTCGTCTTCATTGTTGGAGATCCAGAGTGATTACCCAAAAAAGCATTGAAAAAATCTTCAATTTGTAAATGTAGCAGAAGGTACAAGAGTCAATGCAAGTAACGAGGACCAGCTGACTGTGCTGGAACCCGGAGGGGCAGCAGAAGGAAAAGAGCCAATGGCACAACCGAGGACCAGCTGACGTTACTGGGACACGGTTACTAAGCAGGAGGTACCTGTGCTCCAAAGCACTACCAAGGACCAGCAGACGTTGCTGGAACTCGGATACCGAGATGGAGGCACCTAGGCCAAAGGCACTGCGGAGAACCAGCTGACGGTACTGGAACCCGGACGGGTAGCAGAAGGTACAAGAGCCAATGCAAGTAACGAGGACCAGCTGACTGTGCTGGAACCCGGAGGGGCAGCAGAAGGAAAAGAGCCAATGGCACAACCGAGGACCAGCTGACGTTACTGGGACACGGTTACTAAGCAGGAGGTACCTGTGCTCCAAAGCACTACCAAGGACCAGCAGACGTTGCTGGAACTCGGATACCGAGATGGAGGCACCTAGGCCAAAGGCACTGCGGAGAACCAGCTGACGGTACTGGAACCCGGACGGGTAGCAGAAGGTACAAGAGCCAATGCAAGTAACGAGGACCAGCTGACTGTGCTGGAACCCGGAGGGGCAGCAGAAGGAAAAGAGCCAATGGCACAACCGAGGACCAGCTGACGTTACTGGGACACGGTTACTAAGCAGGAGGTACCTGTGCTCCAAAGCACTACCAAGGACCAGCAGACGTTGCTGGAACTCGGATACCGAGATGGAGGCACCTAGGCCAAAGGCACTGCGGAAAACCAGCTGACGGTACTGGAACCCGGACGGGTAGCAGAAGGTACCCATGGAAATTTAAGATGACAGGCCGCGAGCCGGCCGCAGTTACCGAATCCCACAGTACTACAGTGGGTGATTGTCCTATTGTCACAACGGAAACAGCCTTTATTTGCATATCCCGCAGCACACATAGGAAGCACCTAAACTCCAAGCACCATAGAGTCGGCTAACCCGACCGCAACACGACAGGACAACTTATTGAAGGCTAAGTGACGTTTACACTGAGAGGAAACAGATGGCGTGCTGTAACCAGTCTGGGCAGGAGTGAGTACCCGTGCCAATGACACTTCCGAGCAACAACTGGCGGTGTTGTAGCCCAGGGATGAGAAGAGAACATGGTGGAGGCAGCAGGACTTTTTGCCGTTCACACAGCAGGGGAACAGCTGACATTACTGAACCCCAGTAAAACAGGAGCAAGTGTAGACTGTGCTAACAGCACTTCCGAGCTACAACTGGCGGTGTTGTAGCCCAGGGATGAGAAGAGAACAGGGTGGAGGCAGCAGGACTTTTTGCCATTCACACAGCAGGGGAACAGCTGACATTACTGAACCCCAGTAACACAGGAGCAAGTGTAGACTGTGCTAACAGCACTTCCGAGCTACAACTGGCAGTGTTGTAGCCCAGGGATGAGAAGAGAACATGGTGGAGGCAGCAGGACTTTTTGCCGTTCACACAGCAGGGGAACAGCTGACATTACTGAACCCCAGTAACACAGGAGCAAGTGTTCACTGTGCTAACATCACTTCCGAGCTACAACTGGCGGTGTTGTAGCCCAGGGATGAGAAGAGAACATGGTGGAGGCAGCAGGACTTTTTGCCGTTCACACAGCAGGGGAACAGCTGACATTACTGAACCCCAGTAACACAGGAGCAAGTGTTCACTGTGCTAACAGCACTTCCGAGCAACAACTGGCGGTGTTGTAGCCCAGGGATGAGAAGAGAACAGGGTGGAGGCAGCAGGACTTTTTGCCGTTCACACAGCAGGGGAACAGCTGACATTACTGAACCCCAGTAACACAGGAGCAAGTGTTCACTGTGCTAACAGCACTTCCGAGCAACAACTGGCGGTGTTGTAGCCCAGGGATGAGAAGAGAACAGGGTGGAGGCAGCAGGACTTTTTGCCGTTCACACAGCAGGGGAACAGCTGACATTACTGAACCCCAGTAACACAGGAGCAAGTGTAGACTGTGCTAACAGCACTTCCGAGCTACAACTGGCGGTGTTGTAGCCCAGGGTCAAGGAGGATGTTTAAATACTATATCAAGTATTTTCCTTGTTACGTGTCAATTAAAAATGTCTATACTCCAAACAAGAGAAATATAAACTTTAGTACCATAAGATGATGATTTAACTTAAAAAAATATATGTAAATTAAAAATTTACAAACATAAACGCATCCTTTAACATGTTGAAAAGCAATGCAAACCACAATTAAAATAGGTTAAATAATCTGCTATACGGTTTAAAATAAAAGCATACAAGTACACATCAGAATCCATTAATGATGGGTAAGTAACAGTATGTACACCATTTTTATTGTGTAGACAATGAATGGCTGACTTAAAAACATAATCAGCATTACAAGTTTTCTTTGACATTCATAAAACTTTACATTTGGTGAATAATATAACTACAATTTTTTAAAAAATATCTAAAATTTCCATCATGTAATACTGATAATATGTGCCAATCATTTATATTAACAAAACGAAAATTTAAAAAGTGCATAGTGCAGAGTGAAAACAGATATTTATGCCTGACTGTGGACTTGCAAGCATGACAACGGATAGATAAGGTATATATAGATGAGACTGCATAGCCACAGATGGTGAATGGCGATGTAATACTGTACCTCAATAAAGTGTGCGTTACTACTACATCCTTTTTTTTATCTAGCTTTATAAAAGGTTACGTGCATGTATGGTTGCGCCTCTGTTTGGACGCACAGACTGGCTTCCTGCTGTGACGCGTTGGGTATTGGAGCGTCTGTACGTCTTATGACGCAGACTAACATTCACGGTGCGCATCGTTCATCATCGCAAGCGTACCGACAACACAAAGGCGTTGTCATGACTGCTTTACTCAGTAAACATGCACCTATGATGAAACATACACGCATGTGCCCTATTACATAACAAGCTACAAGAAAAACGAGTGTGAGGTGTGACACAGCTGTTTTGTTAAGGTACAGTATTATATCGACATTGTACAGATGTCGCTATTCAGTCTGATAAATATATATCATTCACGTATTCTATCAGTTGTCGTTCTTTCAGCACCACTTACAGGTATATATTTTTGCTATTGTGACTATGCACTATTGACTTTACCAAGGTAATGCATGATTTTTGTAAGCGATTATCATGTTTACATGAAGGACCTTTATGATATGGGCTGTTAACTTTCTAATCAAATATGTATTTTTTAAAATGACACAAATATAAGTAATGTTGAAGAGGACTATTCCTACATGCATTGTTTGCACAATATTACACGTGTACATCACGTCCCTTAATCAACATTGGATTATTATATTAACTTGTATGCTTTTATTTCAAAGGCAAGAACACTGAAGTATAACCTTCGCACTGCAGCAGTTGTCAAAGTTCAACCCACATTATGCACTTCCAACATTGCAGCATTGGAGTCATCATGATGTGAGTTGGATTTGTCTAAGCTATGGAGTGACAAGGTTGACCATCAGTATCCTATAGCATAAGTAGGATTTTGTGTTTGCATTTGTTTTCGACATGTGCATATCTGTAATAATATGTCACATTTATTTTGTTACAGATTTGTGACAAAGACAATCATTTTATGGTTTGAAAGTTGACGTTTCAAATGTTTACAGCTTAGAAATCAGGGTGTAGCCTCATATCTATGTGTAGCACTAGACACTTTGAGATGTCAGGTTTTTTTCACCATGATTAGGTAGCTAGCAGTAATTTTTGCCGGACACACAGCAGGGGAACAGCAGGCGTTACTGAACCCCACAAACACATCAGCGATTGTTTTCATCTGTGCATCTAACACTTCTGAGCAGCAACTGGCGCTGTTGAAGCCCAGGGTCAAGGAGGGTGTAGGCAGAGGCCTAGTATGAGACGTTTGAAGTTGAAGTTGTAGTTAGCAGCAGTAATTTTTGCCAGACACACAGCAGGGGAACAGCAGGCGTTACTGAACCCCACAAACACATCAGCGATTGTTTTCATCTGTGCATCTAACACTTCTGAGCAGCAACTGGCGCTGTTGAAGCCCAGGGTCAAGGAGGGTGTAGGCAGAGGCCTAGTATGAGACGTTTGAAGTTGAAGTTGTAGTTAGCAGCAGTAATTTTTGCCAGACACACAGCAGGGGAACAGCAGGCGTTACTGAACCCCACAAACACATCAGCGATTGTTTTCATCTGTGCATCTAACACTTCTGAGCAGCAACTGGCGCTGTTGAAGCCCAGGGTCAAGGAGGGTGTAGGCAGAGGCCTAGTATGAGACGTTTGAAGTTGAAGTTGTAGTTAGCAGCAGTAATTTTTGCCAGACACACAGCAGGGGAACAGCAGGCGTTACTGAACCCCACAAACACATCAGCGATTGTTTTCATCTGTGCATCTAACACTTCTGAGCAGCAACTGGCGCTGTTGAAGCCCAGGGTCAAGGAGGGTGTAGGCAGAGGCCTAGTATGAGACGTTTGAAGTTGAAGTTGTAGTTAGCAGCAGTAATTTTTGCCAGACACACAGCAGGGGAACAGCAGGCGTTACTGAACCCCACAAACACATCAGCGATTGTTTTCATCTGTGCATCTAACACTTCTGAGCAGCAACTGGCGCTGTTGAAGCCCAGGGTCAAGGAGGGTGTAGGCACAAAATATTGACTTATTGCCTTGTTACGTGGCCATTGCAAATGTATGTACTTCAAACAAGAATAAATGAAGTTTTACTAGGACAATAAAATGATGAATTTCAATTCCAAGAATAGAAAAATATTTATACTTGAGAGTCCTCTGTGGTTGATACCGTTTAATGGCTAACTGAAAATATGGTAACAAATTCAAAGCTTTCGAGACTACTCAGGTCTCTTCATCAGGCTAAGACTAAAAAAAAAATGGAAGAATCACATATTTGTACACACAACAGGACACAGGAATAGGTAAGACAAGTGAGGGAGGGACAAGTGAGGGTAGACCGGCCAAAAAATGAGAACAAGGATGAATTATCAGCGCCACACGATAAGACAAAAAATAATGGATTTACCTGTGGCAAAACACTTTTGTATGCCCGGTCATAGCATGATGGATATGGAATTACTGGTATTAAAATATAACTTCAAATATGACAAAGATACAAAGGTTTCAGAATATAAGCTCATCATGACCTTTGACACTGTTAGTGATGGAATGAATAGATCACACGGATTTATGTCATTCTATATCAATTAAGGAATCTGCGTCTCTGCCCTTCCAGGGGCATTAAAACACAAAACCAGACCCCAATCAGAGGGCAATAAAACTTTCTATCCTTATCTAGGAACTGTTCCAATATTTATGTTCATCCCTCTGTGATAATGACAGTTCTGCTACACGTCACTTACTTGTCTTACCTATTGCACTATTCCTGTGTCCTGTTGTGTATAGAAATATGTGATGCTTCATTTTTTGTTTTAGTCTTTGCCTGATGAAGAGACGTGAGTAGCCTCGAAAGCTTGCAATTTGTTACCATCTTTTCAGTTATCCATTCAAAGGTATCAACCACTGTGGACTCTCAAGTGTAAATATTTTTCTATCTAATGGCTAACACGGTACGAAGATACACATGTTTCCTAACTTCAATAATAAAAATAAATACACTGCAAATATAAACGCATATATGCACATGCCAACAAGAAATGGAACAACACACCACCCAAAAAATTGGTTACAAAATATAGTGTTGTAAATTTAAGAATAAAAGTCCATTTTTGTATTTATGAATAATGCTTAAGGAACGCTATGTTAAACCATAACATAGTGAAGACAATGGATTTTGTAATCGTCACTCATCATCATCATCATTGCAATTTAGATGTGACAGTCACAGACATTTCAATTATTTAAGTTAATAAAATCGTTACTTTGTACAGCATGTATGACATGTCCAGCATGGACTCATCAATGTGATGACACAATAATGTACGATAAAAAATAACCATTTAAAAAAACATAATGCATTGTCACAATTTAAGTGTGTGCCTGCAAGTGTAGGTGAAAGAAAGGCTACGGATAGCAAAGGTATATTCTATGTCTGTATCAGACAGTGGACAGCCTCTGATGGGTAATGGCGATGTTATACTGTACGTCAATAAAGTCTGCGGCTGCAATCATGCATTTTTTGCTTGGACAGTGTTGAAGAGGGTAAAATTGTACCATGTCTGGTTGCGCAAGGCTTTATCCGTCAACACTACCTTCCTACTGTCACGCGTAGGGTAGGGTAGCGTGTGTCAATTAGATGACTCTATAAAATGTGACGTTACGCAGCGTTATTGCGCCCTAGGGACGCCAAAAATACAACAGCAGTAATCATTTACTGTCTAATACTCCACCTATGACCAACAAAAAAAGACCGTTCCCTCTTTAACAATCTACAAGACTAACAAGCATAATGGTTCACGCTGACTTTATTGAGGTACAGTATTACATCGACATTGTCCATGAGTAACTATGCACTGTGATACCTATATACCATTATTAATTTATATCTGTTGTGGTTGTTTCAACAGCACTTGCAGGTATAACTAGTACTACCTATTGTCAGTATGCATGATGCACTTTATAGATGTAATAATTTATTATTGCACATTATTACCAGGTTTAGATGCTGGCCATTTCATATATGGTGTGTGAAGTTACAGTTGGCATCAGTATGTGTATTTTATAATGTCTGTCATAAATAAAAATCGTGATGATGATGATGAGGATTTTATGATTTGTACATCCATTGACTGCATTATCTTACAGGTACAGATAAAGTTCCTTAAAAAGCATTAATTGATAAGTATGAAATGTACTTTTATGCATTAATTTCAAAAAGTGAAGACTATGTTTTAGTTTTTGTTACCATTTATAATAGACATGTGCAGATATGCGCTGTGATGACAAATTATTATTTGTCCATATTTGTCATAAAAATTTATCATTCTAGGCCTGGAAAACTTCACAATTTCCTGTTTTAAGCATAACAATCAGGGTGACGGCTCTTCCCTATTTGGAGCATGTTCGACATGGGTTTTTCTGTGCATGTGTAGGGAACAGGAGACATGGATAACGTTGCGAACCAGTTATTTAATCTGAAAAGGACAGACAAATTCTGGCGAGATCCATGCCTTGTTCATTTTCAGAAAAGTAAGCGGTCTACATTATCGGAGGATAGTCGCATGCGACGGTCTGTTAGTACACCACCTGCGGCACTAAAGACGCGCTCCGATAATACACTGGCAGCAGGGCAAGCCAGCACCTCCAATGCATACTGGCTAAGCTCTGGCCATGTATCCAGCTTAGAGACCCAAAACTTGAATGGGGAAGAGCCATCTGGGAGTACACTGAGAGGGAAAGACATGTAGTCTGTCACCATCTTACGGAAACGTTGCCTCCTGCTGACTGGAGCCTCTCGGATGGTGTAGACATTGGTGGCGCTGCCACAAAACTTCGCCACATTTGGAACATACTGGTCTTGCCCTGTGCAGAGGCGCTGCTTGTGCTCCCTCTTGTTGCAGAGCTGTCTCCACTGCCTCGACGCACAGAGCTGCTTGTAAAGCAGTAGCAGCAGCAGTGCTCTCGGCTGGAATGGAGAACATTATGGATTGCACCAGTATGTCTTGGTACTCCCGCATTTTACGCTCCCGGTTCAACGGTGTGATGAGGCTTTGTAAGTTGTCCCGGTAGCGAGGGTCTAGGAGGGTGTACACCCAATAATCAGACGTGGTGAGAATGTGGGCGATGCGGCGGTCGTTTCTCAGGCACTGCAGCATGAAATCAACCATGTGCTGCAGACTCCCAACTGGCCAAGAAACGCTGTCCCCTGCAAGAGGCGTCATCTCTGACTGCTCTGCATCACCCCACCCTCGCTCTACATACTGACTAGAGCGTTGTGTACCTCCCTCTGGAGCGATGTCTTCCTCCTCCATTGACTCCTCCTCATCCTCCTCACAAAGTGAACACTGCCCAGCCCTTTGTGAGGAACCACGTTGCGCTGACTGTCCAGAAGGTGATGGAATTTGTGACTCCTCATCCTCCACCTCTTCCAAAACCTCATCCCTTATTGCTTGCAGTGTTTTTTGAAGCAGGCAGATAAGGGGGACAGTCAGGCTGACTAGTGCATCATCTGCACTCGCCATCCGCGTTGACTCATCAAACGCACGCAAAACGTGGCAGATGTCCTTCATAGAGGCCCACTCAGTAGTGGTGAAGTGTGAACGACGCAAATTGCGAGTTGATTGCGCCTGATGCAGCTGATACTCCATTACTGCTGGCTGCTGCTCACACAACCGCTCCAACATATGTAACGTGGAATTCCACCTGGTGGGTACGTCACATATGATGCGATGTTCAGGAAGGCGAAATCTGCGTTGCAGAGCTGCAATGCGCGATCTGGCCATGCTGGAACGTCGCAAGTGAGCGCACTCTAGGCGGACCTTGTGCAGCAGTGCATCAAGATCCGGATAGTCCCTCAAAAAACTCTGCACGACCAAGTTGAGCACATGTGCCAGACATGGTATGTGAGTGAGGTTGCCAAGGCCCAGAGCTGCCACCAGATTTCGGCCATTGTCACACACTACCAAGCCTGGCTGGAGATTCGCTGGCAAAAACCACAGTCGCTCTCCTGCTTGATGGCATTCCAGAGCTCCTGCGCTGTGTGGCTTCGATTCCCCATGTAAATTAATTTCAGGACGGCCTGTTGACGTTTGGCCACGGCTGTGCTCATATCGGTCGCATCAGGTAAACGTTCACGGGTCCATGTGGAGGTAGACCGTGACGGCTCCTGCAGCGATGATTCTGAGGAACTGGAGTAGGAGGAGGAGTCAATGTGGACAGACTTGATTCCTGCAATCCTTGGAGTTGGCAGAACACGTACAGCGCCACTCGCAAGATCTGTACCCGGCTCCACAACATTGACCCAATGGGCAGTGAGGGAAAGGTATCGTCCCTGGCCATGGGTACTGGTCCACGCATCGGTGGTCAGGTGGACCTTGCTACTGACGGCGTTTAGTAGCGCATGTTTAATTTTTCCCTCAACATGCTTTTGCAGACCAGGGACGGCTTGCCTGCTGAAATAAAATCGGCTGGGCACATTGTATTGTGGGACTGCCAATGACATTAAGTCACGGAAACTGTCAGTCTCCACCAGCCTGAATGACAGCATTTCAAGGGACAGGAGTTTTGCAATGCCAGCATTCAGAGCCTGTGCTCGTGGATGGTTTGCCGAGTATGGCCGTCTTTTATCCCATGCCTGTGCTACCGATGGCTGTTTTGTGGCCTGGGAGTGTGAGGATGACAGGGAACTTGCAGCTGTGGGTGGAATAACACTGGGTCTCTGGACAACAGTTACAGAGGTTCTTCCATGGCGATCCTGTGAGGAAGCCGAACCAGCTGTGTGTGAGCTGGAGGAAGAGGCTCCAACACGAGCTGAAGATGTAGGTGCTGCTGTAGGTTGGCCTACATCTCCAGTGTGTCTTTGTAACTCAGCTACGTGCTTTGTCCGTACATGTTTCCACATATTTGTGGTATTGAGGTTACTGATATTTTTACCTCTTTTAACTTTTTGATTACACAGCTTGCATTTGACATAGCAAATATCATCTGCAAGTGTGTCAAAAAAGGACCACGCAGTGCAAGTCCTGGGAGCGCCCGGTTTGGCTGTTGGAAGAGAACTGCTACGAACGGGTGCCAAACTGGAGGGTACAGGCAACCGAGTCTGCAGCCTACCTCTCCTTACTGTTTGGACCGTTGGGGCAATCTCTTCCTCAGAGCTGCTACCACCACCTTCCTGTTCCTCACGCCATGTTGGGTCTTGGACCTCATCATCTCCACTACCCTCTTCCAACACCTGCTGCTGTTGGGTGGTCTGGCCAGCACCTTGCTCAACAGAAAATGGCACCTGAGTCTCATCATCATCAGATGCGTTCTGCGGTGTGCTGACCATCGGCACTGGCTCACCCGCCTCTTCACATTCAGAGAGACACAGCTGTTGCGCATCACTGCATACTGCCTCTTCTTCACATTCCAGAATGCTGCTTGGCTGGGCCCCTGTTTCCAAGCCAACAGATTCTGAGAACAGAAGCAGAGACTCAGCTGGCTCCAGTTCAGAACTCTCTGACTGCCTGGGCAATTTGGCAGGCGGTGAAGAGACAGATGGTTGTTCAACAGTGCTGTGGTCCTGAGAGGAGGTGGAAGCAATTGAAGTCGATGCATTGGCTGCCATCCAACCAACAACGGCTTCAATTTGTTCTTCCCGCAGCAGAGGGGTACGCTGAGCTCCTACAAAAGTGCGCATAAAGGAACGCTCACGGGAAAACTGGTGGATGCTGTGTCACTGGGTGCGGCAGCAGCCACAGAATCCCCACGTCCTCTCCCTGCTGAAACTCCCCGGCCACGACCACGTGCCTTACTCCCTGCCTTCTTCATCTTGGTAGATTGATAAAGAAAGTCAGAAAAGTTATAAGGCCTAAGTGTGGTTATTCCTCAGAGACTGCAGTGAACACTGCAGACAACTGTTCAGTAGCTGTGAAAGGCCCCTTTGTGTACTTCTATAGTGTTTGCAACCAATGTATTGTATACGGATGGAAGCGCGTCACACTAATAGATTAGATTTTTTTCAAATATAATGGAGCAGCACCAATTAGAGAAAAATGTGAAGGATGAGGCAGTGACACACGCTCAGCAGACTACAACCAGCAGTAGTTGAAGAACTAACTGGAGCGTGATCTGCACTCAAAAAATGAAAAGCTCACAGACTACAGTGAACACTGAAACACAACTGTTCAGTAGCTGTGAAAGGCCCCTTTGTCTACTTCTATAGTGTTTGCAACCACTGTATTGTATACGGATGGAAGCGCGTCACACTAATAGATTAGATTTTTTTCAAATATAATGGAGCAGCACCAATTAGAGAAAAATGTGAAGGATGAGGCAGTGACACACGCTCAGCAGACTACAACCAGCAGTAGTTGAAGAACTAACTGGAGCGTGATCTGCACTCAAAAAATGAAAAGCTCACAGACTACAGTGAACACTGAAACACAACTGTTCAGTAGCTGTGAAAGGCCCCTTTGTCTACTTCTATAGTGTTTGCAACCACTGTATTGTATACGGATGGAAGCGCGTCACACTAATAGATTAGATTTTTTTCAAATATAATGGAGCAGCACCAATTAGAGAAAAATGTGAAGGATGAGGCAGTGACACACGCTCAGCAGACTACAACCAGCAGTAGTTGAAGAACTAACTGGAGCGTGATCTGCACTCAAAAAATGAAAAGCTCACAGACTACAGTGAACACTGAAACACAACTGTTCAGTAGCTGTGAAAGGCCCCTTTGTCTACTTCTATAGTGTTTGCAACCACTGTATTGTATACGGATGGAAGCGCGTCACACTAATAGATTAGATTTTTTTCAAATATAATGGAGCAGCACCAATTAGAGAAAAATGTGAAGGATGAGGCAGTGACACACGCTCAGCAGACTACAACCAGCAGTAGTTGAAGAACTAACTGGAGCGTGATCTGCACTCAAAAAATGAAAAGCTCACAGACTACAGTGAACACTGAAACACAACTGTTCAGTAGCTGTGAAAGGCCCCTTTGTCTACTTCTATAGTGTTTGCAACCACTGTATTGTATACGGATGGAAGCGCGTCACACTAATAGATTAGATTTTTTTCAAATATAATGGAGCAGCACCAATTAGAGAAAAATGTGAAGGATGAGGCAGTGACACACGCTCAGCAGACTACAACCAGCAGTAGTTGAAGAACTAACTGGAGCGTGATCTGCACTCAAAAAATGAAAAGCTCACAGACTACAGTGAACACTGAAACACAACTGTTCAGTAGCTGTGAAAGGCCCCTTTGTCTACTTCTATAGTGTTTGCAACCACTGTATTGTATACGGATGGAAGCGCGTCACACTAATAGATTAGATTTTTTTCAAATATAATGGAGCAGCACCAATTAGAGAAAAATGTGAAGGATGAGGCAGTGACACACGCTCAGCAGACTACAACCAGCAGTAGTTGAAGAACTAACTGGAGCGTGATCTGCACTCAAAAAATGAAAAGCTCACAGACTACAGTGAACACTGAAACACAACTGTTCAGTAGCTGTGAAAGGCCCCTTTGTCTACTTCTATAGTGTTTGCAACCACTGTATTGTATACGGATGGAAGCGCGTCACACTAATAGATTAGATTTTTTTCAAATATAATGGAGCAGCACCAATTAGAGAAAAATGTGAAGGATGAGGCAGTGACACACGCTCAGCAGACTACAACCAGCAGTAGTTGAAGAACTAACTGGAGCGTGATCTGCACTCAAAAAATGAAAAGCTCACAGACTACAGTGAACACTGAAACACAACTGTTCAGTAGCTGTGAAAGGCCCCTTTGTCTACTTCTATAGTGTTTGCAACCACTGTATTGTATACGGATGGAAGCGCGTCACACTAATAGATTAGATTTTTTTCAATATAATGGAGCAGCACCAATTAGAGAAAAATGTGAAGGATGAGGCAGTGACACACGCTCAGCAGACTACAACCAGCAGTAGTTGAAGAACTAACTGGAGCGTGATCTGCACTCAAAAAATGAAAAGCTCACAGACTACAGTGAACACTGAAACACAACTGTTCAGTAGCTGTGAAAGGCCCCTTTGTCTACTTCTATAGTGTTTGCAACCACTGTATTGTATACGGATGGAAGCGCGTCACACTAATAGATTAGATTTTTTTCAAATATAATGGAGCAGCACCAATTAGAGAAAAATGTGAAGGATGAGGCAGTGACACACGCTCAGCAGACTACAACCAGCAGTAGTTGAAGAACTAACTGGAGCGTGATCTGCACTCAAAAAATGAAAAGCTCACAGACTACAGTGAACACTGAAACACAACTGTTCAGTAGCTGTGAAAGGCCCCTTTGTCTACTTCTATAGTGTTTGCAACCAATGTATTGTATACGGATGGAAGCGCGTCACACTAATAGATTAGATTTTTTGCAAATATAATGGAGCTGCACCAATTCCACAAAATCAAATAAAAAAAAAGAGTCAGTGAGTGACACTTGCAGATGCCTACAAACAGCGGTGGATGCAGAGCAAACTGCAGCGTCACCTGCAGTCTCACACACACCTTGCACAGAGCTGTTAAAACAACACTGGCAAAAGGAAGCTTTACACAGCGGTTGGTAAACTAGCCTGCCTAAAGCACAGTAGAGTACACAAAATCGCAATGTCTAACTGTCCCTCAGAGTCAGCACAGCAGTGTTCTGTCCCTAACTGAGTTCACAGCACAGTGACGCTAAAATGGAGGCAGCGCCTTTTATAGTGCATTCTGACATCATTTCAGCAGCCAATCACAGCCATGCCATTAGTTAAGATGACCGCAGCATTACAGGATGTGCCCACACTTCATAAGATTCCTCATTGGCTGACTAAAATCACATTGCCTCTCAAAGAATTATGGGAACTTCCGATTCCGGTATACGATATATGAAAAATATCGGAACTAAGTATCGGAATTCCGATACAGCGAATATCGGCCGATACCCGATACTTGCGGTATCGGAATGCTCAACACTAGTGTTGAGCCTGTTGCGCTTTTTTCTGCTGGAATCGCAGGCGCTGGTGCAACCATGAGAGTCTGATATTGTCAATAATAAAGACTTTAGATTTTCTTGATTGTGCCTTTGGACAAGAAGGGCTAATGATGAGTTGGCCTACAAGCCCGTGAAACATATGGACATGGACACTTTGCTACCGGGGTCCTTACCAAGAAGCACCAGTTCTGATAAAAGTTTTAAAAGCTATGGACACTGTCACTTACAGTTCTGGGCCCTTAACTGAGAAGGGCAGGGTGTCCACTAAGAAGGAGAAGTTACTGGGAAAAGTTTTCAGCCAAATATTTTTCCAATGTTTTAAGAAACATGCACTTAATCTTTTAGGGTCTCGTATGGTCAAGGATGACCATAATTAAAGTGTGGGGGAATGTAGGAGTGGTGGAGATTATGTTCTACTCTATGACACCCTAAGTGGTTAAATGTGTTTTATAGTAATGCATCTAACAGGTAAAACCCTCTGGGGCTGCATTTTAGCCTAGGCATGGTAAACTGTAACAGCTGGCCCAGATTAGGGAGGGGAAACTGAGAGTTAAGGGTATGCCACACTAAACAACATCGCTAACGGGATCGCTAAAAAACGTCACTATTTAGCGATCCCGTTAGCGATGTTGTAGTGTGCGGCAGCTGCCAGCGACGAGCTTCCTGCTGTGATCTCGCTCGTCGCTGGAATCGCTCCGGACCCTATTTCATCGTCGGCGCTCCCGCTGGGTAAGTATTATCGCTGAGTGTGGCACCTTTTCTTAGCGATTTAGCGGTACTTTTGTACCGCTAAAGTCGTTAAGGAGATCGCTAACCGCGATAGCGTCCTTAACGATATCGCTAAGTTAAGCCGCACTCAGCGATATACAAACAATCCCGCTAGCGATCTCATTAGTATGCGACGCTAACGAGATCGCTAGCGGGATTGTGTAGTGTGGCAGTACCTTTAGTGCCAAGTTCAGAAAGTGTCAAGTTCAGTTAGTGAAGTGACAGCAGCAGTCATAGGCAGTAGGCCGATAGGACAATGTGAGCCTGTTACTCGGGGCAGAATATTACCAAACAACCCTTTTGTGCAAATCTGTATGTCAGCCTGAGTACCTTGAGGAGGACATTGGGGCCCTTGAAAGCACTAAGTCTGAGGAGCTGCTGGGAAAGATGAACTCAAACTCTCAGACATGATGGAATCCAGGTGTACTGCTTGTCATGGAGAAAATTCCTAGTGCAAGAGCGATTGCTTTACCCATGCTAAGAACTAGGGCTGAAGTTAAGTCCGGTACCAGTAGCAAAGTCTATAACCTGTTGAGCCCTATCCTATATGCCTGTTTGCAATGCCCGTAAGCTTCCAAGAAGGGATGGGTGAACCTGAACAGTAAAGTTCAGGATCTGTGCCTAATACATAGTGTTTGGGCACGGACCCAAACATGGACTTCTCTAGGAAGTCCATGTTACAGTTTTGGTTCGACACCCCGAACATTGGGTGTTTCTCACGTTGTCATCTGAATGACAGCGCGAGGAACACCGGCGGCTATGATCGGCGATAAGATCATTATCGCCGGTCAGATGACAGCGTGAGCCAACAGCTGTGATCGGTGGTAAAAGGTGACTTCGGTCAATGCGTCGGATGATGAGAGACTACTACTCCCATCAGCCTACGACTGCTGTTGCTGATAATATTGCTGTGCTAAAAGTAAATAAATAAAAAATGATGTGGGTCTCTTCTACTTTTGATAACCAGCACAGTTCTGTTAGCTTTTTCATGACTGGTTAAATAAATAATTTAAAAAAATGGCTCGGAGTGCCCCCAATTTTTGACAACCAGCCAAGCTAAAGCATACAGTTGGGGGCTGGAATTATCAGGCTTGTGAGGGGCCATGGATATTTGTCCTCTAGCCTAAAAATAGGCTTTGCCCATCTTTTCTCATTTGCCCTAGTGTGGTGGCAAGGAGGGTAATGGTTGTCGGGTTGATGTTAGCTGTTTTATGGCCGCTGACATCAAGCCCACAGGTTAGTAATGCAGAGACGCCTATGAGATGCTCCCATTACTAACCCCATAGTTAAATTGTAAAAAAGGCACGGCCAGAATAAAGTCCTTTAATTGAAAGAAAGACACAGACTCCTTTATTTAAAATAAAAATAAGAAAACACAGTTATACTCACCTTATGCCTATTCCATTGAATCCCTTGTCCCCTGTAGAAAAGCAAAAATAATAAACAACCATATCCCTCACCTGTTGTAAGTGAAGAGTAGCAATGCTGTCCCATGCCGTAATCCATTTCTGCCATTAATGGTTTACAACCTGAATGGTGCCATAATACGACCGTCCAGGCAGAAAACCAGGACACAATGCTTCTGAGCTGCGTTCCCAGGCTTATTTCACTGTGTGCTGGGGCGATATACTGCGGTGACCTCAATTAGATCACCGCAAGCATAGTGAGAATTTTATGTAATGAAATAAAAGGACTGTTAGACAGGGTATTTAGCTATAGTAACTCCACAGCAAATACTACAGTATAAATTGCAAAAAATAAAATATGAATTTTATTGAAGATAATTAAAACAGATTCCATAAAGAGATCCACAATATTAACAATAGGGAATGCTGCTATCCAAAAGGGGAACCATATAACATGTAGCCCAAGCACAGTAGTGCGGTATAATGAATAAGTTCAATTAGAGTGAGCATAGCAAACACTTAAATTGAGCATAGCATGTAATTAAACCCATAGCAGGGTGATACTGAAGGAACCAATATCAGTACAGCTGAATATAATGGCAGATACGTAGAGTAAATTATCACAAGTGTACAACTGACTGAGGTTCAATCTGCAACAGAATAAAGAGAGCACTTACATGATAGCGTGTAGTACACAATGGCAGCCCCGTCGCCCCAACGCACGTTTCGCTTCTTCGTCAATGAAATTATTCATTATACCGCATTACTGTACTTGGACTACTGTGGTATTTGTGGAGTTACTATATTTGATGTCAGTTTTTGCCATTTATTTATTTGAAAGGGTTTTTCTTTGGTATAGGGTATTTAGCTATGTAGACACAACTGTTGGTGGTTCTTTGGGAATGGGGGATCTGACAGGTTCCCTTTAAGGAAACCCACACAAGACAACATTTCTACCATTTTAAAGCACTCTACTTCTCTGAACTGGAAAAGAGCCATGGGCAAAAAGCCTTAGTAACATTGAAAGTGATATTTCTTTAGTTTGATGTTTGTTATTCATTTACTTTTCTGTATAAAAGGAAAGAGAAGAATTGTTAACTAGTGTGACTGAAGACTCCAAAGACAGCTTCAATTTTCATCTTTTTTACCTTAATGAAAGCATACAGAACATGCTGTCTTTTTCCTACTCCCATCAATAACCTATGGGCACTTCATATTCTGGTGTGTTTAATGCTACCTGATTTTCATTCCCAGCACCTGAAGTGAAAAGAATCCATTGTGTTAAAAAGGGTCAAATTAAATTTGACCGGTCTGTCCAATATCTCACATTTTAAATGACTGTAATAGCAGATGAAAGAACCCATGCAGAAACTCAATAAATGCATTACAAAGGCTGAGGCTTATTTAGTGGTCAATATAAACCAGCGTTTTACTTTTCTTTCCACATCATAAGGGCTGAGGGTTTTACTATGCTTTAATTTTCTTCTTTTATAACACTCACTAGTTTTTATACTTTTAAGTGTCTTTCCACTTAATGTGCAAGCAATAGAATATATGAATAGAGTAATGGTTAAGCACATAGCCTACAAACATGGGAGACTGGGGTTCAAATCCCGGCTCTGCTCTGAGGAAGCATAAAAATAAAATAAATTATATATGCCAGGTGGCTGTCCTTGTGTAGTGGTTAATGGGTTCAAATCCCTATTGGAAATAATATACCAGTAGTGGGCCTTGGGCAAGACTACTAACACCATAATGCCTACCTCAAAAACATTAGAGTGTCACAAACAATGTCACATGTCGAACCAGGATAATCTGATGATAAATGGGCTACTGGAACAAACCATACATGGACAAGGCAAGTTAACCTGGATCTGATGAAACCTGGCCCAGACATGATCCGAACCTACTGGCTAAAGAAATTAATAGCGGTACATGAATGCATAGCAAAGCAGATGAACCAACTGCCAGAAGCAGGCCACCACTTAGATTGACTAACACAAGGAAGAACAGTGCTGATCATGAAGGATCCTCACAAAGGAATAGTTCCATCCAATAACCTGCCTTACAGGCATTGCATCATAGCCACCAAGCTACTGAGCTATATGAACCAGTACATTAATCCAGCTCAGAAAGGCATAGGGACCAACACCATAGGCTTTAAGCACCTAGTAGACAGAGCAGTCAAGACTCAAGATACCGACAGACCAATCTCAGCACAGCCTGGATTGACTACAGGAAAGTCTATGACTCAATGCCACACACATGGATCGATGGATGAATCTACAGTGAAGATGTCTGTAGAACTGGATAAGTGTGGTGGGTTGGTAATAAAGAGAGGCAGGGTATACAGCAGATGTCAAAAACAGCTAACATACCAAAATTATACTATAAAAAATTATTACCAAAACCTAACAAATGCACTAGCAAGATGCAGCAGGCCCCCACTAATAAAGGCAGGAAGATGAAGGCATTCCAGTGGTGATAGAAGCACTTGGAGCAGTGACCCCCTAGGTTGGGAAAATGGCTATAACTAGTGTTGAGCATTCCGATACTGCAAATATCGGGTATCGGCCGATATTGGCTGTATCGGAATTCCGATTCCGAGTACCGATATTTTCGTCATATCGGATACCGGAATCGGGATTGTCACTGTCACTGTCAGTGTCCGTCGGTCGGGTCTGTCAGGAGTCAGCGGCACTTACCCGGCAGAAGATCTCCGGCGGTCACATCCCGGACTGCTTAATGGCTGCCATCCTCTTCTCCCCGGCGGTCACATGCAGTTTCTCGCGATGACTGCTGGGTAATCGCGGCCGTAAAGCAGTCCGATGACGTCACCGCCGGGGAAGCTGGTAAGCAGCTGTGCTGCGCTGGGATGTCAGGCTCTGCCTGTCATTCCGATGTAGCAGAGCTGGATCGTTTTTGGGAATGTCGTTACTATGGACTGCGTAGGACAGGTGATATACTGTTGGTTTGTTTTTTTTATTTTTTTACAGGAGATCGATGGCGTCGCAGGAATGAGAGAGTAATAAAAGAAATGAAAACTGTGTTGTCTCTTTTATTTCATTAAAAGATTTTTTTCTTGCTGTGTCTTTTTTTTAAACATTTAAAAACTTTGGGATTAATAATGGATCGGTGTCTTATTGACGCCTCTCCATTATTAACCGGGCTTATTGTCACCGTGCAATCAACGGTGACATTAACCCCTTATTACCCCACTTGCCACCGCTACAGGGCAGTGGGAAGAGCCGGGTAAAGTGCCACAATTGGCACATCTTTTGATGCGCCAAATGTGGGGCTGCTGTAGCCTGGTATTATCAGGCTGTTGAGGGCCAAAATCCATGGGCCTTGACAGTCTTTTAATACCAGGCCACAGCAGTCTGCATTTTACTTGGCTGGTTAACAAAAATAGGGGGACCCCTACGCCGTTTTTTTTTCGAGGGGATCCCCTATTTTTGTTAACCAGCCAAGCTAAGCAGACTGCTGTGGCCTGGTATTATCAGGCTGGCAAGGTCCATGGATATTGGATCCTTAACAGCCTGAAAATCCAGGCCTCAGCGGTCTGCTTCATCTGGCTGGTTAACAAAAATAGGGGGGACCCCACGCCAATTTTTTTCGAGGGGATCCCCTATTTTTGTTAATCAGCCAAGATATGCAGACTGCTGTGGCCTGGTATTATCAGGCTGGCAAGGTCCATGGATCTTGGCTCCTTAACAGCCTGAAAAACCAGGCCTCAGCGGTCTGCTTCATCTGGCTGGTTAACAAAAATAGGGGGGACCCCACGCCAATTTTTTTCGAGGGGATCCCCTATTTTTGTTAATCAGCCAAGATATGCAGACTGCTGTGGCCTGGTATTATACAGGCTGGCAAGGTCCATGGATCTTGGATCCTTAACAGCCTGAAAATCCAGGCCTCAGCGGTCTGCTTCATCTGGCTGGTTAACAAAAATAGGGGGGACCCCACGCCAATTTTTTTCGAGGGGATCCCCTATTTTTGTTAATCAGCCAAGATATGCAGACTGCTGTGGCCTGGTATTATCAGGCTGGCAAGGTCCATGGATCTTGGCTCCTTAACAGCCTGAAAATCCAGGCCTCAGCGGTCTGCTTCATCTGGCTGGTTAACAAAGATAGGGGGACCCCACGCCAATTTTTTTCGAGGGGATCCCCTATTTTTGTTAATCAGCCAAGATATGCAGACTGCTGTGGCCTGGTATTATCAGGCTGGCAAGGTCCATGGATCTTGGCTCCTTAACAGCCTGAAAATCCAGGCCTCAGCGGTCTGCTTCATCTGGCTGGTTAACAAAAATAGGGGGGACCCCACGCCATTTTTTTTTCGAAGGGAACCCCTATTTTTGTTAATCAGTTCCCCCTGACGTCACTGATTGTGTCCCTGGCTGACCTGAAGTGAAAGTGGAAAGCAATCAATTAAGCTTTCCACTTAAGGGCCCGTCTCACATAGCGATATCGCTACCGAGATCGCTGCTGAGTCACTAGTTTTGTGACGCAGCAGCGAGCTCACCAGCGATATCGCTGTGTGTGACATTCAGCGACGATCAGCCCCCCTGCCGGGTATCGCTGATTGTCGCTGAAATGTCAGGACCTTTTTTTGATCGCTGGTTTCCCGCTGACAGGCACGCATCGCTGCGTGTGACAGGCGGGAGACCAGCGATCCGCTGGTAACCAAGGTACACAGCGGGTTTCCAGGCGCGGGGCTGTGCCTAGAAACCCGCTGTGTACCTTGGATACCAGCGCCCTGATGCAGGGAGCTGGTATCCAAGGTACACAGCGGGTTTCCAAGCGCTGCGCGGTGCCTGGAAACCCGCTGTGTACCTTGGATACCAGCTCCCCTGCATCAGGGCGCTGGTATCCAAGGTACACAGCGGGTTTCTAGGCACAGCCCCGCGCCTGGAAACCCGCTGTGTACCTTGGTTACCAGCGGATTGCTGGTCTCCCGCCTGTCACACGCAGCGATGCGTGCCTGTCAGCGGGAAACCAGCGATCAAGAAAAGGTCCTGACATTTCAGCGACGATCAGCGATACCCGGCAGGGGGGCTGATCGTCGCTGAATGTCACACACAGCGATATCGCTGGTGAGCTCGCTGCTGCGTTACAAAACTAGTGACTCAGCAGCGATCACGGTAGCGATATCGCTGTGTGAGACGGGCCCTTAAGCGATGTTACTCGCAGCGTCGCTGTCCCAGATCGCTGCCTGAGCTGCCTGTTTGGCAGCTCAGCAGCGATCATGTAGCGATACACCAACGATCCTGACAAGTGCATATCATTGTCGGGATCGCTGGTGTATCGTTATGTGAGACCCAGCCTTTACTCTCCTGTCAGCCAGGAGAGGAACTCATTCATTTGGGGGTTTACTGTGAGGCTGCAGCATTAGCTGCGGTCCCTGCAGTAAACATTAACCCTTTTTGAAGGATTACACCGTGGGACCTGACTGTGCACCGGATTGGTAAGAATAATTTTGCTTTATTATTTTATTTTTATTACAGGAAATGGTTTTAGCAGGTAAATAAAATATGGTCAAAAACTGTGTGATTATTTCATTAAACTTCTTTTTTATTAAAGTGTGTGTGTTTGATTTTTCTTTCATACAATAGGATTAATAATTGATAGTTGTCTAATTGACAGCTCTCAATTATTAACCTGGCTTAAAGTGACCTTTCAATTGCAAGGTCATTTTAACCCCTTATTAACCCATTCGCCACCGCTACAGGGCAATGGGAATAGACGGGCAAAGTGACAGAAAGGGCAAATCTAATTAGAGATTTGCCCTTTCTGGGGTGTCTGGGGGCAGATGTTAAGTAGCCGGGGGGGGGCAAAAAAAATGGTCCCTCTCTGGGCTATTATTATCTGCCCCCACTCACTGGCTTTGTCTGTCTGGTTGCGAAAATAGGGCGGGAGCCCACGCATTTTTTTCAGCAATTTTACACCTCATATATATATATACATGTCATTGAATTTGTGACACATATATATATATATATTTATATTTATAGTTCATACACTTCTACATAGTATAATAGCCGCTAATTCAATTGCCGGCTTTTGTGAAAATGCAGAACCCGACATGAAATGACACTTGGTGTACATAGGGTTAACCATGTCTTTTCATGTAGTTTGATATCTGATTTGCACAAACAATTACATGAGTGTAAGTGTGCAAAATTTCACACCTGTAGGGGTTAATTAAAGGTGTAAATTTGTAGCAAAAAAGTCCGGTTTTTTTTACAACGAATTTACACCTTTAATTAACCCCTACAGGTGTGAAATTTTGCACACATAGACTGATGTAATTGTTTGTGCAAATCAGATAGCAAAGGACATGAAAAGACATGGTTAACCCTATGTACACCAAGTGTCATTTCATGTCGGGTGCTTCTGTCTTTTCACAGAAGCCGGCTTTACCCGGCAATTGAATCAGAGGATATTTTACTATGTAGAAGTGTATAAACTATACATATATGTATATATATATGTCACAATGACATGTATATATATATATATATATATATATAATATGTATTCTATGTGTGTATATTTAGTGTTTACAAGGAAAGAAAGAGGTTTTTTTTAGTTGCGATATTTTGTTCCCATAGACTTACATGGGACTTCCGGTATCGGGTATCGCCGATATTTTAATGGTATCGGCGATACCATTCCGATTCCGATACTTTTGGATATCGGAAAGTATCGCTCAACACTAGCTATAACAGATCCGAGGAGTAACATGAGGAAAGCCAATGCTGGGAGCAAATAAAATCCTCAAACTCCCAGGCATTGGGGGGGGGGTGAGAAGAAAGCTTATATATATAAGGTCACACACATGTATGTTTATTACATAGTCTCCTTTATTATGTATATTGCCATCCCTTATTATACAGTGCCCTCTCTTATGTACAGCACCGTCCCTTACATATCAGATTATATAGAGCACTGTCTTTATTACATACTGTCCTTTCTTGTTAGATATATAATGTAATGACTCCTGATGGAGCATGGTAAAGCCCCTTTTCTAATGGAGGAGCTGATGGACTGGTCATCTGGTCCCCGGCTCCTCCATCAGCAGTCATTTTATTTCTATCAAGCGAGGGGATTATGTAATAAAAGAGGGCGCTGTGAATAACAAAAACAACAAGAATACACTATGTAAGAGACAGCACTGTACATAACAGCTGATGAAGCTATATAATAAGGGACGTCACCATGTATATATAGATAGGATGGAACATAATAAGGGACAATGTTATACATAATAAAAAAGGAAACTATGCAACTAAGGATGGCGCTATACATAATAAGTGAGTACACTATACAGTCATGGGCAAAAGTTTTGAGAATGACACAAATATTATATTTTCACATGATCTGCTGCCCTCTGGTTTTTATGTGTGTTTGACAGATGTTTTTATCACAGACAGAAATATAATAATTGCAAACATATGAGTAACAAAAGCTTATATTGACAGTTAGAATGAGTTAATGCAGCAAGTCAATATTTGCAGTGTTGACCCTTCTTCTTCAGGACCTCTGCAATTCTCCCTGGCATGCTCTCAATCAACTTCTGGACCAAATCCTGACTGATAGCAGTCCATTCTTGCACAATCAATGCTTTCATTTTGTCAGAATTTTTTGGTTTTTGTTTGTCCACCCGTCTCTTGATGATTGACCACAAGTTCTCAATGGGATTAAGATCTGAGGAGTTTCCAGGCCATGGACACAAAATCTCTATGTTTTGTTCCCTGAGCCATTTAGTTATCACCTTTGCTTTATAGCAAGGTGCTCCATCATGCTGGAAAAGGCATTGTTGATCGCCAAACTGCTCTTGGAGGGTTGGGAGAAGTTGCTCTTGGAGGACATTCTGGTACCATTCTTTAGTCATGGCTGTGTTTTTAGGCAAGACTGTGAGAGAGCCGATTCCCTTGGATGAGAAGCAACCCCACACATGAATGGTTTCAGGATGCTTAACAGTTGGCATGAGACAAGACTGGTGGTAGCGCTCACCTTGTCTTCTCCGAATGAGGCGTTTTCCTGATGTCCCAAACAATCGAAAAGGGGATTCATCAGAGAAAATAACTTTACGCCAGTCCTCAGCAGTCCACTGCCTGTACCTTTTGCAGGATATCAGTCTGTCCATGATGTTTTTTCTGGAGAGAAGTGGCTTCTTTGCTGCCCTCCTTGAGACCAGGCCTTGCTCCAAGAGTCTCCGCCTCACAGTGCGTGCAGATGCACTCACACCTGCCTGCTGCCATTCCTGAGCAAGCTCTGCACTGCTGGTAGCCCGATCCCGCAGCTGAAACACTTTTAAGAGATGGTTCTGGCGCTTGCTGGTCTTTCTTGGGCGCCCTGGAGCCTTTTTGGCAACAATGGAACCTCTCTCCTTGAAGTTGTTGATGATGCGATAGATTATTGACTGAGGTGCAATCTTTCTAGCTGCGATACTCTTCCCTGTTAGGCCATTTTTGTGCATTGCAATGATGATTGCACGTGTTTCTTTAGAGATAACCATGGTTAACAGAAGAGAAACAATGATGCCAAGCACCAGCCTCCTTTTAAAGTGTCCAGTGGTGTCATTCTTACTTAATCATGACAGATTGATCTCCAGCCATGTCCTCATCAACACCCACACCTGTGTTAATGGAGCAATCACTGAAAAGACGTTAGCTGGTCCTTTTAAGGCAGGGCTGCAATGATGTTGAAATGTGTTTTGGGGGATAAAGTTCATTTTCTAGCCAAATATTGACTTTGGATTTAATTGCTGTTAAGCTGATCATCTTTATAATATTCTGGAGTATATGCAAATTGCCATTAGAAAAAGTGAAGCAGTAGACTTTGTAAAAATTAATATTTGTGTCATTCTCAAAACTTTTGGCCATGACTGTATACTAAGGGACTGTGCTATACATAATAAGGCTACATCCTTGTATCTGTGTGCAGTGTTGGTGTGCTGCCCGCTTTTACAAATGCATTGAGCATGTCCTATTCTGATCCTCAAAATCGGATCAGAACAGGATATTCTCTGACCCTCACAGATCTCATTCTCAGATCCGTGATTTTCATGTTTGAGTGAATGGACCTATAAAACTCTACGAGTCCGTGTGCCATCCAATAAAAAAAACCTGGAAGCACACAGATATTTCACACAAATGTGAGAATGTAGAATAAGGGATTTTACAAAAAAAAACATTGTCACTCCAAATCACACAGTGCAGATACAGAATAATATCTACATTAAGGCACTTACCTCTG
>JARQOD010000003.1:236771397-236790387 GCA_033576555.1 Oophaga sylvatica
AATGACTGGATGGAATGGTGTATGGAGAAACAGGTAGAGACCTGTTCACAACAGCAAATGCAGGTACTGATACTGGCTGGAAGGAATGGTTTATGGAGGGACAGTAGAGAACCTGTTCACACAGCAGGTGCCACTACTGGTACAGACTGGAAGGAATGGTATATGGAGGGACAGGTAAGACCTATTCACACAGCAAATGCAGATACAGGAACTGACTGGATGGAATGGTGTATGGAGAAACAGGTAGAGACCTGTTCACACAGGAGGAGAACTGCAAGGCTGTGGAGAAGGGCTGTAAGCAGCAAGAGGTTCTGTAGCTGCAGGAACAAAGCAAAGCAGAACCGCAAAGTATGCGGAGGGAGCTGCAGCAAGAGTTCTGCAGCTGCAGGAGTGAAGCGAGGGAACCGTAAGATATGCAGAGAGAAGCTGCAGCAAGAGGTTCTGCAGCGCAGGAGTGAAGCAGAGTGGAACCGCAAGATATGCGGAGAGAGCTGCAGCAAGAGATTACTGCAGCGGCAGAAGCAAAGCATATTATCATTTAGTTATTTATATAGCGCCATTAATTCTGTGGTGCTGTATATACAAGGGGTGACATACAGTATAAGTAATATATATTGTTTACCCCCAAAATATTACAATGACAGACTGTTACAGAGGGAGAGGACCTTGTCCTTGCCGACTTTCATTCTGCAGGAGAATGGGAAAGAGACAGAAGGTGGTGGGTACATCACCTCGGGTTGTGGGAGAGGTGGCAGCTCGTGTGTGTGTAGATGTCACATCTCTGACCACCACGCTCTCCAATTGACATCTCGGAAATGCAGCTGAAATGTCAAAATCTCTAACTTCAGTTATAAAAAATGCATGTGCTCCTTTAAACGTAAGCGTACAACCAGTTCAGTATTTGTAGGTGAGGGCTTGTCAGAATCCCGCCAGGAACACAAGGCTTCAGTAGTTGTGAGTCCTGTCCCCGTGATCTTCAACAATTATCTTGCTATGGCTCTTCCAGGCATGATTTCATCAAAAAGATTTAGCCTTCGTAATACAGAGACGAGTACAATACAGAGTAACAACACCCCCTAAGCGTTCACCCTCTGCTACTCAGACTTTCTATCTGCTCAGTGACTGCCTCTAGGCTGAAGATGATGATGGTGGTAGTAGTTGGAGCATTTAACACAGTCATGAAGCTGCCGTAACAACTTGAAACACCATTTTTTACTGACATACCCCACTGTAAACATTTTTTTTGTTTGTGATGCAAAAGAGTGCTGGATATAACGAAGTGACAGACTGCCGGAAAAAGGGAATTTAGGTGTAAAATGCCCAATTTTTGTCACACCGGATTATGATGCGTGTCAGAGATAGACCCCACTGTAAAATGTGGCCTGTTTTTTAAAATAATGCAACATAGTGCTGTATATAATTTGAGTAACAGACAGGGAAAACACGCAGTACCATCCTAAAATCCAAATTTTATCACAACGGACGTATGAGGCGTGTCACAGATATACCACAATGTAAAATAGTTTTTGTTGTTTTTCGGTGGATGCAAAAGAGTGCTGGATATAACGAGAGTGACAGACTGCCCAAAAAAGAGAATTTAGGCCTGAAATGCCTCAATTTTTGGCATATGGATGTATGAGGCGTGTCAGAGATAGACCCAACTGTAAAATATGGGCCTGTTTTTTAACATAATGCAACACAGTGCTGTATATAAGTACTGTGACACCAGGACATAAAAGAAAACTGCCGTAAACTGGCCAAACTTTGAGCACACACAGATAAGAGCTGCCACGAGATACCACTACGACAAATGTGTGCCCAGTTTTTTTTTTACCTTTGGGCTAACTATGCTGTATATCAGTACTGTGACACCGCAGGACAAAAAAAGGAAAACTGGCCTAAACTGGCCAAACTTTGAGCACGCACAGATATCAGCTGGCACGGCGATACAACTACGACAAATGTGTGCCCTGTTTTCTTTTTTTAATTTTTGGGCTAACTATGCTGTATATCAGTACTGTCACAACCCGGGGCAAAAAAAGGAAAACGGCCTAAACTGGCCAAACTTGAGCACGCACAGATATCAGCGGCACGGCGATACAACTACGACAAATGTTGTGCCCTGGTTTTTTTTTTTTTGGGCTAACTAGTGCTGTATATCAGTACTGTCACACCCAGGACAAAAAAAAAAGGAAAACCAGCCTAAACTGGCCAAACTTTGAGCACGCACAGATATCAGCTGGCACGGAGATACCACTCTGACAAGTGTTTTTTTTTTTTTTTTTTTGGCTAAAATAGTGCTGTATATAAGTACAGTTTCACCCAGGACACAAAAAAGAAAACCGCCATAAACTGGCCAAACTTTGAACACACACACAATATGAGCTGCCACGAAGATACCACTACGACAAATGTGTGGCCTGTATTTTTTTTTATTTTTTTGCGAAATAGTGCTGTATATAAGTACAGTGACACCCAGGACAAAAAAAAGAAAACTGACGTAAACTGGCCAAACTTTGAGCAAGCACAGATATCAACTGGCATGGCGATACCACTACGACAAATGTGTGCCCTGTTTTTATTTTATTTTTGTGCTAACTAGTTTGTATATCAGTACTGTGACAACCAGAGAAAAAAAAGGAAAACCGGCCTAAACTGGTCAAACATTAAGCACGCACAGATATCAGCTGGCACGGCGATACCACTACAACAAATGTGTGCCCGTTTTTTTTATTTTTGGGCTAACTAGTGCTGTATATCAGTACTGTGACACCCAGACAAAAAATGAAAAAACAACCGGCCTAAACTGGCCAAACTTTGAGCACGCACAGATATCAGCTGGCACGGCGATACCACACGACAAGGTGTGGTTTTTTTTTTTCATTTTTTGGGGGGTGTAAATAATGCTGTATATACTGTAAGTACAGTGACACCCAAGACAAAAAAAGAAAACCGCCAAAAACTGGCCAAACTTTGAGCACGCACAGATATGAGCTGCCACGAGATACCACTATGACAAATGTGTGGCCTGTATTTTTTTAAATTTTTTTGCGAAATACGCTGTATATTAGTACTGTGACACCCGGACAAAAAAAAAGAAACTGACGTAACTGGCCAAACTTTGAGCACGCACCGATATGAGCTGGCAACGGCAATACCACCACAACAAATGTGGCCCTTTTTTTTTTTATTTTTGTGCTAATAGTGCTGTATATCAGTACTGTGACACCCAGGACAGAAAGGGAAAACCGGCCTAAACTGGCCAAACTTTGAGCACGCACAGATATCAGCTGGCACGGGAGATACCACTACGACAAATGTTTTTTTTTTTCCAAATAGTGCTGTATATAAGTACAGTTATACACCCAGGACACAAAAAGAAAACCGCCATAAAACTGGCTTAACTTTGAACACACACAGATATGAGCTGCCACGAAGATACCACTACGACAAATGTGTGGTCTGTATTTTTTTAATTTTTTTTGCGAAATACTGCTGTATAAATACAGCGACACCCAGGACAAAAAAAAGAAAACTGACGTAAACTGGCCAAACTTTGAGCAACGCACAGATATCAGCTGGCATGGCGATACCACTACGACAAATGTGTGCCCTGTTTTTATTTTATTTTTGGGCTAACTATTGTTGTATACCAGTAATGTGACACCCAGAGAAAAAAAGGAAAACTGTCTAAACTGGTAAAAATTTAAGCCCGCACAGATATCAGCTGGCACGGCGATACCACTACAACAAATGTGTGCCCTGTTTTTTTTATTTTTGGGCTAACTAGTGCTGTATATCAGTACTGTGACACCCAGGACAAAAAAAGGAAAACCAGCCCAAACTGGCCAAACTTTGAGCATGCACAGATATCAGCTGGCACGGAGATACCACTCCGACAAATGGTTTTTTGTTGTTGTTTTTTTGACTAAATAGTGCTGTATATAAGTACAGTTTCACCCAGGACACAAAAAAGAAAACCGCCATAAACTGGCCAAACTTTGAACACACACAGATATGAGCTGCCACGAAGATACCACTACGACAAATGTGTGGCCTGTATTTTTTATTTTTTTTTGCGAAATAGTGCTGTATATAAGTACAGTGACACCCAGGGCAAAAAAAAGAAAACTGACGTAAACTGGCCAAACTTTGAGCACGCACAGATATCAGCTGGCACGGCGATACCACTACAACAAATGTGTGCCCTGTTTTTTTTTATTTTTGGGCTAACTATTGCTGTATATCAGTACTGTGACACCCAGGACAGAAAAAGGAAAACCGGCCTAAACTGGCCAAACTTTGAGCACGCACAGAAATTAGCTGGCACGGCGATACCACTACGACAAGTGTGTGTTTTTTTTTCATTTTTTGGGGGGTGTAAATAATGCTGTATGTACTGTAAGTACAGTGACACCCAAGATAAAAAAGAAAACCACCAAAAACTGGCCAAACTTTGAGCACGCACAGATATGAGCTGCCACGGAGATACCACTATGACAAATGTGTGGCCTGTATTTTTTAAAATTTTTTGCGAAATACTGCTATATAAAAGCACTGTGATACCCAGGACAAAAAAAAGAAAACTGACGTAAACTGGCCAAACTTTGAGCACGCACCGATATGAGCTGGCACGGCGATACCACTACGACAAATGTTTGCCCGTTTTTTTTTTATTTTTGGGCTAACTAGTGCTGTATATCAGTGCTGTGACACCCAGGACAAAAAAGGGAAAACCGGCCTAAACTGGCCAAACTTTGAGCATGCACAGATATCAGCTGGCACGGAGATACCACTACGACAAATTTTTTTTTTGTTTTTTTGGCTAAATAGTGCTGTATATAAGTACAGTTTCACCCAGGACACAAAAAAGAAAACCGCCATAAACTGGCCAAACTTTGAACACACACAGATATGAGCTGCCACGAAGATACCACTACGACAAATGTGTGGCCTGTATTTTTTTAATTTTTTTTGCGAAATACTGCTATATATAAGTACAGTGACACCCAGGACAAAAAAAAGAAAACTGACGTAAACTGGCCAAACTTTGAGCACGCACAGATATGAGCTGGCATGGAGATACCACACCAAAAAATGTGTGGCCTGTATGCCAATTACACCTTGTTAGGGTCTGCGGAACGCACCAAATATAAGATGTGGAGAGGTGCGTTCGCAGCCTGGGGTCCACCGTGCAGGCGGAGCCTGCTGCTAGTAAAATGGCGCAAGAAGCGAACTCTGTTATCCCGCAGAGTCGCCAAAATAAATGCCGTAACGCGCTGTGGCAATATGTGCGAACTCTGTTAATCCACAGAGCCGCTAGAAGGAGTGCCGCAGCGCTATATGGCGATGTGTGCGAACTCACTTAACACAACTGAGTCGCAAACTAAACACGCTAGGGCGCTGTCTAGAGTTGAAAGCGAACCCTGCTACGTCACAGAGCCGCTGAGACAAACTTCTGTGTCCTGTCAGGCACCCAGGTACACAGTGAACAGCTAAGCGAACATAGAACGTGATCATGAGCTAATGACCTCGCGGGAGTCAGCCGCAATCTATGGCGTCTGAACGCCAGGCCCTGAATACGGCAATCAAACTCCTCACTGGTTATGCCGGCAATCTAGGGCATCTAGGACACCGACCCTGACCAGCTAGCATACCAAACTCCTCACCGATTAAGTCGGTATTCTAGGGGCTTATTTCAGTCGGGCCCTAACCAAACACACGCACGACCACACTGGCGCTAAGCATATAATGATTGATATTAGCGCATGGTGGCCCAGCCATGCCACCCTCTTATAGCAACAGCTACAGGACCTGCCAGAAACAAGGACCAATGAGAAACTGTTCCAAACACATGTAGTTTCATTACCTTCCTGGTGGACCAATAGGAGCTGCTGCAGTACCTGAACATGTGACCCCAGATCTCCAATGAGAGATCTTACCCTGGGCATGCTCAGAAGGGGAAACGCAGGACTTCGTCCCAAAGACGTCTGCTCCAGTACTGGCTATAATAGCAGATCCAGGAGAGACAGCAGCAAGTCTCTGCACAGCACTGGAATGGGCAAGACGCTGAGACTGACGTCTCTGCTGAGCAGGCTCCACTGCGGCTGGAGATGAATGGGGGACCGCAGCGGGACTGGTTCAAAACTCCCCTTGTGCAGCAGCGGGAGCTCGAACCCTAACATTACCCCCCTCCTAGGGTCCCCCCTTCTTTGGGCCTCGCTGCACTCAAAGGCTGCGGAGCGTGAACATGCTCGGCAGGCTCCCAGGACCTATCCTCAGGCCCATAACCCCTCCAATCCACCAAATAAAATTTTTTGCCTCGTACCACCTTGCACCCAACAATGGCGTTCACCTCATGATCGTCGGTAGATGAACCCGACGTCCCGGCAGATGACTCGGAAAACCAGGAAATGGCCACGGGTTTCAGGAGGGACACGTGAAAGGTGTCAGTGATACCAAGGCGAGGCGGAAGGGCTAGGCGGTAAACCACCGGGTTCACCTGCTCAAGAACTTTAAAGGGGCCCAAAAAGCGAGGTGCCAACTTGGTGGACTCTACACGTAGCCTGATGTTTCGGGCAGAAAGCCACACCCGGAGCAAATGTAGGAGCGGGGCGCCGATGGGCATCGGCCGAAGACCTCATCCTCTCTTTGGAGGCCTGAATGGCATCCTGGGTGCGGTCACAAATGTCCCGTGCCTCCACAGCCCAGTCTGCCACCCTGGAATCGGCGGAAGACACAGGCATGGGCACTGGTACCCGCGGATGCTGACCGTAGTTCAGGAGGAATGGGGTCTGTCCGGTGGAGTCAGCCACAGCATTATTTAGAGCGAATTCAGCCCACGGTAGCAAGGATGCCCAGTCATCCTGCCTGGCAGAGACAAAATGTCGCAAGTATGTGACCAAGGTCTGGTTGTCCCTCTCTACCAACCCATTCATCTCGGGATGGTATGCAGAGGAGAGATTCAACTCAATGCTGAGTAAACGACACAGCTCTCTCAAGAACCGAGACGCAAACTGGGGACCTCGATCACTGACAATTTTGTCTGGCATACCGTGTAGGCGGAAAATATGCCTAATGAATAATGCTGCCAAGGCCCGTGCAGACGGTAACCGTGGTAACGGCACTAAGTGCACCATTTTGGAGAAGTAGTCAGTTATCACCCAGATGATGGTGCAGCCCCGAGACTTGGGTAAGCCCACCACAAAATCCATCCCGACCATCTCCCAAGGCCTGTCTGCCACTGGTAAAGGGAAAAGTAACCCAGCTGGCCGTTTTCGAGGGGACTTATTCTTGGTGCAGGAGACGCACGCCTGAACGTATTCCCTGACGTCACAGGCCATCTGCGGCCACCAATATGTCCTCGCCAGCAACTCAGAAGTCCTTTTTGTCCCAAAATGTCCACCCACCCTGGACGAATGTGCCCAAGAGAGTACTTCCGGTCGCAAATTGGTGGGCACAAAAGTCTTGCCCGGAGGCACAGACTCAAGCGAAACCGGTGCCACCGTTCTTAGGCTTTCTGTGGGGACAATAAGCCGAGGCTCCTCCTCCACCTCCTCAGAGGACACCACGGAGCGGGATAGAGCGTCTGCGCGAATGTTCTTCTCACCGGGAGGAAATGGAGGGTGAAATGGAACCAGGAGAAAAACAAGGACCATCTGGCCTGACGGGAATTTAGCCGCTGGGCTGTCTGCAAATACACCAAGTTCTTGTGGTCCGTGTATACTTGGAAGGGGAAGCGAGCCCCCTCCAGAAGATGTCTCCACTCGGAGAAGGCCAACTTCATAGCCAGTAACTCCCTGTCCCCGATGGAATAATTCCTCTCTGCTGGTGTAAAGGTCTTGGAAAAGAAGAAGCAGGGATGCTTTCGACCCTGGGCATCCTTTTGAAAAAGGACTGCTCCAGCACCAACAGAAGAGGCATCCACCTCTAAGATAAACGGTTTATCAACATCAGGGCGATGTAAGATGGGAGCACTGGCGAAATGCGACTTGATGGAAGAGAACGCCTTAGTGACCTCCTCTGACCACAACTTGGGATTAGCTCCCTTCTTGGTGAGGGCTACCAAGGGAGCTACCAAAGTAGACAAGTGGGGAATGAATTAGCGATAGTAGTTAATGAACCCCATAAAGCGCTGTACCGCCTTAAGGAGTGGGGTTCTTGCCAATCCATCACAGCCTGTAGTTTGGTAGGATCCATAGCCAATCCCTGGGTGGAGATGATATAGCCCAGGAAAGGTAGAGGCTCCTGCTCAAACATGCACTTCTCCAACTTCGCATATAGGGAATTTGCTCGCAAGAGGTCGAAGACCTTGCAGACATCTCTCCGGTGGGAGGCCATATCTGGAGAAAAGATGAGAATGTCATCCAGATAGACTACCACCGAGGTGGTCAACATATCCCGGAAGATGTCGTTCACAAAGTCTTGGAAGACAGCTGGGGCATTACAGAGGCCAAAGGCATTACCAGATATTCATAATGCCCATTCCTGGTGTTAAATGCCGTCTTCCATTCGTCCCCCTCACGGATGCGAATCAGGTTATACGCACCCCGCAGGTCTAGCTTAGTAAATACCCTTGCTCCCCGAAGCCTGTCAAAGAGCTCAGAGATTAGCGGCAAAGGATACTTATTTTTCACGGTGATAGCGTTGAGACCCCTATAATCAATGCACGGACGTAATTCTCCGTTCTTCTTCTGCACAAAGAAGAACCCCGCTCCCGCTGGTGACTCCGACTTCCTAATGAATCCCCTTGCCAAGTTCTCCTGAATATATTGGGACATGGCCTCTGTCTCAGGAAGAGAGAGGGGATAAACCCTTCCTCTAGGAGGCTCAGCTCCAGGCAAGAGGTCGATAGGACAGTCATAGGGGCGATGAGGCGGAAGAGTCTCCGCAGCCTTCTTCGAGAAAACGTCGGCATAAGACCAATAGACCTTGGGAAGAGGAGAGAGGTCTATGGGTATCTCAGTGCTGTTGACCTGCACACTGTCCCTAATGCATCTGCCTTTACATAAATTACCCAAACCCAGAATTCTCCCTGAAGACCACTCAATATGGGGAGAGTGGTGGCGGAGCCAGGGTAATCCCAACAAAACCTCATCTATACCCTCAAGGAGGATAAAAAATGATATATTCTCCTGATGGGAAGGAGACATAGACAAGGTGAGTGGGACAGACTGATGGGTGATTTGTGAGGGCAAAATTGCTCCGTTCAACACCCGTACCGATACTGGTTCAACCAGCAACACCAAAGGCATGGTGTGGCGAGAAGCAAAGGAGGATGACATAAAATTCCCCTCTGCCCCAGAATCCACACACAGCTTGACGGGTAGTGTGGTAGAACCGTGGGTAATTATCCCCTTGAGGAGCACTTTAGGGCAAAACTCATGGCGTCCAGTGACCCTGTTCCTACGGTTACTGGGCGCGACTGTTTATTCAGCCGCTGTGGACATCGGTTGGCAAAATGTCCCTGCTGCTGGCAAATATAACAAATCGAGGATGGACGAGTGACCCGAGATTTAGATCCTGCAGGAGCAACCTCCTGAAGGTCGGGCGCCTAAACAGGCGACTCCAGAGGGGTGGCGAAGGTAGGAGCCAACCGGACACTCTGCCTACACTGGGCACGTTCCAGCCTCCGCTCGTGGAAACGGAGGTCGACGCGGGTGGAAATAGCGATAAGCTCCTCCAGTGTGGCAGGAATCTCCCTGGTAGCCAAGGCGTCTTTCACATGACCCGCCAGTCCTCTCCAGAACACGGGAATGAGGACTTTATCTGGCCACTCTAATTCCGAGGCCAGAGTCCGAAATTGGACAGCAAAATGGCTGACCAAAGCCGAACCCTGGGTACTTGCCAGCAGTTTGAGCGCCGTATCGTGGGTGACCTGAGGTCCTAGGAAAACCTTTTTCAGAGCCTCCAGAAAACGAGAAGCGCTCCGCACCACACGGTCTCGCGCTCCCACAGCGGCATTGCCCACTTCAACGCTCTGCCTGACAGAAGAGCTATCACAAAGCCCACTTGTGCCCGATCCGTGGGGAAACGAGCAGCCAGAAGCTCGAGGTGTATGGAGCACTGACTCACGAATCCCCGACATTGCTTGCTGTCACCAGCAAACTTGTCTTGAAGCGGGAGGTGGGACAATGTAGGGACAGAGGTGGCAGAGGACAAACTGGCTGCAGCTACGCTAGCAGCCTGAACAGCGACTGCGGTAACATCCACAGCTGAGGTTGTGCGCTCAAGAGCCGCCAACCTACCCTCCAACTGCTGGATGTACAGCTGTAAAAGCTGTTCATTCGCCATTTTACTAGCCAGACCCTGGCGCTAATATTATGTTAGGGTCTGCGGAACGCACCAAATATAAGATGTGGAGAGGTGCGTTCGCAGCCCGGGGTCCACCGTGCAGGCGGAGCCTGCTGACAGTAAAATGGCGCAAGAAGCGAACTCTGTTATCCCGCAGACTCGCCAAAATAAATCCGTAACGCGCTGTGGCAATATGTGCGAACTCTGTTAATCCACAGAGCCGCTAGAAGGAGTGCCGCAGCGCTATAAGGCGATGTGTGCGAACTCACTTAACACAACTGAGTCGCAAAATAAACACGCTAGGGCGCTGTCTAGAGTTGAAAGCGAACCCTGTTACGTCACAGAGCCGCTGAGACAAACTTCTGTGTCCTGTCAGGCACCCAGTTACACAGTGAACAGCTAAGCGAACATAGAACGTGATCATGCGCTAATGTCCTCGCGGGAGTCACCCGCAATCTATGGCGTCTGAACGCCAGGCCCTGAATACGGCAATCAAACTCCTCACCGGTTATGCCGGCAATCTAGGGCATCTAGGACACCGACCCTGACCAGCTAGCATACCAAACTCCTCACCGATTAAGTTGGTATTCTAGGGGCTTATTTCAGCCGGGCCCTAACCACACACACGCATGACCACACTGGCGCTAAGCATATAATGATTGATGTTAGCGCATGGTGGCCCAGCCATGCCACCCTTTTATAGCAACAGCTACAGGACCTGCCAGAAACAAGGACCAATGAGAAACTGTTCCAAACACATGTAGTTTCATGACCTTCCTGGCGGACCAATAGGAGCTGCTGCAGTACCTGAACATGTGACCCCAGATCTCCAATGAGAGATCTTACCCTGGGCATGCTCAGAAGGGGAAACGCAGGACTTCGTCCCAAAGACGTCTGCTCCAGTACTGGCTATAATAGCAGATCCAGGAGAGGCAGCAGCAAGTCTCTGCACAGTACTGGAATGGGCAAGACGCTGGGACCGATGTCTCTGCTGAGCAGGCTCCACTGCGGCCGGAGATGAATGCGGGACCGGTTCGAGATTCCCCTTGTGCAGCAGTGGGAACTCGAACCCTAACACACCTAGGGCTAGCTTTATATGGCCAATATATCCTACATGTAGCAGCACCAGAACACAGAAGGGAATGGACTGTCTTGATGTACAGTACAGACCAAAAGTTTGGACACACCTTCTCATTCAAAGATATTTCTGTATTTTCATGACTATGAAAATTGTAGAATCACACTGAAGGCATCAAAACTATGAATTAACACATGTGGAATTATATATTACACTTTAAAAAAAAGTGTGAAACAACTGAAAATATGTCTTATATTCTAGGTTCTTCAAAGTAGCCACCTTTTGCTTTGATTACTGCTTTGCACGCAGAAAAGGTGAACGGATGGACTCTACATGCCTGGTTCCCACCGTGAAGCATGGAGGAGGTGGTGTGATGATGTGGGGTTGCTTTGCTGGTGACACTGTTGGGGATTTATTCAAAATTGAAGGCATACTGAACAAGCATGGCTACCACAGAATCTTGCAGCGGCATGCTATTCCATCCGGTTTGCGTTTAGTTGGACCATCATTTATTTTTCAACAGGACAATGACCCCAAACACACCTTCAGGCTGCATAAGGGCTATTTGACCAAGAAGTAGAGTGATGGGGTGCCACTCCATATGACCTGGCCTCCACAGTCACCAGACCTGCACCCAATCAAGATAGTTTGGGGTGAGCTGGACCACTCACCGCTTCAATTTTGAATAAATCCCCAACAGTGTCACCAGCAAAGCACCCCCACACCATCACACCACCTCCTCCATGATTCACGGTGGGAACCAGGCATGTAGAGTCCATCCGTTCACCTTTTCTGCGTGCAAAGCAGCAATCAAAGCAAAAGGCAGCTACTTTGAAGAACCTAGAATATAAGACATATTTTCAGTTGTTTCGTACTTTTTGTAAAGTGTAATGTATAATTCCACATGTGTTAATTCATAGTTTTGATGCCTTCAGTGTGATTCTACAATTTTCATAGTCATGAAAATACAGAAAAATCTTTGAACGAGAAGGTGTGTCCAAACTTTTGGTCTGTACTATATGCAATGATCTATATACACACATACAGTGCCTGCAGACCTTGCACTGATGTGTATAGAGCGACGTACACTACCCTGCCTACCTAACACTGGAACCTATATACTCCAGAATTAGTCCTTAGAAGAACTGTTGGTTTAGCTGGATTTCAGTAGTTTAGGATGATAGACCCCACACTAACTAATAAATCCCCAATTCTGACCCTATATCGGCAGCAGCTCTCCCTGCACTATCTCAATTCGGAGCTGAATGCGCTGAGCAGGGTGGCGTCCGATCTCTTATACCCCTGAAGATGCTGTGCGGCCAGCCAATCACTGCACGACCACAGCAAAGATGGCTGTGGCGTTTCATTGCCTGGCAGACAATACCTGCATCGTGATTGGGTCTGTAAAGTCTGCCAAAAAAGCTGGGTGGAGACCCGAGTTCCCGTCGAGTAATCCTGGAAATGCTCGGAGCTCGCCAAGTACACCAAGTACCGTGATACTCGGGCGAGTAATGAGTAGTGGCGAGCACATTCGCTCATCACTAATCAAGATGGTCCATTCCATTACTGTCTGCACAGGGACAGGGAGGGACAGTGTAGGGATAGGTAGATAGTTAGTTTTTGATAAGTTAGGTAGAGGAGAGATAGTAAGGGGCAGGTAGGGATAGAAAGGGTCAGCTTTATAGGGGACGAGGGACAGCTTCAGTTAGAAAGGGACAGGGTGCTTGATGTGTGTAGGTAGGGTTGGGCCTCTTAAAACTCCAGCTACCTGGTGGTGGGCTGTTGTGTGGCACAAATAAGCTTTTTGTTTTGTAGAAGAGTAATGGATATTGGGCTTGCAGGCGCCATACTTGGGTCTGACAGAGTTATGGTTTCTGATGCGCAATGTTTATGTAATGTTAATAAAGTTTATAGGGAAATTGTTTAGCTTTGGTTTACTAGTTATATGTTATTTTGTCTGTTTATGTTGTCTGTTTTGTGTGGTAGCATGTTAGGGGGGTTAGTTTTAGGTTGGGTGGGGGGTTTTCAGATGAATATGGAAATCCTGGATGGGGGAAAAATTTTAACCAAATGGACCAATTAAAGGGAATTAAAAAACAAAACAAAAAGAGGCATGATAAACTTTTTTCATGGACCTGTAAATGGCGTGCAGTGAAGTGATAGGCATGAACTTACAGTACATGGACCTTGGGTTTGTGGTGTTGGGTAAAAAATATATCGGCAAGTAGATGTGCTATGGCCAAGGGGGCTTTTTTTTTCTTTTCTCTTTTGTCATTTATGGGTGAATGGGCCAGTTTTTTGTTGTTTCTTTTTGTTTTTTTAAGAGGGAACGTGTGAATGTGGATGAATGTGTGTTAGGGTTTTCTGTTTTATTTTCTGCTACTCATAAAGGGAAAAGATAGGAGGAAAATCCTTACTGGGGATTCCTGAAGCTGAAAAGTTTTTGGACTCCTGTTTATTTGGACTCTGGTCTATTTGTCTTAAGGACTTTTGGTTTTGTGGGTTTTGTTTTCCTTGTTTTGTAAAATTGTAATATTTCTAACTTTTGTACTTTTATAATAAAAAAAGTTCCATTACTAACTGCTGCTGCTGCCTATTACATATAGTATATTGACCATATATACATAGCCCCAGGTATCAGTGTCCAGGATTTTTTTTTTGCATCTTAATCCAGTTTATTTTATTCCAAAGCAATCCAGAGCCCCCTTTTTTTCTCCATTTGCTTGTTGACACTGCAGAATAAAGCCAGATCCTTTTCATAGTACAGCTTGAAAATAGAGCTATTTTAAACATGTTTGCACGTCCAGCCATCACATCTGAGTGCGAGGAAATTTATGCCATTTTTGTGGTACTGTAAAATTTTTTTGGAGTGTCTTATATAATTTCTTGACACCATTTTTTTGCCCAGAAAATATTTAGCTGCCCAAAAAAATTTAGCTACAGGGCAGATATTTTACACTAGGTTTTGTCCGCCGCAAGGATTGCATATCATTGCGCTCAAAAATGTACCATTTCAGGCCTCCATAGAATTGTTTTTGTGGCGTCTTAGCCTCCTTATTGACACAATTTTACAGGACAAAAAAAAAATGCAGGCCAGATATTTGAAAGTGTGGTATCTCCATCACATGCCTTATCTGTCTGTGGGCTAAAAATTGAGGCATTTCAGGCCTCGTTCAACTGTTTTTGCTGTGTGTTACCCTAGTTCTTGACACTATTTTGCTGTAAAAAAAAAAAATTCAGGCCACATATTTTACAGTGTGATATCTCCATCACACGCCTCATCTATCAGTGGGCTACAAATTGTGGCATTGTAGGCCTCCATCCAACTGTTTTTGCTGTGTGTTATCCTAGTTCTTGACTGTATTTTGCTGAAAATAAAAATTGTTACCTACAGGTCAGATATTTTAAACTGTGGTTTTCCCGCACACGGATCACATAAAAGTTCGCTCCAAATTCAGCCATTTGTAGTGAACGTGGAAAATATTGTAGTCCATTTAAAATGGTGCGTGGCAAGGGATGGGGAAGTGGACGTGATGGTGATGGTGCATGCAGAGGCCGAGGCCGTGGGCAAGCTGAAATTTGGCCACAACAAACACCCACATCTTCTCGCTCGACTTTACTGTCCCAATTACTAGGGGACCGCAGAATGACACCACTATTGAACACAGAGCAGTGTGAAAAGGTTATTGGTTGGATAGCGGATACTGTTTCCAGTCACTTTGCCACCACCACCACCATCCTGTCTTCCACACTGTCAAGTCTGAGTACCCATGAGTTTGGACTGCATATTCCTCACCCTGATCCTCCTTCCTCCCACCGTGCCGAGTGCCCGGAGACAACTGATCACACACTTGGACACTCCGAAGAGCTGTTCATTTTTCCATTTATAGATTCGGGCCTCTTGCCTGGTCCACTTGAAGCGGAGCAAGATGAAATTGCATGTAGCGATGCCCAATTACTTGAGCAGCTACTGACACACAAAGGCGACTGTGGGAATGTGTCACAAGAGGTGGACGATGATGAAACACAATTGCCAGAAAGTCAGAAGGAGGACCAGGGTGCGGAAGTGGAAGAGGAGGTGGTGGATGATATAGTAACTGACCCAACCTGGCAGGAGGACATGCAGAGCGAGAAACAGCACACATAGGGGGAGGGTGGCATAGCACCCCAACAGGCAGGAAGAAGCAGTGTGGTGATCACAGACAGAAGGTGGGCAACCGTTCCTCGTAACACTAACACAACGGAAGTTGGCAGTACAACTGTTAGGTCTTCCCGAGTCTGGTTTTTATTAAAAGACTCTACCAATAACCCCAAACAGACCATTTGCACCACCTGCCATGCCCGCATCAGCAGGGGTAGCAAAACTACCAGCTTGACCACCACCAGTGCGATCAGGCCCATGGCAGCAAAGCACTGGACTTTGTGAGCCAAACCGCAAGCTCCAGGAACAGTGTCTGCAGGTGACACCACTGCTTCTTCCACTGTTGTGCGTGCAAGCCAATCCCCTGTCCACGGTGCATGTGAAGATGCCTCCTGCCCTGCACCTCTCATTGACCACACTCAACTAGCACCATCATCAAGCACGTCTACATCCTTGTCCCAGCGCAGCTTTCAGTTATCCATATCCCAGTCATTGGAACGCAAGTGGAAATACGCAGTCAACTTCCCACAGGCCACAGTACTAAATTTACTCATTTCTTGTCTGCTTGCGCTCGAAATGTTGCCTTTTAGGCTTGTGGAGACGGAAGCTTTCCGCAGCTTGATGGCGGCTGTAATCCTAAGGTTCTCAGTCCCCAGCCTCCACTATTTTCCCAGTGTGCCATCCCGGCATTACACAAGCACGTGTCCCACAACATTACCTGTGCCCTCAACAATGCTGTTACTCGGAAAGTCCACCTAACCATGAACATGTGGACAAGTGCATGTGGGAAGGGATGGTACATCTCGCTGACGGCGCAAAGGGTTAACATAGTGGAAGCCGGGACCCAGTCGGACCTTGGGATGGAACACGTCCTCCCGACGCCGAGGATTGAGGGCCCTAGATCAGTCAGAGTAGCCCCCACAGTGTACAGATCCTGCACCTCCTCCTCCTCTGAAATGACCACACCAGTCAAAAGATGGAAGTACAGCAGCACTGCCTCAGCCAAGTGGCAACAGGCTGTGCTGAAGCTAATATGCTTAGGTGACAAGCCGCACAATTATGAAGAGTTGTGGACTGCTCTGAAAGAGCAGGCAGATCTGTGGCTGATACCACTGAACCTACAGCCAGGCATGGTCGTGTGGGAAAATGGCCAGAACCTGGTGGTAGCTCTGAGGTGAGATCACACACTTACCATGCCTGGCCCATATGCTTAACCTCGATGTTCAACAATTTTTCAAAAGCTACCCAGGGCTGCCGGATCTGCTTGTGAAAGTACACTGCCTGTGTGCCCATTTTAGAAAGTCAGCTACAGCTTCCACTGCCCTTGTCGTGTTTCAGCAGCGTGCTTTCAGCTACCAGCTCACCAAATAGTGTGTGATGTCCCCACGTGTTGGAACTGTACACAGCATATGTTGGAAAGGATTTGTGAGCAGAAGAGGGCAGTTGTTGACTACCAGCATCAACAATGCCGCCAGTATTCAGTTCAGACTCCACACATAAGACTTCAGTAGTGGACATGGATGTCAGACATATGTACCATCCTACACAACTTTGAGGAGTCCACCAAGATGATGAGCGGCATTGATGCCATAATTAGCGTCACCATCCCACCTATCTGTATTCTGAAAAGCTCTCTGCTCACAATCAAAGAGGATGCATTGCAGGTGGAGCATATTGAGATGGAGCAAGGAACCATACAGGGTGATTGCAAACAACCCAGCTTCATGTCATTCCAATGTGGATTGGTTGCCCATGAGGAAGAGGAGGAAGAGGAAGAACAGGATTTACTTTCATGCGCTACAGACGGTACCAAAAGCACAATTGTCATACCGTCTGTTCAGCGTGGATGGCTTGAGGACAGGGAGGAGGAGGACAGCATGGTCAGTCGTCCTCTTGATGAGGACACGGAATTCTTGTCTGTTAGCAGTCTAGCACGCATGGCTGACTATGTTGCTCTGCCTTTCCCGTGACCCTAGTATTCTCCAAATTTTGGGTGACACTCATTACTTGTTGGTGACACTTCTACACCCACGCTACAACGAGAACTTTCAATCTCTTCTTCCAGAGGCAGACAGGTGTACTAAAATGGTGCAGTGCCCGAAGGCCCTTGTTGTGGAATTATTAAAAAAATTCCCATCTGAAAACGCTGGCGGCAGAGGTCACTGTTCGTTGGACAACCAAGGAGTACAGGCGAGAGAGACACAACTCCAATCCAGCAAAGGGCAGGGGATCACTGGCAGAGCTCTGGGAGAGTTTTCTCTGACCCTCCCAGCACACTGGCCCTGAGGTGCAGGGTACTGTCACAAGGAGTGGTGGAATTATAACTGATAAGCGCATCCCCCTGTCAACTGAAAATGCTGACAGGCTGACTCTTATACAAATGAACAAGGGCTGGATTGGGCCAGACTTCACTGTACCACCGAATGACAACATCAAAACATAACCTCCAATACAGTGTCTTTTTTTGGAGGTGTATTACCATGCACCTCTTCACACCCACACATGGGTATTCGCTTCCTGATTTTGGCTATTTGGTGTTATCCTCCTCCTTCTACTCTTATCATCCACCAGCACTACATCACCATAGTGACCGTGGTAAGTGATGCAACAGCCATGTTATTGTTTTGAAGGGTAGTAGTATACCTACTGCACGACTCGTCAAGCTGAATTTGACAGGTGGTCACGTCCCCTATCATTTTGCTGTGCTCTTGATAGTGGTTTTGATATCCTTGTGATATCAAAAGCTTGTCTATCAAGAGCTGTGGATCTGATTCTCATTTTGATTTGATCATGATATGAGTTTGCTGCTGTATTTCATTTGAATCACCTTTATATAGCTCAGATATTGCGAGCAAGATTTTTAAAATCGTATTACAAATATGCTGGTGTGATTCCATGGCTGTGTCTTGAGTGTGGGAATGGAATTTGGAGTCTCTTTCTAACAGCATAATAAATTAGCAACTGTTTTCTGGAAATGTGTAAAATGACCTGTGTTTCCTGGGGGATGTGCGGACATATGGTAATGTTTATTGCTCACACAGTAATAAAACAAATATATGTTTTTTTCTAGGCATGATAGATGGTCACTTATGTTTTCGCCGAGCAGGTTCTGATATTTATGTGACATGTCATATGTAAAAAAATGTGCAACATATGTAGAAGATAAAGCAAAAATGCCAGCCTGATGTAGAAAATGCTAAAAGGCTTTATTGATTGAATTTTCTACACGTCTGTGAAGATGCATTCAGGGTCATGCAGGGTCATGGGATTCTGAAGAGACATATACAACTTTGCCGGACAATGTGGCAGATGTGTTAAGCGATTTTTAAAGATGATAATCTCTCAGATATAAAATTTGACACGATTCTATCATTTCTCTGCTTATCGTGAGTGAAGTTCTGTAAAGTCTTATTGAACAGAAAGTTCCGAGCTAAAAAATTTAAAAATATACGCAGTAATGGCCACATACAGTACTATA
>JARQOD010000003.1:236790487-236824536 GCA_033576555.1 Oophaga sylvatica
ATTCTTTGTGCGGATTCCGCAGCAGTTTTACACCTATTCCATTATAGGTGTAAAACCGCAGGGAAAAACTGCGCTAAATACGCAGGTAAAACGCAGGTCATTTTACCTGCGGATTTTAGAAAAATCTGCAACGTGTGCACGGGGCGTTAGGGTTAGGCTGGGTTCATATTGCATTATGGCAGTCCGTTAGATGGACTGCGTTTCACCGCGGTATAACGCAGTGTAACGCATTCCGTTAACGCTGCCATTCACCCCATTTGTGTGCGCATCGCAACGCATGCTGTTAAGCGGCATGCGTTCGCGACGTGCCGTCATTCAGTGACGGAGCCTCGGACACGGGCTGCAGCGTCTGGGCTCCATCACCGCTAGCACAGATGAATCATCTGCTGATTCATCTGCTCTAGTGGGTATAGCATAACGCGATCGCCTTATGCTATACCGTTACCAGCCCGTCAACGCTACGTGTTGAACGGGCTGGTAAAACACAATATGAACCCAGCCTTAGGGTTAGGGTTAGAACTAGGGTTAGGGTTAGCATTAGGGTTAGAATTAGGGTTAGGGTTAGAATTTGGGTTAGGGTTGGAATTTGGGTTAGGGTTGGGATTAGGGTTAGGTTTGTGGTTAGGGTTACAGTTAGGATAAGTGTTAGGGGTGTTTTGGGCTTAGGGTTGCGATTAGGGTTAGGCTTGTGGTTAGGTTTATGGTTAGAGTTGGGATTATGGTTAGGGGTGTGTTGGGGTTAGGGTTATGGTTAAGGTTTGTATTAGGGTTAGGGGTGTGTTGGGGTTAGGGTTGGGTTTAGGGGTGTGTTGGGTTTAGGGTTGGAGTTAGAATTGAGGGGTTTCCACTATCTAGGCACATCAGGGGGTCTCCATACGCGACATGGCGCCACCATTGATTCCTGCAAATTTTGCGTTCAAAAAGTCAAACAGTAATCCCTTTATTCCAAGCCCCGACGTATGCCCAAACAGTGGTTTACCCCCACATATGGGGTATAAGCGTACTCGGGAAAAATTGCACAACAACTTTGGGGGTCTAATGTCTCCTGTTAACATTGGGGAAAAAAAATTGGGGACTAAAAAATTATTTTTGTGGAAAAAAAATGATTTTTTATTTTCACGGCTCTGTGTTATAAACTTCTGTGAAGAACTTGGAGATTCAAAGTGCTTACCACACATCTAGAGGAGTTCCTTGGGGATCTAGTTTCCAAAATGGGGTCACTTGGGGGGGTTTCTACTGTTTAGGCACATCATGGGCTCTGCAAACGTAACATGACGCCAGCAGACCATTTCATCATTTTTAACAGAATAAAAATTCAAAATTTGAAAATTACGAAATTTTCAAAATTTTCGCCAAATTTCCATTTTTTTCACAAATAAACGCAAAAATTATCGACCTAAATTTACCACTAACATGAAGCCCAATATGTCACGAAAAAACATTCTCAGAATCGCTAGGATCCGTTGAAGCGTTCCTGAGTTATTACCTCATAAATGGACACTGGTCAGAAATGCAAAAAATGGCAAGGTCTTTAAGGTCAAAATAGGCTGGGTCATGAAGGGGTTAAAAGCTACAGGAAGCGACTAGAGGCTGTTATTTTTGCAAAAGGAGGATCTACTAAATATTAATGTCACTTTTCTGGTGAGGTGCCCATACTTATGCACCTGTCAAATTTTGTTTGGATGCAGATTGCACATTTTCTGTTAGTGCAATAAACCTCATTTCAAGGCAGAAACATTACTGGTGTCCAATAGTTATTAGATATATCAAACTGAAATAGCTGTTGCAAAAACACCAATTTTTATAAAACATTAAGCTTAAGATTAATAGGGGTGCCCAAACTTTTTCATATAACTTTATATGCACGTGCCAATTTTTATTTATTTTATCCCATAGATTTACTTTTTGCCTGTATTTCTCTCACTTTACTTCACCAACTTAGACTATTTGGAGCTGATGTATCACACACAAATTGCATAAAAAAATATTTAAACACAGGTTGTAATGTAAAACATAGGTATGACGCCAAGGGGGTGAATACTTTTGCAAGCCACTGTATAGGTTATTGATATATCCATATGGGTAGTGTGGTCTACTGTTAGCAGTAGTGCTTCATAAGTCCCCATTCGGACACATTAGTGAAAGCCATCATCAAGCTGGCAGCCTGGACTACATAACAACAAATGAAAACAATGTTGATAAATGTAAGTCATTCACTTAAGCCATAGTAATACATTAGTAACCTGTAAATTAGTTTGAACTCAATAAAGCAACACAAAGATTGGAATATGCTGGTAAGAAGAAGCACTCACTGTCCTGCAGCAGCTACAAAGGCAAAAACTATTTAATGGGTACATACTAGGGATAATCAAATACATTTGAGTGGAATTGACTTCACCAGAATGCAGATTTTTTTTGCAATTTGCTTCAGCACAGATTAAGCAAAATGGCGGCCACTACTAGCCATTTTGTCGAACCGTAAGAGTCCATATAAAGGTTAAAAAAAAAAATCCTTATACCCACCTCAAAGCTCACCTCTCTGACCCCTCCGCTTCACACCAACACCCATCTGATCCTCAGCGCATCTTCTGATCCCTGCCGCTTGCACTGAAATCCTCAGACATCTCTCAGTAGGCCTGGACTTTTCCGGGATGGTTCTGCCTATGGCACGCAAGGTCAAGAAACATGTCATGACATCATGGCCTCTCGTGCACTTGCACAAAACCTGTGCCTCATTAGAACTAGTATTCCTGGCTCATCGTGACAAGACTCTGAATTTCAGCACGAGTGGTGGGAATCAAAAAATGTGACGAAGTTTAGATAGGTGATGTTAAGAGTGAAGGTTCCAGAGAGGTGAACAGTGAGGTGAGTATAAAAATTAATTGTATTTTTAATATATTATGTTTATTATGCTGTTGGATTCTGGAGAGACACCAGAACCTAAGAGACAATACATTTTTATAGAATATTTTCTCTGCAAATTTATATTTTCTGGGAAAAACTGCAAGAATCGGGTAATTTGAATTTTGCCTCATCCACTCATTTCCAGTACATAAAGAATGGGAAACACTGTGACGTATAAGGGGCAGAGCTTTGGAAATCATTGTGTAAAAAGAATCTATAGCTCACATTTGTACAACTAAAGGAAAAGTCATGTTTTGATGACACAGAAAGGTTGGACTTGACTGATGTTGCCTTAGAAAAAGGATGGATTTGTAACACCTATACCTGTATCACATATACATTCTATTTATTTCCATTGGTCCGCTTTCTTAAGTTGTGAATTTATCTGATAGGTGTACAATATAGAATACACATGATCAAACATTCTGTCCGTTAAGGCAGCCAATGCCTTTCATTGATGAGACAAGAGAACTTCATAATGGAATTCTTCTAGAAGTGGCCAGCATCATGTGACATGCAGATGGACTATGAAGAAGTTGAAAGAAGCTGAAACGTGGAGCTCAAAGCCCAACTCTCTGATCATTTTGGTCAAACTAATGTAAGCCTACCAGCTACCTTTTCCTGTTTCCATGGTTCCTTTTTTGCAGTCATATGACCCTGTCTCTTTCCCTTTTCATCTGCTGTGCTAAAGTAGGTCAGTGTTTGTCTTGTATTATTCAGTATTCACAGTGATGTTCAGCGCTGAGGACAATGCTGGTGATGTGACCCTTTCTTTCACAAAGTGGATTTTATTTTATTTTTCCATGCCTTGGTAAAGCATAAGCATAAATGGATAATTGGTTGTGTGCATTAAATAAGAATGTCTGTCTTCCAGAGAGAATATTAAGGGAGTAATGTATAAGCTCTTTCAGCTTTGATGTCTTGTGAATTGGTGAGAAAATTCCAATTTTAACATGATAATAGAAAGAACATTATTCAGTCTGACTTTAGAGTATATAAACTTGTTCTTTTTTACTAAAATATTGGGACAATTCATTACTGCATTTGTGCCATTTTTATGTGGGGTTTTTTTTTTTGCCTATTTTTCATTTTTGCCTAATTCTTCTTTTTATTTGCACCTTTTCAAAAGCCTAACATATTTGTTAATTTATTTTTTCATGATCGCCACCTTGAGTGGGATTTTTGTTTTCCAAATGTCTTTGGCTGATTAACCAATTGCAACTTTTTAAAAAGTTGGAAAATTTGGTGCTAATAAAATTGCAAAATGCTAGTAAAAACAAGCAATTTTTCTTGTTACAAATCTTTTCTGTTCTCAATAAAGCAGGACATTTTAATTCTATACTTTACAACAAGTTGCCTTGGTTACCAGCTGCCTCTGCAGTTTATCAGGCCACTGGTTTGAAATGTCAAACCCGAGGTGCTCACTGCAACTGGCAAGCAGGAACCCAAGTGGCAGTGGAGCTGTACACTTATGGAGGTAGGAGAAAATAAACTTTTAACTTCACATTGGTTGAATCTAACTTTCACCATTTTTTCATTTGACTTGCTTTGTAGAAGCCTCGTCAGCTTGTAACTGCTCTTCCTAACCAATCACTCCACTAACTCCACTAGACGAGGTTTTGAAGGCCTCTAACTGTGAAAGGGCTTGTATTTGGGTGATGGTTTGCCCTCTTTAAACAAATCAGATGCCTCTTTAAACCTGGCGGGTGGAAAGAATGCAGATCCACACAGGTGATAGTTCAAGACAACTTTACAAAGAGACAACATGCTTGCTGGTTCCAGAGTCTCTTAAAAGCAACAGTTTAGCGCTAACAGATTAAGTTGGATTTTACAATAAATCAGGCCTGCTATTGCAACACTTTACATAATCTCCAACTTTATCTATCTTGATCTCCCTGTCTCTAATTCCTTTCAGAACAACACACCTTCTGTCAAGTTATTTTGTCTTGACCTCAAATGGTGGAACACAGGGTGGGGTGAGGATGCACTTACTGTTCCCTTTAACCCAGATATTCACCAACAAACTCTAAATGAGACAGAGTAGGGCATAACTGATAAGAGGCTTTTCTCCAGTGTCACACATCTGTTGTACCATGAACATATAAATGCCAAATAAGCATTATTATGGCATTATAATGTGTTTCTAACTGAAAGGGTATACATTATGAAACTGATTACTACTAATTATGTTATTAAAGAATTCCAAAATGATAGAGGTATGTAGCAAGCATAATTAATGTAATATAGAAAAGCAATAGCAATTATATTGTAATAATTAATTGTGGGTAACCAGTAACCTTCCCCACTGCAATAGGGTTCATGGTGACTGTTAGTAACCAACAAAGGATGTACAGTTTTGAGCAGTCTATAACATAATAGTGGGGTTCAAGAGGCATCAGTGCTTACTTTATGTAAGATGGTAGCAGACCTATTTGCAATCCACTTACAAATAGACTTCACAGCAGGTAGCTTGTTTCTTCCTCACGGGTCTATACTTGCTCTGGGTCTTAATTGGAGAAAAGCCTTGCATTTCTCCCAGGACAGATCCCAGATGGACGCTTCCCCGATACACACAGTCTCAGAACTTTTTGTTACAATGTCCACTGCAACATCCAGGTCTGGGCCACTACACCCTATACCCACAGTGCTGGCCTTGACTTACAATAAGTTATCATGCCTTTTTCTAGGCCTTAGGGAAGACCTGCTTTTGATGTCTGCTGGTCTTCTTGTTCCCTTTATCTTCAAATCTGGGCTGGTCCCTAACTGTAACAGTCTCTGTATCTCTGCTTTCCAACTTTTTATATTACCTCCTAATGGCTTCTTTTACAACTGCACTGTCTAATGGCAATAACTGAGATTACAGTTTAAACTATATCAATAGAATAGCAACAAGGGGAAGAAAACATATAGCAGAACTTCCATTAGTGAAGTTTGGTCATTCTTATCCCTTTACAAGAAGAGAAGGAAAATATTAAAGAGAACCTGACAGCTGGTACATACTGCTCAATCTGCTGTTAGCATGTACCGGGCACTTGCGGTATGGACTTAGCCAGGTATGTTTGATTCTGAAACCCTGTGGTGTTTCAGAGAAAGATGTACTTTAGTAGCCATCAGGGTCGAGCCGCGCTATAGACTACTCGGACAGGCGGGTCCCCGCGACTTCTCACCATATGATGGCCTGGTTTGACAGGTCTCTGCTTATGCGTGTGTATAATGATTGGGAAGGAGTGTGTTTTTCTCCGAAATGCTGCAGCATTTCAGAGTCAAACATACCTGGCTGAGATCATACAGGCAGCTGTCAGGGTCTCTTTAAGCTCTGGCGTTTAATAATGAGTTTACCCAACTTTCTTTTAATGTTGAGATATCAATAAATACATCCATTAGTGACAGTCCGTTATGCATGAAGAATAAATCCAAAAAAGTCACTGACAAAACCCTAAAAGATATACGTGTATGGAATGTATATATTGAATAAAATAGAAAGTCAAGTGACTGAATAAATAAGGATATGCATAGGAGGATGGCTAACCAAAAGACAAGTAGCACAACAAAGAAATGGTCATAAGACCCTTCCAAAATAATTTCCTCCATCCTGGCGCCTTCCAGCACTAATGCTCCCCCCCGTAATAAGCCCTTCAAAGTAATAATGTTGTCCATCCTGGAACCCATGCTATAACAATGTCCACCGACCTGGCCCCTTCTTGATATAATGTCCCCATCCTAGGCCCCTACCTCTTCCTGGTATAATATTCCCCATAATGTAATAATTTTCTCCATCCTGGGATCTTAACGTAATAATATTTCCCATCCTTCCTATAATAATGTCTTCGATCTGGGCCAACTTCCAGTATTAATATCACATCCTGGCCCCTTCTGGAAGCAAAGTCAATCATCCTGGGCCTTTCCAGTAATAATGTTCCACATCCTGGGCCTTGTTCTGGTGTATTGTCCCCTGGTACAATTCCTCCCCTCCTGGCATAATGCCCTCAACCTGGGCCCCATCTGTTTTACTCTAGCATATTTTTAAAAGAAACAAATGATTATTATTTCCTTCCCCTCTCCCACAACATGCGGCATCCTCTTCTATAGCCTGTGCAGAGCCAGCAGCTGATTAGCTGCAGCAGCAGTGAATGAGTCACTGCCGTGCAACGTCCTGACATTTGTTGCCTGCCTGTGATTGGCCAGAAGCGTGTATTGCAGTGCAAGAAACCAGCGGGTCTCTGCGTCACAATATATTTCAGCTGAATGTGCATCCAAGGAGGGACATCAAGATGAAATTGGAGCTTGATTGGCTGACCCCACTCCAGCACAGGCCCAGTAATGGCCGTTTTAATACATTTCTCATATATGGCTTATGTTAATTTCTTTGTTTGAAATGCATGAAGAAGTAAAATGTATGAAAAGGAAAAAAAATGATATAAGTCTATAAAAACACATCAAAATGGGAAATCCACACACTGAGGAGAAAAAAAGCAAGGAAGATACTAATGTGGTGTAGTGCACACAGCAATAGTAAAAACTGGCATATAACGATAGAATCAAGAATAAAAATAGTTTAAAAAGGCATAACTCTAGGAAATACAAAAAATACATGCAATCTCATGTTTCTGAACTTTTTCCCACGCTATCGAGTCTACTTCAGGTCAACCAGGCAATTCCACGCAGCCTCACTGACTACCGCTGATGTTAGTAAGGCTGCGTGGAGTCCCCGGCTGACCTGAGGTGATTTGACAGCATGGGAAAAAGTTCAAAAACTTTCCCACGCTAATCAGTTCATACCTGCTCAGGATGAGAGGCTGTGCAGACATGATTTCATTCATTCTTCAGTGGTTTACAGCTGGGTCGGTAGCATTAGCATCGGTCCCGGTTGTAAACTGGTTAACCCCTTGTGATGGATTGCAGCGGGGGACCTAACTGAACGGCGGAGTGGTATGGATATTGCTGCTTTTTTATTTTTTACAAGAGAACAAGGGATTCAGTTGGATTAGCAGAATAATAAATTTGGTCAAAAACTTTGTGTAATTATTTCATTAAAAGAATTTTTAATTAATGTGTGTGTCTTTTTAACCCTTTACTACTATAGGATTAATAATGGGTAGTTGTCTTATTGACACCTCTCCATTGTTAACCCGGATTAATGTCACCTTTCATTAGCAAGGTGACATTAACCCCTTATTAACCCATGAGCCACTGCTAAAGGCAATGGAAATAGAGAGGCTAAGTGCCAGAAAAGGCGCATCTAATAATAGATGTGTCTTTTCTGTGGTGGCTGGGGCCAGATGTTTGTAGCCAGGGGGGCCCAAAAACAATGGTCCCTCTCTAGGCTATGACTATCTGTCCTCAGTCACTGGCTTTCCATCTCTGGCGGAGAAAATACCGCGGGATCCCACGCTTTTTTTTTTTCAATGAATTTACCCGTTAATTTAACACCTACATGTCCCAAATTTTTCACACATACACTAATCTAATTATTAGTCAGAAACATATACTGTACAGAACTTAATGAAATGAAATGGTTTACTGTATGTAAACCATGTGTCATTTCATGTCGGGTTCTGTAATGATTTTACAGAAGCCGGCAAATGATTTAGCGGCTATTATGCTATGTAGATCTCTATGAACTATAAATATGTGTGTCTCAATATCATGTATATGCATATATATATATATATATATATATATATATAATATATACATATATGTAAGTATATATAAGTATATATGTATTCTGTGTGTATATATCTATTCTTTCGTTTGTGTTTTAAGACCTGTCATCTTGCCATACGAATGCAAAACGGATGTCACACGGATGCTTAGATGCGAGAAAATCACTTCCTCGCATTACAATCAGATGATATACGGATCACTGTTCAGGTAACATTTCTGCGTATTACGACCGTAAAATACGGACCGTATTTTTATACGTTGTGTCTGACTCCGGCCTAACCAGGTAATCCTGACTACAGCTACGTAGTACACCCTAATTGTGAGTATAGGAAAACATCAGCAGATGACCGTGCTGTGATTGAAAATAAATCTATATTAGTGTTGAGCGATACGATACCGCAAGTATCGGGTATCGGCCGATATTAGCTCTATAGGCCTTTCGATACTTAGTTCCGATATTTTCGTCTTATCGGATACCGGAATCGGGATTGTAACTGTCACTGTCAGTGTCCGTCGGTCGGGTCTGTCAGGAGTCAGCGGCACTTACCTGGCAGAAGATCTCCGGCGGTCACATCCCGGACTGCTTAATGGCCGCCATCTCTTCTCCCTGGCGGTCACATGCAGTTTCTCGCGATAACTGCAGTGACTGCTGGGTAATCCCGGCCGCAAAGCAGTCAGTCCGATGACGTCACCGCCGGGGAAGCAGGTAATCAGCTGTGCTGCGTCGAATGACAGGCTCTGCCTGTCATTGCGATGTAGCAGAGCTGGATCGTCGTGGGACTGTCGTTACTATGGACTGCGCCGGACAGGTGGTATACTGTTGGTTTGTTTTTTTTTTTTTTTACAGGAGATCGATGGCGTCGCAGGAATGAGTGTATAATAAAATTAATGAAAACTGTGTTGTCTCTTTTATTTCATTAAAAGACTTTTTTCTTGCTTTGTCTTTTTTTTATACATTTAATAACTTTGGGATTAATAATGGATCTGTGTCTTATTGACACCTCTCCATTATTAACCGGGCTTATTGTCACCGTGCAATCAACGGTGACATTAACCCCTTATTACCCCACTTGCCACCGCTACAGGGCAGTGGGAAGAGCCGGGTAAAGTGCCACAATTGGCACATCTTTTGATGCGCCAAATGTGGGGCTGCTGTAGCCTGGTATTATCAGGCTGTTGAGGGCCAAAATCCATGGGCCTTGACAGTCTTTTAATACCAGGCCGCAGCAGTCTGCATTTTACTTGGCTGGTTAACAAAAATAGGGGGACCCCTACGCCGTTTTTTTTTCGAGGGGATCCCCTATTTTTGTTAACCAGCCAAGCTAAGCAGACTGCTGTGGCCTGGTATTATCAGGCTTGCAAGGTCCATGGATATTGGATCCTTACCAGCCTGAAAAACCAGGCCTCAGCGGTCTGCTTCATCTGGCTGGTTAACAAAAATAGGGGGGACCCCACGCCAATTTTTTTCGAGGGATCCCCTATTTTTGTTAATCAGCCAAGATATGCAGACTGCTGTGGCCTGATATTATCAGGCTGGCAAGGTCCATGGATCTTGGCTCCTTAACAGCCTGAAAATCCAGGCCTCAGCGGTCTGCTTCATCAGGCTGGTTAACAAAAGTAGGGGGGACCCCACGCCAATTTTTTTCGAGGGGATCCCATATTTTTGTTAATCAGCCAAGATATGCAGACTGCTGTGGCCTGGTATTATCAGGCTGGCAAGGTCCATGGATCTTGGCTCCTTAACAGCCTGAAAATCCAGGCCTCAGCGGTCTGCTTCATCAGGCTGGTTAACAAAAATAGGGAGGACCCGACGCCATTTTTTATTCGAAGGGAACCCCTATTTTTGTTAATCAGTTCCCTTGACGTCACTGATTGTGTCCCTGGCTGACCTGAAGTGAAAGTGGAAAGCAATCAATTAAGCTTTCCACTTCCTCTCCTGTCAACCAGGAGAGGAACTCATTCATTTGGGGGTTTACTGTGAGGCTGCAGCATTAGCTGCGGTCCCTGCAGTAAACATTAACCCTTTCTGAAGGATTACACCGTGGGACCTGACTGTGCATGGGATAGGTAAGAATAATTTTGCTTTTTTATTTTATTTTTATTACAGGAAATGGTTTTTGCAGTCAAATAAAAGATGGTCAAAAACTGTGATTATTTCATTAAAATGATTTTTAATTAAAGTGTGTGTGTTTTATTTTTATTTCATGCAATAGGATTAATAATTGATAGTTGTCTAATTGACAGCTCTCAATTATTAACCTGGCTTAAGGTCACCTTTCAATTGCAATGTGGCTTTAACCCCATATTAACCCATTCGCCACCGCTACAGGGCAATGGGAATAGACGGGCAAAGTGCCAGAAAGGGCGAATCTAATTATAGATTTGTCTTTTCTGGGGTGTCTGGGGGAAGATGTTAGTAGCCAGGGGGGCCAAAAATAATGGTCCCTCTCTGGGCTATTATTATCTGCCCCCATTTGCTGGCTTTGTCTGTCTGGTTGCGAAAATAGGGCGGGAGCCCACGCATTTTTTTTAAACAATTTTACACCTCATATATATATATATATATATATATACATGTCATTGAATTTGTGACACATATATATATATTTATATTTATAGTTCATACACTTCTACATAGTATAATAGCCGCTAAGTCAATTGACGGCTTTAGTGAAAATGCAGAACCCGACATGAAATGACACTTGGTGTACATAGGGTTAACCATGTCTCTTCATGTCCTTTGCTATCTGATTTGCACAAACAATTACATCAGTCTATGTGTGCAAAATTTCACACCTGTAGGGTTAATTAAAGGTGTAAATTCGTAGCAAAAAAGTCCGTTTTTTTTACAACGAATTTACACCTTTAATTAACCCCTACAGGTGTGAAATTTTGCACACATAGACTGATGTAATTGTTTGTGCAAATCAGATTGCAAACGACATGAAAAGACATGGTTAACCCTATGTACACCAAGTGTCATTTCATGTCGGGTGCTTCTGTCTTTTCACAGAAGCCGGCTTTACCCGGCAATTGAATCAGAGGATATTTTACTATGTAGAAGTGTATAAACTAGACATATATGTATATATATATGTCACAATGACATGTATATATAATATATATATATATATGTATTCTATGTGTGTATATTTAGTGTTTACAAGGAAATAAAGGTTTTTTTTAGTTGCGATATTTTGTTCCCATAGACTTACATGGGACTTCCGGTATCGGAATCGGATATCGCCGATATTTAGTGATATCGGCGATACCATTCCGATCCGATATTTTTAGATATCGAGCAATATCGCTCAACACTAATCTATATACAAAACGAACACTGATATTACTATATGGAGACCATATAGTGGTAGACACCAGTCCTGCAGACCATATAAGAGATCACAGTACAGTAGATGGTGACTTACAGCTGACGTTCTTTCTGATGGAGTTGTTCACTTTCCCCATCTTTTCCATTTGACCCAGACCAACATGACAACTTCTCCAGCCAGGACTCGTCTGCAGAGATTACAACGACATATCTGACTTCTCAAATTTCAGGCACCGTCCATATCTTTGCTCAACCTGTGCAAACAACTCATTCTGCTGGTACCCCAATACTGAGTCATTGCTGCCATATGTGTCCTACAGCACCTGCTGTGTAGTACAATAATGGCTTCTCTTACCGGCCCACATAATACTGCCACCACTGTGCCCCTTGCATAGTAATAATGCCACCTTTGTGCTCTCTAGATAGTAAAATTCCCCTCTAAAAATATTAATGATCTGTGCTAGTGCCCTCCACATTTTGTCCCTAAAAAGTAATAATATCCCATATGCAACCTTGATGGTCACAATACTCTGAGTGCCCCTATAACAATAATGCTTAAGTGCCCACTTAACATTTAGTAATGTCCCCGAGACCATCCATGTACAGTAACAATAGCCCCAGTAACACAGATTCGAACAGGCCGTCATGTGAAGACTCTTTAGGCTTCTCTCAATTCTCTTCTATTGAGAGAAACCAAACCTTTCATGCACATAGCAAACTTGTGGTTGCAAGTCACGGACATGGTTTGTGGAACCACTGTGCCACTGACCGTAGAGAGCCTGGAGGAGCATGACTAAGTTATCACTAGAGCCTCTGATGGTCAGGTTAGACTTGGCTCCCGATGAATGCCAGGTGACTCTCCAGGACAGAACAAAGGTCACGCAGCAGCTGGACCCAGAAGGACAGGCTGGATGGAGCAGCAGGCAAGTTAGCATCAAAGTGCTGCAGACAGGATTTGCATCAGAGTGCAGCGGGCAAGATTTATATCAGAGTGCAACAAGCAGGATTTGCACTAGAGTATAGCAAACAGGACTTGTACTGGAATGTGACCTTACACAACATAGACTGAAACAGGAAGGTTGCTCAGGCACCTCCCCAGTGGGGAGGAAGCAATGTATACACAATGTCCCACAGCTATTATTTGGTTTGGACTCCTACTGATCATTTGCATATTTATGAATTTATTTACACCTTTATATGTATTGCATTTACGACTAAGCTGTGCTGAACTTCAGGATCCGCATGTTTAAAAACTGCATAACTACTATCTGCAACATCTTCAGCATGTATTGCCTCCATTGATGTAACTCCTTTGTACAAACGCTATACTCTACCGTTCATTTGCATACTTGCAAGGCTGTATAATTATCTGCATTAGGGCTCATACTCACATGCGTGCAAATCGTCCGATGCTCGCATGTGAAATCCCAGTATTTATATGCAGCCGCTCGCTCCACTCCCGAGTGCCGGCGCCAGAGCTGGGATTTCACAAGCGAGCATCGGACGATTTCCACGCATGTGAGTATGAGCCCTTACCATGTATACTGCATTTACTACTAAGTCGTGCTGAATGTTAAGATCCGTTTGTTTAACAAGTATATAACCACTATCTGCTACATCTTTAACAAGTATTGCCTGCGCCTATTAACGTAACTCCCCTGTTTAACATATTCTAACACTACACTGGACTTGCGGTCACGCATCTGGTCCTTGCCTTTGAACTATAGATAGCGTTTGTTGCCTCTATCTGCGCAAGCTCTGGCGTCCTTACATACCACACACTACCACACTTCATAGGCGCCTCTGATCACTTCCTTTCACGTGACCGGAGGTGCCACGTCACTTCCGGTCACGTGACCGGCTGGTGCTCCGTTATGAACCCTGCGCTATGCACAGACCTTCACACACCGCTTGGACACGGCTGTGTCTGCACCCCACACTGCGCCACCAATGACCGTAAGTACCCCCTGTGGGATAGTACCTTCTCCACGGTAGATACCGCATCCTGACTTATTTTTACTTGACCCCATGCAGCATTTACAGATCAGTAAGACAATGATCCCATATGAATTGGGCACACATTTGGATCACCTGACTATACTGGTATTTGCAACTTTGCATAAGTTTCTACTTATATGGCTCCTATATTTTACAAATACTGTTTTTCATCTACCAGTCTTATTTTTATCCCCACTTCTAGAACTCCACCTGAATTATATTTTCTTTTACTCATAGGATACACTGAGGTATATGAAATATTACATACCCGTGATACTATCCTCCCGGGGATTCTTGACACTTCATTGTGAAAAGGGTATGCCACTGCCTTTATTCCTACTTGTACGACTCCTTATATCTACCGCTGGTTAACCTTGTCTGTTGTTCATGATGCCTCCATTTTTTTCACTGATCCTACAGTATCTATGTCTATGATCACACATGCAACTTAGGATACGTTTGTTCCTATTAATACATGCATATATTGTATATAATTTTTTGTATATATTTGTATTTGCTATTTTTCAGCGATTTTATGATAAAGGCCGTGTTTGGCCGAAACGTCAAGTCGTCACATCACTGTCAACAAACTTTCACTAGATGCTTAATTAATCCCTCCTACGTGTGCAGTGATTTTGGTTAAACTTACGTTTATTGGACCAACTGGCTCCTTCTCACTAGCACTGTACAACGCAAAATCTCAGTCTAGTGCTAACCAACTACATATATCCACATTTATTTTGGTTATCAGCACCGACATAGTATCCATGTCTTCTGAAACCTACATGTACAATGATACCTTAGGATCCACAATCTTATCCAGAATCAGATTTGGTACCGATTTTTTGCATGTTCCCAGCAGAGACATCAAGACGAGAGATTGGGAAAAGGAAAGGAAAAGACTCATAGCTTATGATTTACATTGTGCAACATTGGGCGAATATAATAGCAAGGGAATATACTTTGCGGGTTACGCAGCAATCTCCGACCGACTAATTTTTCAGACAACGCTAAGTATTGCGCCACTTTCCAGAAAATCTTAAACAAGTGCTCGTTTGACAAGCTATTAAAGAGACTGAAGAGAAAATCACTTCATTTGAAACTCAATTGACATCCACCCTAAGTAGCACTGAATTTAACACTTTAAAAAGCTAGGTAGATGCAGTTCTACTTACGCATCAGAAAACCCTAGAGGAAAGGAAATGGACCAAATTCCAGCGCGTTACAGAGGACTACCTCAACAACAGAGTTTACAAATGGGAGGATCCAGCCCCAAGAAGATTCCAGACAAGATCTCGCTGCCAACCAGGAGGATATGCAGCTTCAGGGGGATCCTCCTTCATCAGGCTCTGGGAGCGACAATGGCGGAACATCCACCTCCAGACAACCTTTTCTAGGTCAAAGCACACACCAACCAGGCGGTCGAGGAGGAGGAGAGCAGAATCGCCAGATGATCCTTCGTTCTCAGGTAGGAGCCAAACATAGTCGTTAATATATCTGACTACTCACTTTCTCCTTTAGAACTTAGAGTCTTGAATTTGGGCCTCTCTTTTTGTCCAACACCCAGATGGGATGCCTTCCAGCTAGAAAAAGACCTCCAACAATTCTACCGCAGCATTAGATTAAAGGTACACTGTTATGATTTGGTAGCTGAGGAGAGCAGGCAAAAAAGGAAATACACCAGAGCAGTTGGAAACTATGAGATTGCAGTACCCTGACTAACCACCACAACTAGAGGCAGCAGTGGAGCGTTCCTACGTTGGTCCTAGACGCCTCGTCACAGCCTGAGAAACTAACTACACCTAAAGATAGAAAGAGGAAAGCTATCTGCCCCGGAGCAGATCCCAAAGAACATAGAAAGCCCCCAAACATGTAATGGCGGTTAGACAAGAAGAAATACTGACACAGACAGAAAATAGTATGAGCAAACGTTGGGGCCCAAACTTACTAATAGAAAAGGATAGGAAGGGCACTTACTGCAATCCCAAAAAACCCTGAAAAGCACCAACTCTACTAATTTCAAAAACACCTGAGATCACACGACCTCTACCACCTAAATTAGTTCTCTGGTGTAACCAAAAACAAAACAGCAGCCACTGAAAAAACTGGAAAAAGCAAATGTACAAACATCAGTGGCTGAACTGAACTGAGAGGCAAAAGCCCCCAGAGGGGACCCAGAAGGCCCCCACAGAAGTGAAGGACAAAATGCAAAAATCAAGCACAAAAACAAAAAGAAGAAAATGTCTTATCTGTTAGCAGGAGATTCAGACACGACACAGCAGGCAACCAAGGAAACAGGAATCAAGGATTGAGACCAGAACAATTGATCACCGGCAACCCTGATGGGAAGGCGACTCCCTTATATAAGACCAGTCAGTAACACCTGATTCCCAATCCTCACAATCTTCACTGGACAGTCCAGTACCGTTTGTAACCACCAGAGGGAGCTTCTGCTCAGAACTCATTTCCAGCCTATTCACAACAGTACCCCCCCTTGAGAGGGGTCACCGAACCCTCATTTGAGCAACCAGGTCGGTCAGGATGAGTTCTATGATACGCACGGATGAGTCTCCTAGCATGGATGTCAGAAGCAAACACCCAAGAATTGTATTCCTGACCATAACCTCTCCATTTAACCAAATACTGGAGTTTCCGTCTAGAAAAACGAGAATTAAATTTTTTCCTAACCACATACTCCAGATTGCCCTCAACCAAACAGGGTCAGGAGGCACAGTAGTAGGAACCACTGGCTCAACAAACCTCTTCAACAAGGACTTGTGGAACACGTTATGGATCTTAAATGTCCCTGGAAGAAGCAAACGAAAAGAAACAGGATTAAGAATCTCCATGATCTTATAAGGTCCAATGAACCTAGGCTTAAATTTAGGAGATGCCACTCTCATAGGAATATTTCTTGAGGACAACCAGACCAAGTCCCCTACTTTAAACCGAGGACCATCAGTCCTATGCCGGTTAGCAAACCGCTGGGCCCTCTCCTGAGAGAGGGACAACCTCTCCACTACCTGGTCCCAAATCTGTTGCATACGCTCCACAACAGAGTCAACACCTGGACAGACAGAAGCCTCCGTCTGTCCTGAAGAAAATCGAGGGTGAAACCAAGAATTACAGAAAAATGGAGACATCAAAGTGGCAGAGCTAGCCCTATTATTAAGAGCAAACTCAGCCAAAGGTAAAAAAGAGACCCAGTCATCCTGATCAGCAGACACAAAGCATCTTAGATAAGTCTCCAATGTCTGGTTTGTTCTCTCAGTTTGACCATTGGTTTGAGGATGAAACGCCGAGGAGAAAGACAATTGAACACCAATTTTAGAACAAAAGGTCCTCCAAAATCTGGAAACAAACTGGACTCCTCTGTCAGACACAATGTTCTCAGGAATGCCGTGTAAACGAACCACGTGCTGAAGGAACAAAGGCACCAATTCAGAGGAGGAAGGCAACTTAGGTAATGGCACAAGATGTATCATCTTGGAAAACCTATCGCAAATCACCCAGATGACGGTCATTCTCTGAGAAACAGGGAGGTCGGAAATGAAATCCATAGAGATATGGGTCCATGGTCTCTTGGGCACAGGTAATGGCATCAACAAACCACTAGAACGAGAGCAAGGCTTGGAGCGAGAGCAAGTCCCGCAGGACTGCACAAACTCCCTGACATCACGAGACAAGGTAGGCCACCAAAAGGACCGACTAACCAAGTCTCTGGTACCAAAAATTCCGGGATGACCGGCCAACGCGGAACAATAAATCTCAGACATTACACTCTTTTTCCACTGGTCCGGGACAAACAATTTCCCAACAGGGCAGCGCTCGGGCTTATCCTCCTGACACCCCTCCAGAGCCAGTCTCAAATTGGGCGAGATGGCGGAAAGAACTACACCCTCTTTCAAAATAACAGAAGGATCAGATAACTCAGGAGAGTCCGCCAGGAAACTCCTCGAGAGGGCATCCGCCTTAACATTTTAGTGCCAGGAAGAAATGAAACCACAAAATTAAAACGTGTGAAAAACAAGGCCCACCTGGCCTGTCTAGGATTAAGTCGCTTGGCAGACTCCAGATAAACCAGATTCTTAGGTCCGTAAGACCACACTGAGTTTGGCTCCCTCCAGCCAATGTCCCCACTCTTCAAAAGCCCACTTCATGGCTAATAACTCCCGATTACCCACGTCATAATTACGTTCAGTGGGAGAAAATTTTCGAGAGAAAAAGGCACAAGGGTTACTTTTAGAGGTCTCTGGATCTCTTTGGGACAAAACGGCACCTGCCCCAATTTCAGAGGCATCAACCTCCACCTGAAATGGTAGAGAAACATCAGGCTGCCGTAGAACAGGAGCAGAAGTGAATCTCTGCTTAAGTTCCTGAAATGCAGAGACTGCCTCAGGAGGCCAATTCACCACATCAGAACCCTTCTTGGTCAAATCAGTTAATGGTTTAACAATAACAGAGAAATTACCAATAAATTTACGATAAAAATTGGCAAAACCCAAGAATCTTTGAAGAGCCTTTAATGAAGTAGGTTGGACCCAATCACAGATAGCCTGAACTTTGACCGGGTCCATTTCAATAACAGATGGGGACAAAATGAATCCCAGAAATGAGATCCTCTGAACGCCAAAAAGACACTTTGATCCCTTCACATACAGAGCATTCTCTCTCAAAATCTGGAACACAGTCCGAACATGTTTTACATGAGAGTCCCAGTCATTGGAAAAAATCAAGATATCATCCAAATAAACAATCAGAAATTTATCCACAAAATCCCTGAAAATGTCATTCATGAACGACTGGAAGACAGAAGGAGCATTAGTGAGCCCAAAGGGCATCACAAGGTACTCAAAATGCCCTTCAGGGGTATTAAATGCCGTCTTCCATTCATCCCCGTGCTTAATGCGAATAAGGTTATATGCCCCCCTGAGGTCAAGCTTGGTAAAAAAAGTAGCGTTTTTCACCCTGGAAAACAGATCAGAGATCAAGGGTAACGGATATTGATATTTTACAGTAATATTGTTCAAGAGACGATAATCAATACATGGCCTTAATGAACCATCCTTTTTGGCCACAAAGAAAAAACCGGCACCTAAGGGTGAAGAGGATAGTCTGATATGACCCTTCTCCAATGACTACTTGATATAAGACCGCATAGCGTCATGTTCAGGTACAGACAAGTTAAAAAGGCGACCTTTAGGGAATTTACTACCAGGCACTAATTCAATAGCGCAGTCATAGCTCCTATGGGGAGGTAAGGATGCAGATTTACTTTCGCTAAACACATCAGAAAAATCAATCAAAAAGTCAGGAACATCCTGAGCCTGGGGGGAGGCAGAAAAAACAGGAGTGTTGGTATTAACACATTGGCAGCCCCAACTGGTAACAGACACAGATTTCCAATCCAAAACAGGATTATGAGACTGTAACCAAGGGAAACCCAGTACGATAATGTCATGCAGATTATACAGAACCAAAAATTTGCAACTCTCCTGATGATCAGGTTCTACCCTCATTATCACCTGAGTAGAGAACTGAGGTTTATTCTCAGCCAAAGGGGTAGAATCGATCCCCAGTAGGGAATAGACTTCCGTAGGGGTATCAAGGGAAACCCACAACGTTTAGCAAAATCAAAATCCATCAGGTTAATAGCTGCTCCAGAATCAACAAAAGCCTGAGCAGAAAATGAGGACAGAGAGCATATCAGGGTAACAGTTAATAAAAACTTAGTCTGAACACTACCCAAGACAACTGAGCGAGCAAAACGTCTTCCCCGCTTAGGGCAGACAGAAATAGCATGAGAGGCATCACCACAGTAGAAACATAACCCATTGCGCTTTCGAAATTCATTACGCTGTGCCCCAGAAACCACTCTATCACACTGCATGGATTCAGAAGCAGGTTCACAAGGCAACATTATTCCACGCATACCTTTCCGCTCACGCAAACGTCTGTCAATTTGAATCGCTAATGACATAGAATCATTGAGACCAGAGGGAACAGGGAATCCCACCATAACATCCTTTACATTATCTGACAGTCCCTTCCGAAAAAGAGCTGCCAAAGCGTCGTCATTCCATTTGGTCAGGACTGCCCACCTACGGAATCTCTGACAGTATACACTGTGTTCCAAATTATTATGCAAATAATATTTTCTCAGATTTTCCCAAATTACCTATATGAATTTCAGTCATTGTAATTTTCCAGTCAAATAACTATTAGAGTACAATTGAAAGGTTTTTGTACAAACTGCCTATGATAACAGTATATATTTTAAAAAATAAAACACTCAAACTGCACTCAAAATGCATGTTCCAAATTATTATGCACAGCAGAGTTTTCAACCTTTTCATTTTAATAAAGAACAAAAAAATGTTCATTTTTGAAATTATAAGCATTAGCAGGTTATTACAAACTGAAATCAAACAGTTTTCAACTCAAAACTTTATTCTAGGTGATGTTACATTTGCACATAGGACCCCTTGTTCGAAAGGAGCTTCTGAACTCTCTCGTCCATTGAATTTGTCAGGTTTTGGATGGTTTCTGCTTCAATTGTTTTGCATAGGACAGAATACCCTCCCAGAGCTGTTGCTTAGATGTGAACTGCCTCCCGCCATCATAGACACTCCTTTTGATGATGCTCCAGAGGTTCTCAATGAGGTTGAGGTCAGGGAGCATGGGGGCCACACCATAAGTTTGTCCCCTTTTATGCCCATAGCAGCCAGAGATGCAGATGTGTTATGTGCAGCATGAGACGGTGTATTATCATGCATGAAAATGATCTTGCTGCGGAATGCACGGTTCTTCTTCTTGAACCATGGCAGGAAGTGCTGTTTGAGAAACTCAACATACACTATGGAGTTCATCTTTACCCCTTCAGGGATTCTAAAGGGGCCGACAATCTCTCTCCCCATGATTCCAGCCCAAAACATTACTCCACCGCCTCCTTGTTGGCGCCGTAGCCGTGTTTGCATGGGGTGTCCATCAACCAGCCATCCTCCACTCCATCCATCTGGACCATCGAGTGTTGCACGGCACTCATCGGTGAACAAAACAGTTTTGAAGTCAGTCTTCATGTATTGTTTGGCCCACTGGAGCCATTTCTGCTTGTGTGCAGTGGATAGAGGAGGTCGACAGGATGGCTTAGGCACAGCTGCAAACCTCTGAAGGACCCTGCATCTTGTTGTTCGGGGGACTTTGGAGGCACCAGCAGCTTCAAAAACTTGTCTGCTGCTATGACAAGGCTTTTTTGCCGCTGCTCTTTTAACCTGACGTAATTGCCTGTAGGAAAGAGTCCTCAATTTTCCCTTATCAGCACGCACATGTGTGTACTGTGAATCAGCTACATACTTCTTGATTGTGTGATGATCACGATGAAGTGCCTTGGCAATGTTGATTGTAGTCATGCCTTGACCTAAACAGTCCACAATTTGTTGATTCTCAGCAGCTGACACATCCTTTTTCTTTCCCATTTTGGCAGAGAATGTAGGCTGCTTAATAATGTGGGACAGCCTTCTTAAGTAGTCTTGCCTTTCATTGGACACACCTGCCAAACTAATTAGCACAGGTGTCTGCAATTGCTTACAGTGATATAAAGAGCCCTGACACACATCACCATCAATGAGTTTAACTGACAAACAAAAAAATTATTACCTTATCACTCCTAAACAATTTTTGCATAATAATTTGGAACACAGTGTAACTCAGCATCCTCAAGCCCCTGTCTTAATGCCAACAAAGTTTTTTCAGCTTGATCAGTGACATTAGGCTCATCGTACAATAACCCCAAAGCCTGAAAAAATGCATCAACATCACTCAAAACAGGATCCCCAGGTGTCAGGGAAAAAGCCCAATCCTGAGGGTCGCCGCGCAGGAGAGAGATGACAATTTGAATCTGCTGCGCTGCGTTCCCTGAGGACTTAGATTTTAAGGCAAAAAACAATTTACAGTTATTTTTGAAATTCAGAAACTTAGCTCGATCCCCCAAAAACAAATCTGGCATGGGAATCCTAGGTTCCACAACAGGCAACCCAGCAAGATAGGTAGCAATACTCCGAACTTCAGTGGCAAGCTGATCCACACGGCCAGACAACTGTGCAAACGCCATTGAGAGAGAAAAAAAAAAATCCTCCTCAGCACCCAGAGATACAGAGGGAAAAAAAAAATGCAACAAACAGAAAAAAAAAATCTCTGACAACTCTGACAACTTTTTTCTTTCCACAATATTTTTCCCTTCTGTGAGTACCATATAATTTTCAGTTTAGGCCGGTGATACTGTTATGATTTGGTAGCTGAGGAGAGCAGGCAAAAAAGGAAATACACCAGAGCAGTTGGAAACTATGAGATTGCAGTACCCTGACTAACCACCACATCTAGAGGCAGCCGTGGAGCGTTCCTACGTTGGTCCTAGACGCCTCGTCACAGCCTGAGAAACTAACTACACCTAAAGATAGAAAGAGGAAAGCTATCTGCCCCGGAGCAGATCCCCAAAGAACATAGAAAGCCCCCAAACATGTAATGGCGGTTAGACAAGACAGAAAATAGTATGAGCATACGTTGGGGCCCAAACTTACTAAATAGAAAAGGATAGGAAGGACACTTACTGCAATCCCAAAAAACCCTGAAAAGCACCAACTCTACTAATTTCAAAAACACCTGAGATCACACGACCTCTACCACCTAAATTAGTTCTCTGGTGTAACCAAAAACAAAACAGCAGCCACTGAAAAAACTGGAAAAAGCAAATGTACAAACATCAGTGGCTGAACTGAACTGAGAGGCAAAAGCCCCCAGAGGGGACCCAGAAGGCCCCCACAGAAGTGCAGGACAAAATGCAAAAATCATGCACAAAAACAAAAAGAAGAAAATGTCTTATCTGTTAGCAGGAGATTCAGACACGACACAGCAGGCAACCAAGGAAACAGGAATCAAGGATTGAGACCAGAACAATTGATCACCGGCAACCCTGATGGGAAGGCGACTCCCTTATATAAGACCAGTCAGTAACACCTAATTCCCAATCCTCACAATCTTCACTGGACAGTCCAGTACCGTTTGTAACCACCAGAGGGAGCTTCTGCTCAGAACTCATTTCCAGCCTATTCACAACAGTACACTTTGAGAATGCTCCACCTCGCATGGCCAATGCTTTAGGTTCTACACCAAGTCACGCCGTAAATCCATTAATTACCATTCACACCTTGGGCCTTAGAAACCCAAGCAGCTTTTTACCACCCAAAACGAATCATGCAGTTGAGACCTTTGTAGACCTATTGGACAGGGATATACAGTTATATGAAAAAGTTTGTTACCATCTTTTCAGTTAGCCATTAAAAGGTATCAACCACTGAGGACTCTCAACTCTAAATATTTTGGGCACCCCTATTAATCTTAAGCTTAATGTTTTATAAAAATTGGTGTTTTTGCAACAGCTATTTCAGTTTGATATATCTAATAACTATTGGACACAGTAATGTTTCTGCCTTGAAATGAGGTTTATTGTACTAGCAGAACATTTGCAATCTGCATTCAAACAATATTTGACAGGTGCATAAGTATGGCCACCCTTATCATTTTCTTGTTTTAAATACTCCTACCTACTTTTTACTGACTTACTAAAGCACTTTTTGTTGGTTTTGTAACCTCATTGAGCTTTGAACTTCATAGCTAGTATGCAATCATGAGAAAAGCTACTTAAAGTGGCCACTTGCAAGTTGTTCTTCTGTTTGACTCTCCTCTGAAGAGTGGCATCATGGGCTCCTCAAAACAACTGTCAAATGATCTGAAAACAAAGATTATTCAACATAGTTGTTCAGGGAAGGATAAAAAGAGCTGTCTCAGAGATTTAACCTGTCAGTTTCCACTGTGAGGAACATAGTAAGGAAATGGAAGAACACAGGGACAGTTCTTGTTAAGGCCAGAAGTGGCAGGCCAAGAAAAACATCAGAAAGGCAGAGAAGAAGAATGGTGAGATCAGTCAAGGACAATCCTCAGACCACCTCCAGAGAGCTGCAGCATCAACTTGCTGCAGATGGTGTGCATCGGTCAACTATCCAACGCACTTTGCACAAGGAGAAGCTGTATGGGAGAGTGATGCGAAAGAAGCCGTTTCTGCAAGCACGCCACAAACAGAGTCGGCTGAGATATGCAAAAGCACATTTGGAGATGCCAATTTCTTTTTGCAAGAATGTCCTGTGGACTGATGAAACCAAGATTGAGTTGTTTGGTCACACAAAAAGGCGTTATGCATGGTGTCAAAAAAACACAGCATTCCAAGAAAAACACTTGCTACCCACAGTAAAATTTGGTGGAGGTTCCATCGTGCTTTGGGGCTGTTTGGCCAATGCCAGCACCGGGAATCTTGTTAAAGTTGAGGGACGCATGGATTCCACTCAGTATCAGCAGATTCTTGACAATAATGTTCAAGAATCAGTGACAAAGTTGAAGTTACGCAGGGGATGGATTTTTCAGCAAGACAATGATCCAAAACACCGCTCCAAATCTACTCAGGCATTCATGCAGAGGAACAATTACAATGATCTGGAATGGCCATCCCAGTCCCCAGACCTGAATATCATTGAACATCTGTGGGATCATTTGAAGAGGGCTGTCCATGCTCGGCGACCATCAACTTAACTGAAATGGAATTGTTTTGTAAAGAGGAATGGTCAAAAATACCTTCATCCAGGATCCAGGAACTCATTAAAAGCTACAGGAAGCGACTAGAGGCTGTTATTTTTGCAAAAGGAGGATCTACTAAATATTAATGTCACTTTTCTGGTGAGGTGCCCATACTTATGCACCTGTCAAATTTTGTTTGGATGCAGATTGCACATTTTCTGTTAGTACAATAAACCTCATTTCAAGGCAGAAACATTACTGTGTCCAATAGATATTAGATATATCAAACTGAAATAGCTGTTGCAAAAACACCAATTTTTATAAAACATTAAGCTTAAGATTAATAGGGGTGCCCAAACTTTTCCATATAACTGTAAAACAGACTATCCATGATCAATGCTTGGGCCTACTCTCTGTCTGCAATAACTTGACCCCTTCTGAGAAACAAGCCTTATCGTCCTTGAAAGATAATGATAACATCATTATAAAACCTGCGGACAAGGGAGGCGCTATCGTGATCATGAACAAAACCCAATATGTAATGGAGGTTAGGAGACAGCTCTCAGACTCCAATACATATAGGAAAATTCCATCTGATCCTACATTTGCCATATGCAAGAAAATTGATACCATCCTCAATAAACATTCACAACTCTATACGATTGATGCTAAGACAAAAACCTTTCTGACTAACCAACATCCAGTCACCCTGGTACTATATATCCTTCCAAAGATACACAAGGATTTACATAACCCACCTGGACGTCCTATTGTCGCCTCAACTAACTCCATTCTCAACCCATTATCCATATTTTTGGAAAAATTATTGACCCCATATAACCACATCACAAAATCCTTTATCCTCGATACAGGTGATTTTTTGAACAAAATTCATAACCTTGCTGCTGTTGAACCTACCAATATCCTCTGCACTATTGATGTGAACAGCTTATACACATCAATTGCACATGACAAGGGTATTCAAGCTGTCTCTTTAACTTTGAGCGAAGCTAACATCAACAGAGCTTCACAAGAACTTTGTCTCGACCTTCTGAATTGGGTATTGAGAGAAAATTGTTTTCGCTTTGTAGATGACTATTTCATCCAAACATGCGGGACCGCCATGGGCTCCAATGTGGCAACTGCATACACCAACCTATACATGGATAGATTTGAACGGAACCATATTAACCCAGACCCATTATTTCAACAGTATGCCCTAACATGGCACCGCTACATAGATGATATTTTTTGTATTTGGCTTGGAGATTTTAACAGCCTCTCCACTGTTAGGGTCTGCGGAACGCACCAAATATATGAGGTAGAGAGGTGTGTTTGCAGCCCGGGGTCCACCGTGCAGGCGGAACCTGCTGCTAGTAAAATGGCGCAAGACGCGAACTCTGTTATCCCACAGAGTCGCCAAAATAAACACCGCAATGCGCTGTGGCAATATGTGCGAACTCTGTTATTTCACAGAGCCGCTAGAAGGAGTGCCACAGCGCTATATGGCGATGTGTGCGAACTCACTAAACACAACTGAGTTGCAAAATAAACACGCTATGGCACTGTCTAACGTTGAAAGCGAACCCTGTTACGTCACAGGGCCGCTGAGAAAAAGTTCTGTGTCCTGTCAGGCACCCAGGTGCACAGTTAAGTGCTAAGCGAACATAGAAAGTGATCTTGCGCTAATGTCCTCGCGGCAGTTACCCGCAATCTATGGCGTCTGAACGCCAGACCCTGAATACGGCAATCAAACTCCTCACCGGTTATGCCGGTAATCTAGGGCATCTAGGACACCGACCCTGACCAGCTAGCATACCAAACTCCTCACCGATTAAGTCGATATTCTAGGGGCTTATTTCAGTCGGGCCCTAACCACACACACGCATGACCACACTGGCGCAAAGCATATAATGGTTGATATTAGCGCATGGCGGCCCAGCCATGCTACCCTTTTATAGCAACAGCTACAGGACCTGCCAGAAACAAGGACCAATGAAACTTGTTCCAGAACACCAGTAGTCACAGGACCTTCCTGGCGGACCAATAGGAGCTGCTGCAGTACCTGAGCATGTGACCCTGATCTCCAATGAGAGATCTCACTCTGGGCATGCTCAGAAGGGGAAAACAAGGACTTTGTCCTAAAGATGTCTGCTCGCCGCTAACCAGTACTGGCCACAATAGCAGAGCCTGGAGGAACAGCAGTAATCCTCTGCACACTGTTAGACTGGGCGAGACGCTGGGACCGACGTCTAAGCTGAGCAGGCTCCACTGCTGACGGAGATGAATGGGAGACCGCAGCGGGACTGGTTCGAGACTCCCCTTGTGCAGCAGCGGGAACTCAAACCCTAACATTACCCCCCCTTCTAGGGCCCCCCTTCTCTGGGCCTCGCTACGCTCAAAGGCAGCGATGAGCTGCGGAGCATGAACATGCTCAGCAGGCTCCCAGGACCTATCCTCAGGCCCATAACCCCTCCAATCCACCCCAAAAAATTTTTTGCCCGTACCACCTTGCACCCTACAATGGCATTCACCTCGTAGTCGTCCGAAGACGAACCCGACGTCCCGGCAGATGACTGAGGCAACCGGGAGATGACCATGGGTTTTAGGAGGGACACATGGAAGGTGTAGGAGATACCAAGGCGAGGCGGAAGGGCCAAACGGTAAACCACAGGGTTCACCTGCTCGAGAACCTTGAAGGGACCCAAATACCCGGTTGCCAATTTAGTGGATTCCACCCGTAGCCTGATGTTTCGAGCAGAGAGCCACACTAGGTCACCAGGAGCACATGTCGGAGCGGGACGCCGATGGGCATCGGCAGAAGACCTCATCCTTTCCTTGGAAGCCTGAATGGCATCCTGGGTGCGGTCCCATATGTCCCGTGCTTCCACAGCCCAGTCTGCCAGCCTGGAGTCGGCGGAAGCCACGGGCATGGGCACCGGTACCCGCGGATGCTGGCCGTAATTTAAGAGGAATGGGGTCTGTCCGGTGGAGTCAGCCACAGCATTGTTTAGCGCGAACTCCGCCCACGGAGCAAGGATGCCCAGTCATCCTGCCTGGCAGAGACAAAATGTCGCAGGTAGGCGACCAAGGTCTGGTTGGTAGTGTTGAGCATTCCGATACCGCAAGTATCGGGTATCGGCCGATATTCGCGTTATCGGAATTCCGATACTTAATTCCGATACTTTTTCCATATCGTATACCGGAATCGAAGTGGTGCACTCCATTATATACAAAAAAAATCAACTATTAGGTGACTGCTTCCATCGTAACAATACATTGGTTTGCAACACTAAGAACACACAAAGGGTTTTCACAGATTGTGGACGTTGTGTTTTCAGTGTTCACTTCTCGTGTTTTTTACTTTTTTTGGCAGACAGTCCATTACATTTTTTCAAGCACTGCTGCTTGACTCTGCTGAGCGTTCTCAGTCCATCCTTTTCATTTATCTCCATTGGTTCTGCACATTCCTTTAAAATAAATGTAATTATTGAAATAGATTAGATTATTTTAAGGGAAAAGTAGCAGAACCAATTGGGATAAATGAAAAGGAGGAGCCCCTGAGACAACGCTCACAGGACAAGCAGCAGGCTTAACAAGTAACTGGAGCGGATTGCCTCAAAAAAGTAAAAACCAGACTGAAGTGAACACGAAACACAACCCACAACTGGAAAAGTCCTTTCTGTACTTCATATGTTTGCAACCAAGTATTGTATACGGATGGAAGCCGCACACAAACTATAGTGGACGCCTTCCCCGTAAACAAAACATTGGTTGCAAACATATAGAATACAGAAAGGGCTTTTTCACAGATTGTGGACATTTGTTTCAGGTTCACTTCAGCTGGTTTTTTACTTTTTGAGTGCAATCACGCTCCAACTTTTCAAGCACGGCTTGTACTCTGCTGAGGGGTTTCTCAGTGGCTCTCCAAAGTTTAGTGGACGCGTTCCATCCGTATACAATACATTGGTTGCAAAACACTAAAAGTACAGAAAGGGCTTTTCACGTTTGTGGCAGTTGTTGTTTAGGTTCACTTCGTCTGTTTTTTATTTTTTTTAGTGCAGATCACGCCCAGTTACTTTCAAGCACGCTGCTTTGTACTCGCTGAGCGTGTCTCAGGGCTCATCCTAATAGTATTAGTTGACGCGCTTCCATCCGTAACAATACATTGGTTGCAAAACTAAGAAGTAAGAAAGGAGGTTTCACAGATTGTGACAGTTGGTTTCAGGTTCATTCATCGGTTTTTTACTTTTTTTAGTGCAGATCACGCTCCAGTTACTTTCAAGCACGCTCTTTACTTGGAGGTGCCAGGGGCTCATCCTAATGTATTGTGTACCGCTTCCTCCTTTAAACAATACATTGGTTTTGCAAAACTATGAAGTACAGAAAGGACTTTTCAAATTGGGACAGTTGTGTTTCAGTGTTCCTTCAGTCTGTGTTTTTTACTTTTTTTAGTGCAGTCACGCTCCATTACATGCAAGCACTGCTGCTTTACTCTGCTGGGTGTCCTGTGGTATCCAATAGTATTAGGGACGCGTTCCACCGTAACAAACATGGTTGCAAACATAGAAGACAGAAAGACTTTTCAAGTTGTGGCAGTTGTTTTTCATGTTCACTTCGTCGGTTTTTTATTTTTTGAGTGCAGATCACCTCCATTATTGTTCAAGCATGCTGCTTGTACTCTGCTGACGTGTCTCATGCCATCCTAATTATTATGTGCGCGCTTCCACCGTATACAATACATTGGTTGCAAACAATATAGAAATACACAAACGGGCCTTTCACAGCTACTGAACATGGGTTTTTAATTTTTTAACAAAATATGTTTTTTTCAAAGACACAAATTAAGTAATGTTGAAGAGGAATAGTCCACATCCATTGTTTGCACATATTACAGGTGACATATGTCCCTTAATCACCAATTATTATTATATTTACTTGTATGCTTTTATTTAAAAGCCAAGAACACAAAGGTAACCTTCCACTCGCTGTTGTCAAAGTTCAACCCAATGCACTTCCAACATTGCAGCATTTGAGGCAGGGGTTGGATTGGTCAAAGTTATGGAGGGAGAAGGTCACCATCAGTACCCATAGCTAAGTTTTTTTGTGTTTAACATGTGGATATCTGCCAAAAGTCACAATTTTTAGTTACAGATTTGTTACCAACACAATCTTAATGGTTTTAAATTTGACTTTCATTGTTTTACGCTTAGAAATAAGGGTTGTAGCCTAAAATTTTCTATGTGTAGCATGCACTTTAACTGTCATTTTTTTAAACATGTGGACTAGGTAGCAGTAATTTTTGCCGGACACCAGAGGGGGAAAACAGGCGTTACGACCCCACTATTACTAAGTTGTTATTGGTTGTGGGCACACATTCTGACACAATGGCAGTGTTGTGCCCAGGGGAGTAAAGCTCAGGTGGAAAAGATGAACATAACAGGAACATGGAAAACGTTGTCAACCAGTTAGTTAATCTGAAACCGGCAGGCAAATTCAGCGAATCCTGCCTAGTTCATTTTCAAAAATAAGCCGTGACATTATCGTAGGATGTGATGAAGGGTCTGTTAACACCACCTGCACAGTAAAGACGGCTCCGATAATCACTGCCACGATCAAGCCAGCCCCCCCAATCATACTGGCTAAGCCTGGCCATGATCCAGCTTAGGAACAAAACTTGAATGGGGAAAGCCACTGAGAGTACACTGAGAGGGCAAGACAGTTCTGTAACCCTCTTACGGAAATGTTGCCTCCTGCGACTGGCCGTCCGGATGGTGGACTTGGTGGCGCTGCCACAAAACTTCGAACATTTTGGAAATACTGGTCTTGCCCTGTGCAGAGGCGGCTTGTGCTCCCCTTGTTGCAAGCTGTCCCACGCCTCGACGCCAGAGCTGCTTTTGTAAACTACAGCCAGTGCCTTGGCTGGAATGGAGCTTATTTGGGTTGCACCAGTGGCCTTGGATTCCATTTTCGCCCCCCGGTTCAACGGTGTGATGAGGCTTTGTAATTGTCCCGGGTAGCGAGGGTCTAGGAGGGTGTACACCCAATAACAGCGTGGGTGAATGTGTTCGATGCGGCGGTCGTTTCTCACCACTGCAGATGAAATAACCATGTGCTGCAGACTCCCAACGGCCGAAACGTTGTCCCCTGCAAGAGGCGCATCCCGCGCTGTGCATCACCCACCCTTGTCTACATACGACTAAGGGCATTGTCTCCCCCTTGGCGTGTCTTCCCCTCCTTGACTCCCCTCACAAAGTCCTTAAAATACATATAATTTTTACAAAATTTAAAACTCAAAATTTTTTAAAAACTTTGGTATCATAACCTGTAACATCATTTATGGAAACCAATAGCATTACAAAAGGTAACAAAAAATGTACTTAGTGCTTTGTAAAACATTAAAAGTTTGTAATGGTTATGAAAAAAAGACAGCGACTCGGAGGTCAATTGTTGATCAGCAGGAATTGAAAGTCCCACCCTTTGTGAAGAACCACGTTGCGGATTCCAGAAGGTATGGAATTTGTGACTTCATCCTCCTCACAAGTCCTTCAAATACATTAAATTACAAATTTAAAACTCAAAATTTAAAACTTTGATCATAATTCTGTAACATCTTTATGGAAAAACAAAAGCATTACAAAAGGATAGACAAAAATGTACATTATTGGCTTTGTAAATACATAAAAGTTTGTAATGGTTAAGAAAAATAAGACGGATCTGGAGGTTCAATTGTTGATACAGCATGGTACTTTGAAATCCTCCCCCTTTGGAAGAACCACGTTCGTGACGCCAGAAGGTGATGGAATTTGTGATCTCATCCTCCCACCCCCCTCCCAAAACCCATGCCTTGGGCTTGCAGTGTTTTTTTGGGGGAGGCGGCATAGGGGACGTCAGGCTGACATGCATCATCTGCCTCGCCATCCGCGTTGACCATCAAACCAGCAAAATGGCAGATACCTTCATGAGTTATTCGCCACTCATTACACGGCGTGGCGCCCATTCTTAAGGACCAAAATTTAATTATGGTTCCACCAAAATAAGTCTCCACAGCGAGCACCCCCCTACATCTCCTCCCATTTATATTTATCGGCCTAACCGACGCTGCACTTGAAACACCTTCGACTACCCGCATAATCCGTACCTCCCACCCCAATCCAAGCTTCACCCGCGCTGCCCAATCCTGGAATGCCTACCCCAAAAATTGGACTATCCGAATTTGGGGGTTTCAGGGCCCCCCCAAACACATTTGTTCACGGGCCTATCACATTTCTAATCAAAGTCATTCTATGTGTAATTCTGTTGTGTAGCCCTTCACTTTCCGCATCCCTCACTTCCTTAAAAGGCTGGACATATTGTAAAAACACCATTGTATATAAACACCGTACTTTGTATCTCCCCCCTCATTGTGATTGTAGCTTTCACCAGCAGGGCGCTGATTGCTTTAATATTGTATTGTTTAAGTTGTTATTATACTCGTGTTTTGAAACTGTTAAACTGTACAGGGGGGAATATATGGCGCATATAAAAAATAATATTATTATTCTTATTTGAGGCCCATCAGTATGGTGAAGGTGAACCCGAAAATTTTGCAGTTACGCGCCGATGCAGCGATATCCATTACTGTTGGCTGCTGCCACCAACCGCTCCAACATTGTAACGAGGAATTCCACCGGGTGGGTATCACATATAATGCGTGTTCAGAAGGTGAAATCGCTTGCAAGTGCAATCGCGATCTGGCCAGCTGGAAATCGCAATGAGGCACTCTAGGCGGACCTTGTGCACAGTGCACAAGATCCGGTAGCCCCTCAAAAAAATTCACGCCAAGTTGGACAAGACAAAGGATTGAAGTGAGGTTGCCAAGGGCCCAGGCCCCGATTTCGGCCAGTCACACACTACCAAGCCTGCCTGTAGATTCCTTCAAAAACCACACGTCGCTCCCTGCTTTTGGCATTACAGACTCCGCGTGTGTGGCAAGACCCATGGAAATAATTTCAGGTGGCCTGTTGACATTTGGCACGGCTGTGCCAATCGGTCGCAACGGAAAGTTCACGGCCTGTGGAGGTGACCGTGACGGCCCTGCACGATTTCGAGGAACTGGAATAGGAGGAGGAATCAATGTGTACAGACTTGATTCCTGCAATCCTTGGAGTTGGAGAAAAACGCAGCCCACTGCAAGATCAGTCCCGGCTCAAACATTGACCCAAGGGCAGTGAGGGAAAGGTATTGTCCCTGGCCATGGGGTTAGAACCCCTTGTTAGGTTTTGTTTCAGTTGCTGGTCACATGACCTTTTTTCCCATTTAGTCTGGTCCGCCTTCGGCTTTGCTTGACTTCATTGTATTACACTGTTAAGCTGCCGGTGCTTAGGTCCTTAATCTGTGAGTTTTGCTTATGTTAGGCACAAATAATTTTTTTCTGTTTAAATTATCCATGCACAATTTATGTTTAGGACTAAGGTGTCCACCTTTCCCCAGTCCCTAGATCTTTAGGGATTACTCCCTCGAAATAGGTCTTCGTTCACACTAGATGAGGACTTTAGCGGGGGCGGTCCAGGACAGGGTTTCCCCTTACACGTAGGATTCAGCTTGTTTATTAGGGACAGAATTCCCTTTTTTTCCTTACTGGTTGTAGAGATCATAACAAGGGTACGGTCCACGCAGGGGTCAGGTGGACCTTGCACTGGGGCTTTTAGTAGCATTTTTAATTTTTCCCTCAACATTCTTTTGCAGACCAGGGACGGCTTGCCTGCTGAAAGAAATCGGCTTGGCACATGTATTGTGGGATTGACAATGATATTCAGACGGAAACTGTCTGTTCCACGCCTGAATCACACATTTCAAGGGACAGTTTTGGCAATGCCCATTCGACGTGCTCGGCATGGGTTTGCGGATATGGCCGTCTTTTATCCCATGCCTGTGCTACGCGGCTGTTTTGTGCCTGGGAGTGTGAGGATGACAGGGAACTTGCGCGTGTGTGGAATAACATTTGTCTCGGGACAACATGGCCGAGGTTCTTCCTGGCGATCCTTAGGAAGATAACCAGCGGTGTGAGCCGATGAAGGGCTTCAAACAACCTGAAGATTAGGTGCTGCTGTGGTTTGGCCACATCTCCAGTGGTCTTTGTAACTAACAAGTGCTTTGTCGCCTGTTTCCCATATTTGTGGTATTGAGGTACTGCATTTTAGCTATTTTTAATTTTTGATTACAACTTGATTTCACTAGCAAATACCATGTGGCAAGGTGTAAAAAAGGACCACGCGTCAAGTCCGGGAACGCCCGTTTGACTTTTGGAACAAACTGTCCGAACGGTGCCAAACGGAGGCCAGGCAAGAGTCTGACTAACTTCCCTCCCCCTTTTTTACCGTTGGGGCAAGTCTTCCTTATCTTCCTTCTATCATAACCATTTCTCTAGGCCCTCCCAGCTTTCAACCAAAGTACTGTTCCACCCACAAAGCCCCACTGCAAGCACCCCTCCTACTCTCCTCCCCCTTTCTATCTAGGCTAACCGACTGGCCTCTCAAAAAACTTT
>JARQOD010000003.1:236824636-236867454 GCA_033576555.1 Oophaga sylvatica
CCTCGGCTCCAGAATCCACACAGAGCTCGGCGGAGAGCGTGGACGGACCTACTGTAATTGTTCCCTTAAAGGACAACTCGGTGGAAAATGCCACGGTGTCTAGTGAACCTCCTCCCAAGGTCACTAGATGCGACCGTTTTCCCGACCGCTGTGGACATTTGTTGGCATAGTGTCCTAACTGCTGGCAGATGTTACAGACCACGGGTACTCGAGCGGCCCGGGACTTAGATCCCGCTCGAGAAACCTCCATGGCCTCATGGGAGTCGGGCGCCTGGCTGGAAGATTCCAGAGGTCTGGCGAAGGTGGGAGCCAGCCGGATCCTCTGCCTACACTGGGACCGCTCCAACCTCCGCTCGTGAAAACGGAGGTCGATGCGGGTAGATATGGCGATAAGCTTCTCCAGTGTGGTGGGAATCTCCCTGGTAGCCAAGGCGTCTTTCACATGGCCCGCTATTCCTCTCCAAAACACGGGAATGAGGACTTTATCCGGCCAGTCCAACTCTGAGGACAGAGTCCGAAATTGGACAGCAAAACAGCTGACCAAGGACGAACCCTGTGAACTTGCCAGAAGTTGGAGCGCCGCATCGTGGGTAACCTGAGGTCCTAGAAAGACCTTTTTTAGAGCCTCCAGAAAACGAGGAGCACTCCCCACCACACGGTCGTCACGCTCCCACAGCGGGGTGGCCCACTCCAACGCTCTGCCCGACAGAAGAGATATTACAAAGCCCACTTGTGCCCGATCCGTGGGGAAACGTGCAGCCAGAAGTTCGAGTTGTATAGAGCACTGACTCACGAATCCCCGACATTGCTTGCTGTCACCAGCAAACTTGTCTGGAAGCAGGAGGTGGGATATTGTGGGGGCAGAGGTGGCAGTGGACACACTGGCTGCAGCCACGCTAGCAGCCTGAACAGCGACTGCAGTAACATCCATAGCTGAGGTTGTGCGCTCAAGAGCCGCCAACCTACCCTCCAGCTGCTGGATGTCTCGTAGTAGACGCTGGTCATCCGCCATTTTACTAGCCAGACCCTGGCGCTAATATTATGTTAGGGTCTGCGGAACGCACCAAATATATGAGGTAGAGAGGTGCGTTCGCAGCCCGGGGTCCACCGTGCAGGCGGAACCTGCTGCTAGTAAAATGGCGCAAGACGCGAACTCTGTTATCCCGCAGAGTCGCCAAAATAAACACCGCAATGTGCTGTGGCAATATATGCGAACTCTGTTATTTCACAGAGCCCTAGAAGGAGTGCCACAGCGCTATATGGCGATGTGTGCGAACTCACTAAACACAACTGAGTCGCAAAATAAACACGCTAGGGCGCTGTCTAGCATTGAAAGCGAACCCTGTTACGTCACAGGGCCGCTGAGAAAAAGTTCTGTGTCCTGTCAGGCACCCAGGTGCACAGTTAAGTGCTAAGCGAACATAGAAAGTGATCATGCGCTAATGTCCTTGCGGGAGTCACCCGCAATCTATGGCATCTGAACGCCAGACCCTGAATACGGCAATCAAACTCCTCACCGGTTATGCCGGTAATCTAGGGCATCTAGGACACCGACCCTGACCAGCTAGCATACCAAACTCCTCACCGATTAAGTCGGTATTCTAGGGGCTTATTTCAGCCGGGCCCTAACCACACACACGCATGACCACACTGGCGCAAAGCATATAATGGTTGATATTAGCGCATGGCGGCCCAGCCATGCTACCCTTTTATAGCAACAGCTACAGGACCTGCCAGAAACAAGGACCAATGAAACTTGTTCCAGAACACCAGTAGTCACAGGACCTTCCTGGCGGACCAATAGGAGCTGCTGCAGTACCTGAGCATGTGACCCCTGATCTCCAATGAGAGATCTCACTCTGGGCATGCTCAGAAGGGGAAAACAAGGACTTTGTCCTAAAGACGTCTGCTCGCCGCTAACCAGTACTGGCCATAAAAGCAGAGCCTGGAGGAACAGCAGTAATCCTCTGCACACTGTTAGACTGGGCGAGACGCTGGGACCGACGTCTAAGCTGAGCAGGCTCCACTGCGGACAGAGATGAATGGGAGACCGCAGTGGGACTGGTTCAAGACTCCCATTGTGCAGCAGCGGGAACTCGAATCCTAACATCCACCTTCTTCAACATGCTCAACAGTGTCAGACATGAACTTAAGTTCACTCTTTCCCACAACACCGAAACCATAACCTTCCTTGATACCACAGTCCACAAGAATTCTCAGGGCAGACTCACCACCGATATTTACACTAAGACCACTGATTGCAATACCCTCCTTCGATATGACAGTTGTCATCCAAGGTCAATGAGGCATAGTCTTCCACGATCACAATTTAAAAGAGTGACTAGGATCGTATCAGATTCCACCACAAAGGGTTGCAGATTAAAAGAGACGTCCAATAAATTTGCGTCTAGGAATTACCCATCCAAACTTTTGGTTACTGAAATGACCAAAGCTCTTGCTGTTCCAGACGACACTATTACTACCCTACCAAAACCACCACAACTCTGTTTTGTCCATGGTCATCATCCCTCCATGCAAAGAATCCATAACCTTATCCATAAACACTGTCCCCCTTTTAAACAAGGCATATCCCAACATTACCACGTTCAGAACCCCACCACTGATGTGTCTAAGGAGGCCTCAAAACATCAATGACAAATTGGGTAGAGCTGATTTGAAGTTTAGCAATCAGATATCCACGTGCACCTTGACGGGCCTTAGAAGAACCGGCACTTTCCCATGTCTAAATTGCATGTGTTGCTCCAACATTATCAAAGGTAATGAGGTCATTCATCCACGCACAGGCAAGTCCTATCCCATCAGGGACTTTTCATATGTGAAACAAACTTTGTTGTCTACATCATCAAATGTCCCTGTGGATTACTGTACGTGGGTGAGACCACTCAAGCCATCAGAGACCGCATTTCCAGCCATAAGTCCACTATTAGGTGCGCCAAGACATGGCTACCATTACCAGCACACTTTAAGGAAGCCAAAAATAACATATCTCAGCTCAGGTTTCGAGTTATTGAGAACGTCCCTAGACCCAGAAGGGGTGGCAACCACATCCGTCTATTGAAACAGCGTGAAACTTTTTGGATTTATACCTTGGACACTCTACATTCTAAAGGTCTCAACCGGGAAATTGATTGATTTACATAACTTTACTATTGGCTAGCGTGATGTATCTTTCCTTTCCTTAGAACCACTGAACACGTACCAATCTATACGTATGAAGAGAAAAAAGGGAAAAATCCAGCGTGGAGCAGAAATAGTTTAAAAAATTTAATTCTTTAATAAATGTGATTAAAAATAAACAGCAATACTTAAGCAGTACAGGTCCACAAAAATGGACCTGTACTGCTTAAGTATTGCTGTTTATTTTTAATCACATTTATTAAAGAATTACATTTTTTAAACTATTTCTGCTCCACGCTGGATTTTTCCCTTTTTTCTCTTCATCTGCTCTGGTTGCTCTGCCACATCCGTGCGAGGAGTGAAGATATATGTGCAACGTGAACATTGGGGTAAGCTGACATCGTCTGTTTCTTTTTTAATCTATACGTATGTCCGTCCTGGCGGTAAGATATATACTGTAATATCCCCCCACCTCCCCTTTCATAGTGCTCCCCCCCTTTTTTCTTTTTTCCCCTTTTTTTCTTCCCCTTTTTTATCTCCCCTTTTTTCATTCTTTTAAGTTCCTTATTTGGTTTGGACTCCTACCGTTCATTTGCATATTTATGAATTTATTTACACCTTTATATGTATTGCATTTACGACTAAGCTGTGCTGAACTTCAGGATCCGCATATTTAAAAACTGCATAACTACTATCTGCAACATCTTCAGCATGTATTGCCTCCATTGATGTAACTCCTTTGTGCAAACGCTATACTCTACCTTTCATTTATAAACTTGCAAGGCTGTATAATTATCTGCATTACCATGTATACTGCATTTACTACTAAGTCGTGCTGAATGTTAAGATCCGTTTGTTTAACAAGTGTATAACCACTATCTGCTACATCTTTAACATGTATTGCCGCCTATTAACGTAACTCCCCTGATTAACATATTCTAACACTACACTGAACTTGCGGTCACGCATCTGGTCCTCGCTTTTGAACTATAGATAGCGTCTGTTGCCTCTATCTGCGCAAGCGCTGGCGTCCTTAGATACCACACACTACCACACTTCATAGGCGCCTCTCATCACTTTCGGTCACGTGACCGGATGCGCCACGTCACTTCCGGTCACGTGACCGGCCGGCGCTCCGTTATGAACCCTGCGCTATCCACAGACCTTCACACACCGCATGGACACGGCTGTGTCTGCACCCCACTCAGCGCCACCAATGACTGTAAGTACCCCCAGTGGGATAGTACCTTCTCCACGAAAGATACCGCATCCTGACTTATTTTTACTGGACCCCATGCAGCATTTACAGATCAATAAGACAACGATCCCATATGAATTGGGCACACATTTGGATCGCCTGACTATACTGGTATTTGCAACTTTGCATAAGTTTCTACTTATATGGCTCCTATATTTTACGAATACTGTTTTTCATCTACCAGTCTTATTTTTATCCCCACTTCTAGAACTCCACCTGAATTATATTTTCTTTTACTCATAGGATACACTGAGGTATATGAAATATTACATACCCGTGATACTATCTTCCCGGGGATTCTTGACACTTCATTGTGAAAAGGGTATGCCACTGCCTTTATTCCTACTTGTACATCTCCTTATATCTACCGCTGGTTAACCTTGTCTGTTGTTCATGATGCCTCCAGTTTTTTTCACTGATCCTACAGTATCTGTGTCTATGATCACACATGCAACTTAGGATATGTTTGTTCCTATTAATACCTCTATATATTGTATATAACTTTTTGTATATATTTGTATTTGCTATTTTTCAGTGACTTTATGATAAAGGCCGTGTTTGGCCGAAACGTCAAGTCGTCACATCACTGTCAATAAACTTTCACTAGATGCTTAATTAATCCCTCCTACGTGTGCAGTGATTTTGGTTAAACTTACGTTTATTGGACTAACTGGTTCCTTCTCACTAGCACCGTACAACGCAAAATCTCAGTCGAGTGCTAACCATCTACATATATCCACTTGTCCATTGGACTGGGGTAATAGACCGTCAAGAAATCCAAGGCGACATCCAGATGCTTACAAAGAGCTAGCCAGAATCTGGAAGTGAACTGCGAACCTCGATCGGACACGATGTGACGAGGAAATCCGTGCAGGCGGAAAATATGCTTGATGAAGCTGTCAGCCAATTCAGGAGCGGATGGGAGAGCAGACAACGGGTTAAAGTGCGCCATTTTGGAGAAGCAATCCACAACTACCCAGATGACGGTGCAACCCTCGGATACTGGCAAATCCGTAATGAAGTCCATAGCTATGTGCTGCCAGATGGTATGGGTAATGGCAGGAGAGAAGCAGTAGGAAGTCGTCTGGGGACTTTATTGCGGGCACAAATCTGACAGGCAGCCATGTAAGCATAGATCTCTCTCCTCATGGACTGCCACCAGTACTGGCAAGAAATCAACAGTAGAGTCTTCCTTTGTCCCGCATGACTAGCCACCTTGGATGAGTGGCCCCAAGACAAAACTCGCTCCTTCTCAGATTCAGCCACAAGGGTCTTCCCTGGAGGAATTTGTGACTGGAGCGACAGTGACCATCTTGGATGGTTCAATGATACATTGTGGATCCTCCTCTTGATCCTTGGACAGAAAAGAGCGAGAGAGGGAATCTGCTCTAATATTGTTGTCCCCGGACCTGAAATGTAAAAGACAGTTAGAACGAGCAAAAAACATAGACCACCCAGCTTGGCATGGATTAAGTCTCTGGGTGGACTGGAGATATGCCAGGTTCTTATGGTCCGTGTGGATGACCACTCGATAGACTGCGCCCTCCAGCAGGTAACGCCATTCCTCCAGAGCCATCTTAATGGCGAGTAACTCTCGATCCCCAATGGAGTAGTTATGCTCAGGGGTGGAGAAAGCCTTAGAAAAGAAACAGCAGGACACGCGGTGACCCGAGGAGGACTTCTGGGTAAGCATAGCTTCAGCCCCTAACAAGGATGCGTCCACCTCTAGGAAGAATTGTTTGTTCAAATCTGGGTGTAGTAGAACGGGAGTGGTGGAGAAGAACCGTTTAAGAGAGTGGAAAAGGCCTCTTTAGCCTCAGAGGACCAGTTCTTCAGATCAGCTCCCTTTCGAGTCATAGCAGAGATAGGAGCGGTAAGCCTGGAGAAGTGAGGGATGAATTGCCGATAGTAATTAGCAAAGCCAAGGATTCGCTGAATTGCTTTGATCCCTACGGGCAGCGGACATGTAAGGATGGAAGAGACTGCCTTAAGATCCATTCTGAGTCCGTTATCCGAGATAATGTAGCCCAAAAAGGGAAGAGAGGATTGTTCGAAAATGCATTTCTCATACTTGGCGTAGAGGCGATGCACCCGAAGATGCTGAAGAGCCTCCCGAACTGCTCATCTGTGGGAGGCCAGATCCGAGGAAAATACCAGTATATCGTCTAGATACATGACTACACAGGAATAAAGCAGGCCTTGGAAGATGTCGTTGACGAATTCTTTAAAAACCGCCGGTGCATTACTGAGACCGAAGGGCTAAAAGCCTGAAACACCGTGTCTGCAAATTGAAATACTGATTTAGCTTTTGTCCTAAGTAGTGTTGAGCATTCCGATACTGCAAATATCGGGTATTGGTATATTGAGATCCAATATTTTTGTCATGTCGGATACCGGAATCGGAGTTTTCCTCTAAAGTCTATGGGGAGTTCCTGTGTCACAGAACAAAGTACGTGACACAGGAACTTCCCGAAAAGTGTCAATGTCAGTGTCGGTCGGGTCTGTCAGGAGTCAGGAGTCTCAGGACTCAGCACTTACCTGGCAGAAGATCCCCAGTGGTCACGTCCTGGACTCCTTGATGGCCGCCATTACCCTCTCCCTGCGGTCACAGTGCAGCATCTCGCAATAACTGCACGTGCTGCCGGGTACTGGGTAATCCAGGCAAGCTGTACTCTCGCGACAGATGGCCGTAAACCAGTCCAATTACGTCACTGCCGGGGAATCTCCTCAGGTAAGCAGCTCTGCTACATCTGCATGCCAGGCTCAGCCTGGCATGCAGATGTAGTAGAGCTGTGTTATGATTTGGTAGCTGAGGAGAGCAAGCAAAAACGGCAATACACCAGAGAGGTTGGAATCTACTGGATTGCAGTACCCTGACTAACCACCACAACTAAAGGCAGCCGTGGAGCGTACCTACGTTGGTCCTAGACGCCTCGTCACAGCCTGAGAGGTTAACTACACCTAAAGATAGAAAGAGGAAAAGCTATCTGCCCTGGAGCAGATCCCCAAAGAACATAGGAAGCCCCCAAACATGTAATGGCGGTTAGACAAGAGGAAATGCAGACACAGACAGAAAATAGTATGAGCAAACGTTGGGGCCCAATCTTCCTAGACAGAAAAGGATAGGAAGGACACTTACTGCAATCCCAAAAAACCCTAAAAAGTACCAACTCTACTAATTGCAAAAACACCTGAGATCACACGACCTCTACCACCTAAATTAGTTCTCTGGTGTAACAAAACTAAGCCGCAGCCACTGAAAAAAAACTGGAAAAGGCAAATGAACAAATAACAGTGGCTCAGATAAACTGAGAGGAGCACAAGCCCCCGGAGGAGACCTGGCTGACCTGCACAGAAGTGCAGGAAATAATGCAAAAAGCAAGCACAAAAATAAAAACAGAAAATGTCTTATCTGAGAGCAGGAGAAGAGGCAAGATTCAGCAAGCTTCCAAGTGAACCAAGAACCACAGTTGAGACAAGAACAATTGATCACCGGCAACCCTGATGGGAGGGAACCTCCCTTATATAGGACCAGTCTGTAACTCCTGATTGCCAATCTTCACTAAATGGTTCAGCACTGTCTGCAACCACCAGAGGGAGCTTCTGCTCAGAACTCATTTCTAACACATTCACAACAGAGCTGGACTCGTCGTGGGACACTCGTGATTTTGGTCTGCGTCGGACAGGGAGTATTTATGTTGGTTTGTTATTTTTGTTTTTTTACAGGAGAACAATGGCCTCGCAGGATGAGCGTGAAATAAAAATAATGAAAACTGTGTTGTGTTTTATTTCATTAAAAGACTTTATTCTGTGTTATGTTAGGTAGCTGAGGAGGACAGGAACAACAGCCGGGCAGCCGAACACCTGAGATGTTGGTAACTAATGGGTTGCAGATTCCTAAACTAACCACACAACTAGAGGTAGCCGTGGAGCGTTCCTACGTTGATCCTAGACGCCTCGTCACAGCCTGAGAGATAACTACACCTAAAGGCAGAAAGATGAAAGCTATCTGCCCCAGAGCAGATCTCCAAAGAAAATAGGAAGCCCCCAAACATGTAATGGCGGTTAGACAAGAAGAAAGCACGACAGACAGAAAATAGAATGAGCAAATGCTGGGGCCACAAGCTGACTAAATAGGATAGGACAGGAGAGATTACTTTCTGCAACCCAGAAAACCCTACAAAAATCCAACAATTCTGATTACAAAAATATTGAGATCACACGACCTCGCCACCCACTAAATCAGATCTCAGTTTGAACAAAACCAAGCCGCAGCCACTGAAAAAACAGGAAAAAGAAAATGAGCAAATAACAGTGGCTTCAGATAAACTGAGAGGAGCACAAGCCCCCCGGAGGGGACCTGGCTGACCTCCACAGAAGAGCAGGAAACAATGCAAAAAGCAAGCACAAAAATAATAGCAGAAAATATCTTATCTGATAGCAGAAGATGCAAGCAAGACTCAGCAAACTTCCAAATGAACCAGGAACCACAATTAAGACAAGTACAATTGATCACCGGCAACCATCATGGGAGGGAACCTCCCTTATATCAGACCAGTCAGTGAACCCAGATTGCCATTCCTCGCTGAAAGGTTCAGTACTGTCTGTAACCACTAGAGGGAGCCTCTGCTCAGAAACCATCTCTAGCACATTCATAACAATTCTGGCTGTGATTTTTTTTTACAAATTTTCAACCTTTATGATTAATAATGGATCGGTGTCTTATTGACGCCACTCCATTATTAACCGGGCTTATTGTCACCGTTCAATCAAAGGTGATATTAACCCCTTATTACCCCACTTGCCACCGCTACAGGGCAAGTGGGAAGAGCCAGGTAAAGTGCCACAATTGGCGCATCTTTGGATGCGCCAATTGTGGGGCTGCTGCAGCCTGGTATTTTTAGGCTGTTGAGGGCCAAAATCCATTGGCCTTGACAGTCTTTTAATACCAGGCCGCAGCAGTCTGCTTTTTACTTGGCTGGTTAACAAAAATAGGGGGTCCCCCACGCCATTTTTTTTTCAAGGGGATCCCCTATTTTTGTTAACCAGCCAAGCTAAGCAGACTGCTGTGGCCTGGTATTATCATGCTTGCAAGGTTCATGGATATTGGATCCTTACCAGCCTGAAAAACCAGGCCTCAGCAGTCTGCATCATCTGGTTGGTTAACAAAAATAGGGGGACCCCATGCCATTTTTTTTTTTGAGGGGATCCCCTATTTTTGTTAATCAGTTCACTTCAGGTCAGCCGGGATTCCCTCTGACGTCACTGATGCAGTGCGGTGTCCCTGGCTGACCTGAAGTGAAAGTGGGAAGCAATCAATTATGCTAACCACTTCCTCTCCTGTCAGCCAGGAGAGGAAATGATTCAGTCGGGGTTTACTGTGAGGCTGTCAGCATTAGCTCCTGTCCCTGCAGTAAACATTAACCCTTTCAGAAGGATTACCTCGGGGACCTGACTGAACATCGGATAGGTAAGAATAATGTTGCTTTATTATTTTATTTTTATTACAGGTGAACAAGGGCTTCGCAAGGAATGGCAGTAAAATAAAATATGGTCAAAAACTGTGTATTTATTTCATTAAAATGATTTTTAACTAAAGTGTGTGTGTTTTATTTTTAATTCCTACAATAGGATTAATAATTGAGAGTTGTCTAATTGACAACTCTCAATTATTAACCTGGCTTAAAGTCACCTTTCATAGCAAGGTGGCTTTAACCCCTTATTAACCCATTCGCCACCACTACAGGGCAATGGGAATAGACGGGCAAAGTGTCAGAAAGGGCTAATCTAATTATAGATTTGCCTTTTCTGGGGTGGCTGGGGGCAGATGTTAGTAGCCGGGGGGGCAAAAATAATGGTCCCTCTCTGGGCTATTATTATCTGCCCCCACTCGCTGGCTTTGTCTGTCTGGTTGAGAAAATAGGGCAGGAGCCCACGCATTTTTTTCAACAATTTTACACCTCATATATATATATATATATATACATGTCATTGAATTTGTGACACATATATATATACTTATAGTACATACACTTCTACATAGTATAATAGTCGCTAATTCAATTGCCGGCTTTTGTGAAATTACAGACCCGACATGAAATGACACATGGTTTACATAGAGTTAACCATGTCATTTCATGTAGCTTGATATATGGTTTTCACTAACAATTACATGAGTGTATGTGTGCGAAATTTGACACATGTTGGGGTTAATTAAAGGTGTAAATTCGTAGCAAAAAAATGTGTTTTTTTTACAACGAATTTACACCTTTAATTAACCCCTACATGTGTCAAATTTTGCACACATACACTCATGTAATTGTTAGTGAAAACAATATATCAAGCTACATGAAATGACATTGTTAACTCTATGTAAACCATGTGTCATTTCATGTCGGGTGGTTCTGTAATTTCACAAAAGCCTGCATTGCCCGGCAACTGAATCAGAGGCTATTTTACTATGTAGAAGTGTATGAACTATAAATATATGTATATATATATATATACATGTCACAATGACATGTATATATATATATATATATATATTTATATGTATTCTATGTGTGTATATCTAGTGTTTACAAGGAAAGAAAGGGTGTTTTTAATTACGATATTTCTGTTCCATTGACTTGCATTGGGTTTCCGGTATCGGATCGGCGATACCCGATACGTTTTGAGTATAGGGCCGATCCAATCCGATCCGATATTTCGGGATATCGGGCAGTATCGCTCAACACTAATCCTAAGTAGAGTTGAGCGATACTTTCCGATATCCAAAAGTATCGGAATCGGAATGGTAATGCCGATACCCAAAAAATATCGGCGTTACCCGATACCGGAAATCCATATAAGTCTATGGGAACAAAATATCGGAATTAAAAAAAAAACCATTCTTGCCTTGTTGGTTAATTGTACATGAAGGAAAACAACAAAGAGTAATGTAGAATGTATTGGGGAAGGTTGAGGAGACATTAAAGGCATAGATGTTTAACCCAATCAAATGGAATAACATAAATATTTTTTTTTTAAAGATGTTCGGATTGACGAAGAAATTGACAATGTTGTTAACGTTTTTTCTATTTTGGCAAATATGTATATTTCACAACTTCCATGCTCTTCACCTTTTTAACTTTTGACACACTTTCTCCTTCATAATCTTCAGCAGCATCATCTTTTTCATCAAATTATTCTTCATCTTCACCTTCTTTATCTTCTTCTTAAACTTCTTGCTATTCATCTTTTTGTTAACATTACTCATATTCTTCTTATGAAACTATTATTCTTCTTCATATTGTACTTCATCTTCTTCATCATATTCTTATTTGTGACAGAGATTACTGTACTTGTAATCTGTCAAAGTATGAATTTTTCATCCTTCCGTTCTTGCTGTCACAAAAGATTTAAATTACAACAGTATTTGTCGTGTTCAGTTTAGCCTGCAGCAGCAGGCATTTTCCAGGGGCACCACGAGGAGGAACGGACTCACCCCCATACACTGCTTAGTCTTCTTCTGCTTATAATTTAGAGCATATGTTTTGCTCTTCATTTTGGTCTTATACTTCATGTTCTTCTGCTTTTTGATCTTCTGCTTATTGTTCTTCAGTCTCTTGTTCTGTATCTTGTAGTTTGTCTTAACCTTCTTAGTCCTGTTGGGTAATCTTTTATTTCTTCTTTGTGATGGTGTTTAGGCTGGTTGGCTTGATGCTCGTCGTCCTTGTGGTCCTCATCTTCTTCGGGTGGTCATCAGGGTCGTCGTCTTCATTGTTGGAGATCCAGAGTGATTACCCAAAAAAACATTTAAAAAATCTTAAATTTGTAAATGTAGCAGAAGGTACAAGAGCCAATGCAAGTAACGAGGACCAGCTGACTGTGCTGGAACCCAGAGGGGCAGCAGAAGGAAAAGAGCCAATGGCACAACCGAGGACCAGCTGACGTTACTGGGACACGGTTACTAAGCAGGAGGTACCTGTGCTCCAAAGCACTACCAAGGACCAGTAGACGTTGCTGGAACTCGGATACCGAGATGGAGGCACCTAGGCCAAAGGCACTGCGGAGAACCAGCTGACGGTACTGGAACCCGACGGGTAGCAGAAGGTACCCATGGAAATTTAAGTTGACAGGCCGCGAGCCGGCCGCAGTTACCGAATCCCACAGTACTACAGTGGGTGATTGTCCTATTGTCACAATGGAAACAGCCTTTATTTGCATATCCCGCAGCACACATAGGAAGCACCTAAACTCCAGGCACCATAGAGTCGGCTAACCCGACCGCAACAAGACAGGACAACTTATTGGAGGCTAAGTGACGTTTACACTGACAGGAAACAGATGGCGTGCTGTAACCAGTCTGGGCAGGAGTGAGTACCCGTGCCAATGACACTTCCGAGCAACAACTGTCGGTGTTGGAGCCCAGGGATGAGAAGAGAACCGGTTGGAGGCAGCAGGACTTTTTGCCGTTCACACAGCAGGGGAACAGCTGACATTACTGAACCCCAGTAACACAGGAGCAAGTGTTGACTGTGCTAACAGCACTTCCGAGCAACAACTGGCGGTGTTGAAGCCCAGGGATGAGAAGAGAACAGGGTGGAGGCAGCAGGACTTTTTGCCGTTCACACAGCAGGGGAACAGCTGACATTACTGAACCCCAGTAACACAGGAGCAAGTGTTGACTGTGCTAACAGCACTTACAGGCAACAACTGGCGGTGTTGGAGCCCAGGGTCAAGGAGGATGTTTAAATACTAGATCAAGTAATTTCCTTGTTACCTGTCAATTTTAAATGTCTATACTTCAAACAAGAGAAAGATAACCTTTACTACCATAAGATGATGATTTCATTTAAACTAATATCGAGATAAATAAAGAATTGACAAACATAAACACATACATTAACATGTTGAACAGCAATGCAAACCACAAAATAAATTAGTTAAGGAATCTGCTATACGGTTGTACATAAAAGCATACAAGTACATATCTGAATCCATTAATGATGGATAAGTAACAGTATGTACACAATTTTTATTGTATAGACAATGAATGTCTGACTTCAAAACATCATCAGCATTACAAGTTATCTGTGACATTACTAAAATGTTACATTTGCTGAATAATGTCACTAAACAGTTTATACAAAATTGTACAATTTCCATCATGTAATACTCATAATATGTGGCAATAATCATTTTTATTAACAAACATAACCTTTAAAAAGTGCATAGTGCATAGTGAAAATTGCTATTTATGCCTGACTGTCGACTAGCAAGCATGACAACGGATAGATAAGGTATATATAGATGAGACTGCATAGCCACAGATGGTGAATGGCGATGTAATACTGTACCTCAATAAAGTGTGCGTCACTACTACATAATTTTTTTTATATAGCTTTATAAACAGGGTACATGGATGTATGCTTGCGCCTTTGTTTTGACGCACAGACTGCCTTCCTGCTGAGACGCGTTGGATAGTGAACAGTTGTGTGCAGTGTTCACTGCAGTCTCTGTGGAATAACCACACTTAGGCCTTATAACTTTTCAGACTTTCTTTATCAATCTACCAAGATGAAGAAGGCAGGGAGTAAAGCACGTGGTCGTGGCCGTGGAGTTTCTTCAGGGAGAGGACGTGGGGATTCTGTGGCTGCTGCGGCCCCCAGTGACACAGCATCCACCAGTTTTCCCCGTGAGCATTCCTTTATGCGCACTTTTGTAGGAGCTCGGAGTACCCCCTGCTGCGGGAAGAACAAATTGAAGCCGTTGTTGGTTGGATGGCAGCCAATGCATCACTTCAATTGCTTCCACCTCCTCTCAGGACCACAGCACTGTTGAGTAACCATCTGTCTCTTCACCGCCTGGCAAATTGCCCAGGCAGTCAGCGAGTTCTGTACAGGAGCCAGCTGAGTGTCTGCTTCTGTTCTCAGAATCTATTGGCTTGCAAACAGGGGCCCAGCCAAGCAGCATTCTGTAATGTGGCAGAAGAGGGAGTATGCAGTGATGCGCAACAGCTGTGTCTCTCTGAATCTGAAGAGGCGGGTGAGACAGTGCCGATGGTCAGCACACCGCAGAACGCATCTGATGATGATGAGACTCAGGTGCCAGTTTCTGTTGAGCATGGTGCTGGCCAGACCACCCAACAGCAGCAGGTGTTGGAAGAGGGTAGTGGAGATGATGAGGTCCAAGACCCAACATGGCGTGAGGAACAGGAAGGTGGTGGGAGCAGCTCAGAGGAATCCTAATAATAATAATATTAATTTATATAGCGCCATCATATTACGCATCGCTTTACAGTTTTGCAGTTTAAGAACACAAGTCATAAGTAACAACGTTAACAATACAATAATTTAAGCTAAATAAGTCGCCCCTGCTCGTGACAGCTTACAATGTACAATGAGGTGGGGGAGATACAAAGTATAGGTGTTTATATACAATGGTGCATTTACAATGATGGTCCAGTCATCTTAAGGGAGTGAGGATGGAGATAGTGAATGGGCTAGAGACACACACACACATACACACTTACACAGAATACATAGAATGACTTTGATTAGTGAATGTGATAGGCCGCTCTGAACAAATGTGTTTTGAGGGAGCGCCTGAAACCATGCAAATTGTGGATAGTCCTAATTTGTTGGGGTACAGCATTCCAGAGGATTGGCGTAGCGCGGGAGAAGTCTTGGAGTGGGGAGTGGAGAGTACGTATTAGTGCAGAGGTTAGTCGAAAGTCGATTTGCAGAGCGCAGCAGTCGGTTAGGCCGATAGATAGAAATAGGGAGGAGATGTAGGAGGGTTGCTGCACTGTGGATAGCTTTGTGGCTGAGAACCAGTACTTTGGTTGAAAGCTGGGAGAGGCCTAGAGAAGTGGTTAATGATAGAAGGAAGATAGAGGAAGACATTGCCCCAACGGTACAAACAGGAGGGAGAGTTAGGCTGCAGACTCGGTTGCCTGTAGCCTCCAGTTTGTCACCTGTTCGGAGCAGTTGTCTTCCAAAAGTCAAAACGTGCGCTCCCAGGACTTGCACTGCGTGGTCCTTTTTTCACACACTTGCACATGATATTTGCTATGTCAAATGCAAGCTGTCTAATCAAAAATTAAAAATAGCTAAAAGTGTCAGTCACCTCAATACCACAAATATGTGGAAACATGTGCGGACAAAGCACGTAGTTGAGTTACAAAGACACACTGGAGATGTAGGCCAACCTACAGCAGCACCTACATCTTCAGGTTGTGTTGAAGCCTCTTCATCGAGCTCACACACAGCTGGTTCTGCTTCCTCACAGGATCGCCATGGAAGAACCTCGGTCACTGTTGTCCAGAGACAAAGTGTTATTCCACACACAGCAGCAAGTTCCCTGTCATCCTCACACTCCCAGGCCACAAAACAGCCATCGGTAGCACAGGCATGGGATAAAAGACGGCCATACTCCGCAAACCATGCACGAGCACAGGCTCTGAATGCTGGCATTGCAAAACTCCTGTCCCTTGAAATGCTGTCATTCAGCTGGTGGAGACAGACAGTTTCCGTAACTGAATATCATTGTCAGTCCCACAATACAATGTGCCAAGCCGATTTCATTTCAGCAGGCAAGCCGTCCCTGGTCTGCAAAAGCATGTTGAGGGAAAAATTAAACATGCGCTACTAAACGCCCTCAGTAGCAAGGTCCACCTGACCACCGATGCGTGGACCAGTACCCATTGTTAGGATCTGCTACAACCAGTAAGGAAAGAAGGGAATTCTGTCCCTACATTACAACTAAGCTGAATCCCTACGATGTAACGGGGAACCTGATCCTGCGACCAGACCCGCTAAAGTCCTCATCTAGTGTGAACGAAGACCTATAGTTGCGAGGGAGGAATCCCTACAAGATCTAGGGACTGGGAGAAAAGGTGGACACCTCCTAACATAAATTGTAGCATGGATAATTAAACAGAAAAAAAATACTTTGCGATCCTAACATCAAGCAAAACTGACTGATTAAGGCACCTAAGCACCCGGCTAGCTTAACAGTAGATAATACAATGAAGTCAAGCAAAGCCAGAAGGGCGGAGCCAGACTAAATAGGGAAAAAAGGTCATGTGACCAGCAAACTGAAACAAAACCTAACAAGAGGGTTCTAACACCCATGGCCAGGGACAATACCTTTCCCTCACTGCCCATTGGGTCAATGTTGTGTAGCCGGGTACTGATCTTGCGAGTGGCGCTGTACGTGTTCTGCCAACTCCAAGGATTGCAGGAATCAAGTCTGTACACATTGACTCCTCCTCCTACTCCAGTTCCTCAGAATCATCGCTGCAGGAGCCATCACGGTCTACCTCCACATGGACCCGTGAAGGTTTACCTGTTGCGACCGATATGAGCATAGCCGTGTCCAAATGTCAACAGGCCGTCCTGAAATTAATTTCCATGGGGAATCTTAGCCACACAGCGCAGGAGCTCTGTAATGCCATAAAGCAGGAGAGCGACGTGTGGTTTTTGGAAGCGAATCTACAGGCAGGCTTGGTAGTGTGTGACAATGGCCGAAATCTGGTGGCAGCTCTGGGCCTTGGCAACCTCACTCACATACCATGTCTGTCATATGTGCTCAACTTGGTCGTGCAGAGTTTTTTGAGGGACTATCCGGATCTTGATGCACTGCTGCACAAGGTCCGCCTAGAGTGCGCTCACTTGCGACGTTCCAGCATGGCCAGATCGCTGATTGCAGCTCTGCAACGCAGATTTCGCCTTCATGAACATCGCATCATATGTGACGTACCCACCAGGTGGAATTCCTCGTTACATATGTTGGAGCGGTTGTGTGAGCAGCAGCCAACAGTAATGGAGTATCAGCTGCATCAGGCGCAATCAACTCGCAATTTGCGCCGTTCACACTTCACCACTACTGAGTGGGCCTCTATAATAAGAATAATAATAATAATCTTTATTTGTATAGCGCCATAATATTCCGCAGTGCTTTACAGTTTAACAGTTTCAAAACACAAGTCATAAGTAACAACGTTAACAATACAATAATTAAAGCAAAATCAGCCGCCCCTGCTGGTGAAAGCTTACAATCTACAATGAGGTGGGGGAGATACAAAGTACAGGTGTTTATATACAATGGTGTTTTTACAATGATGGTCCAGCCATTTTAAGGGAGTGAGGGATGCATGGAGATAGTGAATGGGCTACACACATAGACTTACACATAGAATGACTTTGATTAGTGAATGTGATAGGCCACTGTGAACAAATGTGTTTTGAGGGAGCGCCTGAAACCATCCAAATTGCGGATAGTCCTTATTTTTTTGGGGTAGAGCATTCCAGAGGATTGGCGCAGCGCGGGAGAAGTCTTGGAGTCGGGAATGGGAGGTACGGATTAGTGCAGAGGTTAGTCGAAGGTCGTTTGCAGAGTGCAGCAGTCGGTTAGGCCGATAAATATAAATGAGGGAGAAGATGTAGGGGGGTGCTGCACTGTGGAGAGCTTTGTTGGTGAGAACCAGTAATTAGAATTGGATCCTATAATGAATGGGCAGCCAGTGTAATGAGTGGCGAAGGACTCTATGAAGGACATCTGCCACGTTTTGCGTGCGTTTGATGAGTCAACGCGGATGGCGAGTGCAGATGATGCACTAGTCAGCCTGACTGTCCCCCTTATCTGCCTGCTTCAAAAAACACTGCAAGCACTAAGGCATGAGGTTTTGGAAGAGGTGGAGGATGAGGAGTCACAAATTCCATCACCTTCTGGACAGTCAGTGCAACGTGGTTCCTCACAAAGGGCTGGAGGACTTTCAAAGTACCATGCTGTATCAACAATTGAACCTCCAGAGTCGCTGTCTATATTTTCATAACCATTCCAAACTTTTAATGTATTTACAAAGCACATAATGTACAGTTTTTGTCTATCCTTTTGTAATGCTATTGTGTTTCCATAAAGTGATGTTACAGAATTATGATACAATGTTTTTAAATTTTATGAGTTTTAAATTTTGTAAATTTTTATGTATTTGAAGGACTTTGTGAAGAGGATGAGGAGGAGTCAATGGAGGAGGAAGACATCGCTCCAGAGGGAGGTACACAACGCTCTAGTCAGTATGTAGAGCGAGGGTGGGGTGATGCAGAGCAGGCAGAGATGACGCCTCTTGCAGGGGACTGCGTTTCTTGGCCAGTTGGGAGTCTGCAGCACATGGTTGATTTCATGCTGCAGTGCCTGAGAAACGACCGCCGCATCGAACACATTCACACCACGTCTGATTATTGGGTGTACACCCTCCTATACCCTCGCTACCGGGACAACTTTCAAAGCCTCATCAGACCGTTGAACTGGGAGCGTAAAATGCGGGAGTAACAAGACACACTGCTGCAATTATTATTATTATTATACATTTATATAGCGCCATTTATTCCATGGCGCTTTACATGTGACAAGGGAAAAATATAGACAGGTACAATAAAGATGTGCTGGACAAGGGACACACAAGTACAGAAGGAGAGAGGACCCTGCCCGCGAGGGCTAACAGTCTGCAGGGATGGGTGAGAATGCAATAGGAAAGGGTAGAGCTGGTCGTACGATGGTTGAGTACACTGAGGATCATTGCAGGTTGTAAGCTTGTCGGAATTCATAATGTTCTCCATTCCAGCCGAGAGCACTGCTGCTGCTACTGCTTTACAAAGCAGCTCTGTGCGTCGAGGCAGTGGAGACAGCTCTGCAACAAGAGGGAGCACAAGCAGCGCCTCTGCACAGGGCAAGACCAGTATGTTCCAAATGTGGTGAAGTTTTGTGGCAGCGCCACCAATGTCTACACCATCCGAGACGGCTCCAGTTTCCGTAAGATGGTGACAGACGACATGTCTTGCCCACTCAGATGGCTCTTCCCCATTCAAGTTTTGAGTCTCTAAGCTGGATACATGGCCAGAGCTTAGCCAGTATGCATTGGAGGTGCTGGCTTGCCCTGCTGGCAGTGTATTTTCGGAGCGCGTCTTTTGTGCTTCAGGTGGTGTACTAACAGACCGTCGCATGCGACTATCCTCCGATAATGTAGACCGGCTTACTTTGCTGAAAATGAACAAGGCATGGATCACGCATGAATTTGCCTGTCCTGTTTCCGATTAAATAACTGGTTGGCAACGTTATACATGTATCCTGTTATGTTCATCTTTCTACCACCTGAACTGTACAGTCATGGCCAAAAGTTTGATAATGACACAAATATGATATTTTCACATGATCTGCTGCCCTCTGGTTTTTATGTGTGTTTGACAGATATTTTTATCACAGACAGAAATATAATTGCAAACATATAAGTAACAAAAGCTTATATTGACAGTTAGAATGAGTTAATGCAGCAAGTCTAATTTTGCAGTGTTGACCCTTCTTCTTCAGGACCTCTGCAATTCTCCCTGGCATGCTGTCAATCAACTTCTGGACCAAATCCTGGCTGATAGCAGTCCATTCTTGCACAATCAATGCTTTCATTTTGTCAGAATTTTTAAGTTTTTGTTTGTCCACCCGTCTCTTGATGATTGACCACAAGTTCACAATGGGATTAAGATCTGGGGAGTTTCCAGCCCATGGACCCAAAATCTCTATGTTTTGTTCCTGAGCCATTTTGTCACTCCATAACTTAGGCAAATCAAACTCACATCATGCCTCAAAAGCTGCAATGTTGGAAGTGCATAATGTGGGTTGAACTTTGACAACAGCTGCAGTGCGAATGTTTGCCTTCATTGTTCTTGGCTTTTAAATAAAAGCATACAAGTAAATATAATAATACCTGAAAACCTCAGACTACAGTGAACACTTCACACAACTGTTCAATAGCTGTGAAAGCCCTCTGTGTAATTCTATATTCTTTGCAACCAATGTATTGGATACGGATGGAAGCATGTCACACTAATAGATTTGAATTATTTGAAATTGAATGTAGCAGCACCAATTTTAGAAAAATGACAAGGATGAGCCAGTGACAGACACTCAGCAGAGTACACGCAGCGGTGGTTGAAGGAAGTGGAGCGGGATCTCCACTCCTACCAAAAATTTAAACCTCAGACTAGAGTGAACACTGAACACAACTGTTCACTTGCTGTGAAAGGCCTTTTTGTGGACTTCTATTATGTTTGTAAGCAATGATATTGTATTTTGATGGAAGAGCGTCACACTAATAGATTTTAGTAAATTGTAAAATAGAATAAAGCAGCACCAATTTTAGAAAAATGACAAGGATGAGCCAGTGACAGACACTCAGCAGACTACACGCAGCGGTGGTTGAAGGAAGTGGAGCGGGATCTACACTCCTACCAAAAATTTAAACCTCAGACTAGAGTGAACACTGAACACAACTGTTCACTTGCTGTGAAAGGCCTTTTTGTGGACTTCTATTATGTTTGCAAGCAATAGATTGTATTTTGATGGAAGAGCGTCACACTAATAGATTTTAGTAAATTTAAAATAGAATAAAGCAGCACCAATTTTAGAAAAATGACAAGGATGAGCCAGTGACAGACACTCAGCAGAGTACACGCAGCGGTGGTTGAAGGAAGTGGAGCGGGATCTACACTCTACAAAAATTTAAACCTCAGACTAGAGTGAACACTGAACACAACTGTTCACTTGCTGTGAAAGGCCTTTTTGTGGACTTCTATATGTTTGCAAGCAATGTATTGTATTTTGATGGAAGAGTGTTACACTAATAGATTTTAGTAAATTTAAAATAGAATAAAGCAGCACCAATTTTAGAAAAATGACAAGGATGAGCCAGTGACAGACACTCAGCAGAGTACACGCAGCGGTGGTTGAAGGAAGTGGAGCGGGATCTACAATCCTACCAAAAATTTAAACCTCAGACTAGAGTGAACACTGAACACAACTGTTCACTTGCTGTGAAAGGCCTTTTTGTGGACTTCTATTATGTTTGCAAGCAATGTATTGTATTTTGATGGAAGAGCGTCACACTAATAGATTTTAGTAAATTTAAAATAGAATAAAGCAGCACCAATTTTAGAAAAATGACAAGGATGAGGCAGTGACACACGCTCAGCAGAGTACACGCAGCATTAGTTGAAGAAGTAACTGGAGCGTGATCTGCATTTAAAAAAAAAAAAATAATAAATACCTCACAGACTGCAGTGAACACTGAAACACAACTGTTCACTATCTGTGAAAGGCTCCTTTCTGTACTTCTATAGTGTTTGCAACCAATGTATTGTATACGGATGGAAGCGCGTCACACTATAATTTCTATTGAATGGAGCAGCTAGAATTACACTAAAGAAAAAAAAAAGAGTCTGTGAGTGACACGTGCAGATGCCTACAGACAGCGTTGGATGCAGAGCAAACTGCAGCGTCACCTGCACTCTCACACACACACCTTGCACAGAGCTGTTAAAACAACACTGCAAGGCAAAAGGAAGCTTTACACAGCGGTTGGTAAACTAGCCTGCCTAAAGCAAAGTACACAAAATCGCAATCTCTAACTGTCCCTCTGAGTCAGCAGAGCAGCGTTCTGTCCCTAACTGAGTTCACAGCACAGTGACGCTAAAATGGCGGCGGCGACTTTTATAGTGCATTCTGACATCATTTCAGCAGCCAATCACAGCCATGCCATTAGTTAAGATGACCGCAGCATTACAGGATGTGCCCACACTTCGTAGGATTCCTCATTGGCTGACTAAAATCACACTGCCTCTCAAAGAATTATGGGAACTTCCGATTCCGCTATACGATATAGGAAAAATATCGGAACTAAGTATCGGAATTCCGATACAGCGAATATCGGCCGATACCCGATACTTGCGGTATCGGAATGCTCAACACTAATCCTAAGTCATATTGCAAGAATCGCTAAAGGGTTGATTGTGACTTGTAGGATTGCTACTTCCAACAGGTGGCGCTATAGAGTTCAAGTCCTCTTTTTCTCTGAAGAGGCAATTTGCATAATGAGACCGAAGAGTATCACTCGGTATTCATAATGTCCGTCCCTGGTGTTAAAAGCCATCTTTCATTCGTCTCCCCAGCAAATGCGGATTAGATTGTAGGTGCCTCTTAAGTCTAATTTGGTGAAGCTCCTTGCACCCCTTAATCGGTCGAACAACTCAGAAATCAGTGGGATAGGGTATGGTAGGCCTAAGAGAAAGGCATGAGACATGTGGGAAAGAACATAGAAGGCAATCTTCTCAAAATGAAGCATCCCAATACGGACATCAAGTGGCTCAGTAGCCAGACGAACCATCTCCCGAAGAGTTCTCCCATCGACAGATGTTATTGCCAGGGGATTCTTGAGCGGATGAACTGGGATTTGGAACCAATCCACTATAGCCTGGAGGATAAAATTCCTGGCTGCTTTGGATTCCAAATACGCCGACTCAACAAACTGGGATTCACCGGTTGTCACGGCAACAATAAGGGTCAGGGGTAAAGAGATGTCCTTTCTGTCTAGGGAGGCCTCTCCTACCACCCCTAGACACCGGAGTTCCTCCAGTCTCACTGGGCAGACTGGAATAGAGTGGCCCATAGCTCCACAATACAGGCACTGACCTTTAGTGCAACGATCCCTCAGTCGCTGTCTAGCAAAGGCAAGGTGGTCGATCTGAATGGGTTCCAATGAGTCCTCGACAAGGGAAGGCGATCCTTGAAAAAACGGAGCCAGGCACCGCGGTTCTCTCTCATGTGCCACCTCACTAGCATGCTCAAGGAAGAGGAGGTCTATACAAATTGCGAGGGTGATCAAGTGGTTGAGGGTAGTTGGTATTTCTCGACCGGATATCTCATCCTTAATATCTCCCGCAAGCCCCTTCCAGAATGTCGCCACCATAGCTTCGTTATTCCATACGAGTTCGGACGCCAGGGTGCGAAAGCGTACCACATATCTACTTACAGAAGAATTGGACTGGCATAAACGGAGAAGAGCGGAAGCTGACAAGGTGATTCATCGAACACTTTGCGAACAGCTTCCAGGAGTGTAGGCAAATTGGAGATGATCGGATCTTCTCTCTGCCATAATTGTTTCAACCACGCCAGGGCCTTGCCTCCAAGATGCAACATAAGGAATGCTACTTTTGCTCGTTCCGATGGGAAATGGTGTGGAAGGAGTTCAAAATGTAGCCGGCACTGATTGATGAACCCGCTGCAGAGCTTCGGATTGCCATCAAACCGTGGTGTAACTGCGAGTCGGGGATCTGGATCTCGAGCAAAGCAAACTGTCTGGAAAGTCTCTGGAGAAGACACGGCTGCTTCAACATGCTGAAACTCTGGAGGGATATTAAAGGCCTCCAACTTAGTGGTTAAAGACTGCAACTGTATGGACAGCTTTTGCTGTGCGTCTTTCTGTCAGCAAACCTCCTGGTGCATGGTCTGAACAGGCAGGATCCGGAGTCCAGTGGGATCCATAGCCTGAGCAAACTGTCACGGACCTGGTTTGTGTAACCACTGTGCCACGGACCGCGGAGAGCCTGGAGGGGCGTGACTAAGCAATCACCTGACTGTTCACTAGAGCCTCTAATAGTGAGGTTAGGCTTGGCTCCCAATGAACACCAGGTGCCACTCCAGGATAGACCAACAGTCGCGCAGCAGCTGGACCCAGAAGGACAGGCTGGATGGAGCATCAGGCAGGATTTGCATCAGAGTGCAGCAGGCAGGATTTTCATCAGAGTGCAGCAGGTAGTATTTGCACTAGAGTATAGCAAACAGGACTTGTACTGGAATGCGACCTTACACAACATAGACTGAAACAGGAAGCTTGCTCAGGTACCTCCCCAGTGGGAAGGAAGCAATATATGCACAATATCTCATGGCTATTGGCTGGGGAGGAAATAGCACACCCTTTAAGAGGCTAGAAGTGCACGCACGCATGCCCTAAGGACATGGCCAGAGTACCTGCTAGAAGCATGCAGAGCATGGGGAAGGTAAGAACTGATCGCAGCACAGGTGAGTGAAGAGACACGCCGGAAACCCTGCCTGTCAGAGCAGGACTCCGGTGTGGTGCTGACATCGCATAACCGTCTGATAACGACAGTGATATTGGGGCTCATGCAGCAGGAGCTCCCTGTCATGATTTGGCAGTCTTCAGTCACATAAAGTGACTGCAGACATTTAGTCCAAGCCGTAGTTAGCTTCATAATAATAAATTGCTAAATAAAGTTCCCTGCCCCGATCATATACTCATCCTCTGTATTCATCGTTTTTGGCACCGCTCCAATCCCGCGTCTCAAACTTGTGAGCGCAGCTTCTGACTGGCAAGAAGTTAGAAGCTATGTCACAAGCGCTCAATGTAAGTGTATGAGAGCCAGAAAGAGGAGAGAATGAGGCCAGGAAGAGGCTCTCATAGACTTACATTGATTAGAGACCTCTGCGCCACTCCATGGAACAATGGATCAGTAGACAGGTCACAAACTGAAGGAGATGGAGCCAAGCAGCGGCAAAAACAGAATAAAACGCCAGAAAGTGAGTATCAGAAAGTCGGTAGAGGTTTTGGGTTTTAAGGCGCCACTCAAGCGGTGAAAAAAAAAATGCTGGAGTGATGCTTTAAATGGAATCTGTCACCCTCCGGGATGTGTATGACTTATTAATATGGGCATACAGGTAATAGAAATGTTACACTTGTCCTACATGTCTGCTTAAATTAATGGCCTTGTTGCTGAGAAATGTTATATTCTTTCCTTATGCTAATGATTTCTTCCAGGCTGCGGGGTGTACGGTGCTTGTAAGAAATCCCTGCCTCCTCTTCTCATTATACTACTACCCTCTGTATGTCAGTTATGGCGCCAGAATCCTGCGCCTGCACACTGCACTCCCTAAGCCCGCACCTTTCTGGGCACATGACAGCTGATTTATACAGCTGACATGTGCCCGCAAATGCAGGTGAAATTGTGATCCACCAGCGGCTGTTAACTAGTTAAATGCCACTGACAATCTCTGACAGCAGCATTTAACTTGCTTACAGGAAGCGCGTCACTAATCCCTCCAAGTGGTGACCCCGTCACATGATCGCATGTCACCGATGGGTCGGCATGACAACTAAAGGGTTTGCAGCAGACCTCTATGGTTGCCAGATTGCTATGAGCGCCGCCCTATGGTTAGCGCTCATAGCAAGTAAGCATTTCTGCTACACAGAGGCAATCTGATCATTACCTGTATGTAGCAGAGGCTATCAAAGTACTGCAGCTTCTAGTCTCCCATGGAGACTATTGAAGCATGAAAAAGTAAAAAAAAAATGTTTTTAAAAATATTAAGAAAATAAAAAAATATGAAAGTTCAAATCACACCCCTTTCGCCCCATTCAAAATAAAAGAATAAAAACATCAAATATACACACTTGTTATCACGGTGTTCAAAATATAAAAAAGAATTAACCCGATTGCTAAACGGCTTAGGCTTCTTTTTCACTTACCAGGTTTTGCGGCCTGTTATTGCAGGCCGTATTGCTGCACAAAAGGCGGTCTGCGGCAATACCGTGCTGCAAAAAACTTGCGAATCACCGTTTTTCAGTTTTCCAACACTATGGAAGAAGCATTGGAAACAAAAACGGCGTTCCGCAAAACCGGAAGTGACAGTGCACCGCAAAAACAAACTTCCGTTTGGTTTTGCGGCCCCATTGAGTTTCAATGGGGGCTGTGTCCGTGCGCCGTGAAAAAGATTGAGTATGCTCAAATAAAATAATTTCATGGCTGCAAATACGTCCCTTACGGCCATACGGCGCACCGTGGAAGTTATCCGGGCCGATTTTGCGGCCCCAGAGAAATCTACTGGGGCCACAAAAACGGCCCGCAAAAACACGGTAAATGTAAACGAAGCCTTACCGAGAAAAAAATTCAAAACGCCAGAATTACTTTTTTTTGGTCGCCTCTATATTGCAATAAAATGCAATAAAAGGCGATCAAAATATCATATTTACATCAAAATGGTATCAATAAAAACGTCAGCTAGGCGCTCAAAAAAATAAGCCCTCGCCCAACCCGAGATCATGAAAAATGGAGATGCTACAGGTCTCAGAACAAGGTGCAAATTTTTTTTTTTAACAAATTTTGGATTTTTTTTTCACCACTTAAATAAAAAAGAACTTGGACATGTTTGGTGTCTGTGAACTCATAATGACCTGGAGAATCATAATGGCAGGTCAGTTTTAGCATTTAGTGAACATGGTAAAAAAAAACAATTGTGGAATTCCACTTTGTTGCAATTTCACTGCAAACAGGATTTTTTTTCCCATTTTCCAGTACACGATATGTTAAAACCAATGGTGTTGTTCAAAAGTACAACAAAAACAAGCCCTCACATGGCCATATTGACCTAAAAATAAAAAAGTTATGGCTCTGGGAAGAACGGGAGCAAAAAAAATGGAAATTCAAAAACTGAAATGCTCCTGGGGTTAAATGTGTGTATATCTGTATGTACAGTCATGGCCAAAAGTTTTGAGAATGACACAAATATTATATTTTCACATGATCTGCTGTTGATCTCTGGTTTTTATGTGTGTTTGACAGATGTTTTTATCACAGACAGAAATATAATTGCAAACATATGAGTAACAAAAGCTTATATTGACAGTTAGAATGAGTTAATGCAGCAAGTCAATATTTGCAGTGTTGACCCTTCTTCTTAAGGACCTCTGCAATTCTCCCTGGCATGCTCTCAATCAACTTCTGGACCAAATCCTGACTGATAGCAGTCCATTCTTGCACAATCAATGCTTTCATTTTGCCAGAATTTTTAGGTTTTTGTTTGTCCACACCGTTTCTTGATGATTGACAACAAGTTCTCAATGGGATTAAGATCTAGGGAGTTTCCAGGCCATGGACCCAAAATCTCTATGTTTTGTTCCCTAAGCCATTTAGTTATCACCTTTGCTTTATGGCAAGGTGCTCCATCATGCTGGAAAAGGCATTGTTGATCGCCAAACTGCTCTTGGAGGGTTGGGAGAAGTTGCTCTTGGAGGACATTCTGGTACCATTCTTTATTCATGGCTGTGTTTTTAGGCAAGACTGTGAGAGAGCCGATTCTCTTGGCTGAGAAGCAACCCCACACATGAATGGTTTCAGGATGCTTAACAGTTGGCATGAGACAAGACTGGTGGTAGCGCTCACCTTGTCTTCTCCGAATGAGGCGTTTTCCTGATGTCCCAAACAATTGAAAAGGGGATTCATCAGAGAAAATAACTTTACCCCAGTCCTCAGCAGTCCACTGCCTGTACCTTTTGCAAAATATCAGTCTGTCCATGATGTTTTTTCTGGAGAGAAGTGGCTTCTTTGCTGCCCTCCTTGAGACCAGGCCTTGCTCCAAGAGTCTCCGCCTCACAGTGTGTGCAGATGCACTCACACCTGCCTACTGCCATTCCTGAGCAAGCTCTGCACTGCTGGTAGCCCGATCCCACAGCTGAAACACTTTTAAGAGACGGTCCTGGCGCTTGCTGGTCTTTCTTGGGCGCCCTGGAGCCTTTTTGGCAACAATGGAACCTCTCTCCTGAAGTTCTTGATGATGCGATAGATTGTTGACTGAGGTGCAATCTTTCTAGCTGCGATACTCTTCCCTGTTAGCCATTTTTGTGCATTGCAATGATGACTGCACGTGTTTCTTTAGAGATAACCATGGTTAACAGAAGAGAAACTATGATGCCAAGCACCAGCCTCCTTTTAAAGTGTCCAGTGGTGTCATTCTTACTTAATCATGACAGATTGATCTCCAGCCATGTCCTCATCAACACCCACACCTGTGTTAATGGAGCAATCACTGAAAAGAGGTTAGCTGGTCCTTTTAAGGCAGGGCTGCAAGGATGTTGAAATGTGTTTTGGGGGATAAAGTTCATTTTCTAGCCAAATATTGACTTTGCAAGTAATTGCTGTTGAGCTGATCACTCTTTATAACATTCTGGAGTATATGCAAATTGCCATTAGAAAAAGTGAAGCAGTAGACTTGTAAAAATTAATATTTGTGTCATTCTCAAAACTTTTGGCCATGACTGTAGTGTTGTGTGTATGTGTTAATATAGTCACCTACTCCTGCTCTCTCTGGGATACAGTGCCATTCACCTTCTCAGTGATGTCACCACAATTCCGACTAGCCGGCCCATTCTATGCTCTGTGCGTCGGAAGTGTCTTTTAGGCCACAGGTCACACGTTCAGTATTTGGTCAGTATTTTATCTCAGTATTAGTGATGAGTGAGTATACTCGTTGCTTGGTTGTCCTCTGAGCATTTAGGTGTGCTCAGAGATTTAATTTTTGTCGCCGCAGCTGCATGATTTGTGGCTGCAAGACAGCCTGAATACATGTGGGGATTGCCTGTTTGTTAGAGAATCCCCACATGTATTCAGGCTGTCTACCAGTCACAATTCATGCAGCTGTGGTGACAAAACTAAATCTCCGAGGACGCCAAAATACTCGGAGGACACCTGAGCATGTTCGGGAAAACCTGAGCAACGAGTATACTCGCTCATCACTACTCAGTATTTGTCAGTCAAACTCAGGAGTAGGTGATAAATACAGAAGTGGTGACGTGTTTTTATTACTTTTCTTCTGATTGTTCCATTCCTGGTTTTGGCTTACAGATACTGAGGTAAAATACTGATCAAATACTGAACGTGTGAACATGGTCTTACAGTGTAATCCTATGGAGCTGTTGTGATCCTCCATAGACTTACATTGTAAAATCCACTTCTGAGCAAACAAAGCACAGTGTGTCTGCAGAGTGGTGATGACACTGAGGAGTGGAGCAAACTGGTGCCGGATCCCTGAGAGAGCGGCGGCAGGTGAGGATATTAACACATACACACTACACATCATATACATACAGGTGTTTCTCACAAAATTAGAATATCATCAAAAAGTTAATTTATTTCAGTTCATCATCAAAACAAAAAGTGAAACTCCTATATTATATAGAGTCATTACAAACAGAGTGATCTATTTCAAGTGTTTATTTCTATTAATGTTGATAATTATGGCATACAGCCAATAAAAACAAAATTCATTATCTCAGTAAATTAAAATAATTGACAAAAAACACCTGCAAAGGCTTCCTAAGCATTTACAAAGGTCCCTTATTCTGTTTCAGTGGGCTCCACAATCATGGGGAAGACTGCTGACTTAACCTATGTCCAGAAGGCAGTCATTGACACACTTCACAAGGAGGGAAGGCCACAAAAGGTCATTGCTATAGAAGCTGGCTGTTCACAGAGTGCTGTATCCAAGCATATCAATGGAGAGTTGAGTCGAATGAAAATGTGTGGTAGAAAAAGGTGCACGAGCAATTCGGGATAAACACAGCCTTGAAAGGATTGTTAAGAAAAGGCCATTCAAAAATTGGGGGGAGATTCACAAGGAGCGGCCTGCTGCTGGAGTAATTGCTTCAAGAGCCACCACATACAGACGTATCCTGGACATGGGCCACAAGTGTTGCATTCCTTGTGTCAAGCCACTCATGACCAATAGATAATGCTAGAAATGTCTTACCTGGGCAAAGGAGAAAAAGAACTGGACTGTTGCTCAGTGGTCCAAGATGTTGTTTTCAGATGAAAGTAAAATTTGCATTTGATTTGGAAATCAAGGTCCCAGAGTCTGGAGGAAGAGTGGAGGGGCCCACAATCCAAGCTGCATGGGGACTAGTGTGAAGTTTCCACAATTAGTAATGGTTTGGGGAGCCATGTCATCTGATGGTGTAGATCCTCTGTATTTTATCAAGACCAAAGTCAGTGCAGCCATCTACCAGGAAATTTTAGAGCACTGGTTTAAAAAGAACAGTATCATTGTGCTTGATTGGCCAGTAAACTCGCCTGACCTTAGCCCCATAGAGAATCTATGGGCTATTGTCAAAAGGAAGATGAGACACCAGACCCAACAATGCAGATAAGGTGAAGGCAGCTATCAAAGCAACCTGGGCTTCCATAACACCTCAGCAGTGCTACAGGCTGATCGACTCCATGCCACGCTGCATTGATGCAGTAATTGATGCAAAGGGAGCCCCGACCAAGTATTGAGTGCAATTACTGAACATATATTTCAGTAGGCCAACATTTCAGATTTTAAAAACATTTTTCAAACTGGTGTTATAAAGTATTCTAATTTACTGAGATAATGACGTTTGAGTTTTCATTGGTTGTAAGCCATAATCATCAACATTAACAGAAATAAACACTTGAAATAGATCACTCTGTATTGACTCTATATAATATATGAGTTTCACTTTTTGTATTGAAGAACTGAAATAAATTAACTTTTTGATGATATTCTAATTTTGTGAGAAGCACCTGTATATACAAATTTAATTAAAAAAAATCTTAAAGTGCTTCTTTAAGGACATGGTCCCAAATTTTCATCACTGCATAATCGGTCCCTTTTTGTTTTCTTTGAAAGTTGAAAGGTATACTCTAACATAGACATCTATGCGTAAATTCATAATATAAAGTGACAGGTGAATAAGAATAAAGTGACATGAGAATACAACCAATTACAATGAAACAAACAGGAAATGCTGTTAATGTGATAAATCAATGTGTGAGCTTAAGTACTTATAATAACTTACAGTATCATTAATAAGTGTATATAATTGAATATTAATTATAAGGAAGAAAAGCTAAAATATATTGTTGTGCATTTTGATATCCGATATACAGATACTTGTAAATCAGCTTAAAATTACATTAAAACGGACCTTTGAAAAAGCGAAGTGGAAAAAATGAACGTCTGAAAAAAAAAATATTCCTGTCAGGAATGAGTTAATATAAGATAAGGAAAACACAAAGAATCACAAAATGCAGCTATGGCAATTAAATTTATTAAAAATAGTTATTTAACATCTCTATCATTCATGCGAAAAAGTAATTTACCCCTTTAACCTAATAACTGGTTATTCCACGTTTTGAAGAAATAACTGCAATTAAATGATTACAAAAACTTGTGATGAGTCTTTGACATCACTATGGTGGAGTCTTTGCACACTCTTCTTTGCAGAATTGTTCTGGTTTGGCCTTATTGGAGAGTTTTCAAGCATGTATTATCTTAATGAGATTCATGTCAGGACTTGGATTTGGTTTATCAATGAACATATGGTGCTAATCTGCAGGTTAATACCAATCTATTAGAGGAGCTGTTAGAGGAGAAGATTATAAAATATGTCTATTAAGCTGAGATGCACATTGGCTATTTGTTCTACAGTACAAAGTAAGCAACCAAATGGCTTAAATTTGAAGCAAGATCTTATTTATCATTATTTAATTGTGTAAGATGATGGTACTTGTATTTATTTGGTGGAATATGTACAGTCATGGCCAAAAGTTTTGAGAATGACACAAATATTATATTTTCACATGATCTGCTGCCCTCTGGTTTTTATGTGTGTGTTTGACACCCAGGAATTCAGATATCAGCAATAAGGTATGTTCACATAGCAGGACCATACGTTCTGAGCCACCTTGACGTTGTGTTGGGCAGGCACTATTTGGCCAATTTTGTGCAACTTCATTGCAATATTTTTCTAAATTCAAAGCATATTGTTAATTCATGTTTCATATTTCACATTGACTTGCTTTGGCACGATAGAGTGCAATCTTTTTTTGTATATTGTCTATGAAGGTAGCTGCTCCTGGTTTGCACCTAATTCACACTGGTTTGGATGTGCCAGTCAGTTTTCTTTTACTTCTATGTTAGCTTACTGACCGAGCACTCCGCCAATCACCATGTGGTGATTTTAATTATAGCAGGTTCCTGCTCACCCAGAAAAGGCAAGCTTTACTGACAGAGGTGTCCACATTCACCCAGGAATTCAGATATCAGCCTAATAGAGGTATGTTCACATAGGCAGGGACCCATACGTTCTGAGACCACCTTGACGTTGGTGTATGGGCAGGCATTATTTGGCCAAATTTTGTGCAAAGCATCTCATTCATTTTTTTCTAATATTCAAAAGCCATATTGCTATTCATGTTTCATATTTCACATTGACTTGCTTTGGCACGATAGAGTGCAATCTTTTTTTGTATATTGTCTATGGAGGTAGCTGCTCCTGGTTTGCACCTAATTCACACTGGTTTGGATGTGCCAGTCAGTTTTCTTTTACTTCTATGTTAGCTTACTGACCGAGCACTCCGCCCATCACCATGTGGTGATATTAATTATAGCAGGTTCCTGCTCACCCAGAAAAGGCAAGCTTTACTGACAGAGGTGTCCACATTCACCCAGGAATTCAGATATCAGTCTAATAGAGGTATGTTCACATAGGCAGGGACCCATACGTTCTGAGACCACCTTGACGTTGGTGTATGGACAGGCATTATTTGGCCAAATTTTGTGCAAAGCGTCTCATTCATTTTTTTCTAATATTCAAAAGCCATATTGCTATTCATGTTTCATATTTCACATTGACTTGCTTTGGCACGATAGAGTGCAATCTTTTTTTGTATATTGTCTATGGAGGTAGCTGCTCCTGGTTTGCATCTAATTCACACTGGTTTGGATGTGCCAGTCAGTTTTCTTTTACTTCTATGTTAGCTTACTGACCGAGCACTCCGCCCATCACCATGTGGTGATTTTAATTATAGCAGGTTCCTGCTCACCCAGAAAAGGCAAACTTTACTGACAGAGGTGTCCACATTCACCCAGGAATTCAGATATCAGCCTAATAGAGGTATGTTCACATAGGCAGGGACCCATACGTTCTGAGACCACCTTGACGTTGGTGTATGGGCAGGCATTATTTGGCCAAATTTTGTGCAAAGCGTCTCATTCATTTTTTTCTAATATTCAAAAGCCATATTGCTATTCAGGTTTCATATTTCACATTGACTTGCTTTGGCACGATAGAGTGCAAACTTTTTTTGTATATTGACAAATGTTTTTATCACAGACAGAAATATAATTGCAAACATATGAGTAACAAAAGCTTATATTGACAGAATGAGTTAATGCAGCAAGTCAATATTTGCAGTGTTGACTAGTGTTGAGCATTCTGATAACGCAAGTATCGGGTATCGGCCGATATTCGCTGTATCGGAATTCCGATACTTAGTTCCGATACTTTTCCTATATCGTATACCGGAATCGGAAGTTCCCATAATTCTTTGAGAGGCAGTGTGATTTTATTCAGCCAATGAGGAATCCTAAGAAGTGTGGGCACATCCTGTAATGCTGCGGTCATGTTAACTAATGGCATGGCTGTGATTGGCTGCTGAAATGATGTCAGAATGCACTATAAAAGGCGCCGCCGCCATTTTAGCTTCACTGTGCTGTGAATAAAGTTAGGGACAGAGCGCTGCTCTGCTGACTCTGAGGGACAGTTACAGATAGCGTTTTTGTGAATTGCTGTGTAGGCAGGCTATTTGAGAAACCGCTGTGTAAATCATCCTTTTTCCTTGCAGTGTTGTTTTCACAGCTCTGTGCAAGGTGTGTGTTTGTGAGTGCAGGTGATGCTGCAATTTGCACTGCATCCAACGCTGTTTGTAGGCATCTGCACGTGTCACTCATAGACTCTTTTTTTTTTCTTTAGTGTAATTGGTGCTGCTCCATTCAATTGAAATTATAGTGTGACGCGCTTCCATCCGTATACAATACATTGGTTGCAAACACTATAGAAGTACACAAAGGAGCCTTTCAGAGCTAGTGAACAGTTGTGTGCAGTGTTCAGTCTAGTCTGTGAGGTTTTTTTTTTTTGAGTGCAGATCACGCTCCAGTTAGTTCTTCAACCAGTGCTGGTTGTAGTCTGCTGAGTGTGTGTCATTGCCTCATCCTTGACATTTTTGTCTAATTGGTGCTGCTCCATTCTATTTCAAAAAACTCAAATCTATTAGTGTGATGCGCTTCCATCCGTATACAATACATTGGTTGCAAACACTATAGAAGTACTCAAAGGAGCCTTTCAGAGCTAGTGAACAGTTGTCTGCAGTCTCTGAGGAATAAGCACACTTAGGCCTTATAACTTTTCTGCCTTTCTTTATCAATCTACCAAGATGAAGAAGGCAGGGAGTAAGGCACGTGGTCGTGGGTGTGGAGTTTCAGCAGGGAGAGGACGTGGGGATTCTGTGGCTGCTGCCGCCCCCAGTGAGACAGCATCCACCAGTTTTCCCCGTGAGCGTTCCTTTATGCGCACTTTTGTAGGAGCTCGGCGTACCCCACTGCTGCGGGAAGAACAAATAGAAGCCGTTGTCGGTTGGATGGCAGCCAATGCATCGACTTCAATTGCTTCCACCTCCTCTCAGGACCAGAGCACTGTTGAGCAACCATCTGTCTCTTCACCGCCTGCCAAATTGCCCAGGCAGTCAGAGAGCTCTGTACAGGAGCCAGCTGAGTCTCTGCTTCTGTTCTCAGAATCTGTTGGCTTTCAAACAGGGGCCCAGCCAAGCAGCATTCTGGAATGTGAAGAAGAGGGAGTATGCAGTGATGCGCAACAGCTTTGTCTCTCTGAATCTGAAGAGGCGGGTGAGCCAGTGCCGATGGTCAGCACACCGCAGAACGCATCTGATGATGATGAGACTCAGGTGCCAGTTTCTGTTGAGCATGGTGCTGGCCAGACCACCCAACAGCAGCAGGTGTTGGAAGAGGGTAGTGGAGATGATGAGGTCCAAGATCCAACATGGCGTGAGGAACAGGAAGGTGGTGGGAGCAGCTCTGAGGAAGAGATTGTCCCAACGGTCCAAACAGGAGGGAGAGGTAGGCTGCAGACTCAGTTGCCTGTAGCCTCCACTTTGGGACCTGTTCGGAGCAGTTCTCTTCCAAAAGCCAAAACGGGTGCTCCCAGGACTTGCACTGCGTGGTCCTTTTTTGACACACTTGCAGATGATATTTGCTATGTCAAATGCAAGCTGTGTAATCAAAAAGTAAAAAGAGGTAAAAGTGCCAGTAACCTCAATACCACTAATATGTGGAAACATGTGCGGACCAAGCACGTGGTTGAGTTACAAAGACACACTGGAGACGTAGGCCAACCTACAGCACCACCTACATCTTCAGCTCGTGTTGGAGCCTCTTCCTCCAGCTCACACACAGCTGGTTCGGCTTCCTCACAGGATCGCCATGGAAGAACCTCTGTCACTGTTGTCCAGAGATCCAGTGTTATTCCACTCACAGCTGCAAGTTCCCTGTCATCCTCACACTCCCAGGCCACTGTACAGCCATCGGTAGCACAGGCATGGGAGAAAAGACGGCCATACTCGGCAAACCATCCGCGAGCACAGGCTCTGAATGCTGGCATTGCAAAACTCCTGTCCCTTGAAATGCTGTCATTCAGGCTGGTGGACACTGACAGTTTCCGTAACTTAATGGCATTGGCAGTCCCACAACACAATGTGCCCAGCCGATTTTATTTCAGCAGGCAAGCCGTCCCTGGTCTGCAAAAGCATGTTGAGGGAAAAATTAAACATGCGCTACTAAACGCCGTCAGTAGCAAGGTCCACCTGACCACCGATGCGTGGACCAGTACCCATGGCCAGGGACGATACCTTTCCCTCACTGCCCATTGGGTTAATGTTGTGGAGCCAGGTACAGATCTTGCGAGTGGCGCTGTACGTGTTCTGCCAATTCCAAGGATTGCAGGAATCCAGTCTGTACACATTGACTCCTCCTCCTACTCCAGTTCCTCAGAATCATTGCTGCAGGAGCCGTCACGGTCTACCTCCACATGGACCCGTGAACGCTTACCTGTTACGACCGATATGAGCACAGTCGTGGCCAAACGTCAACAGGCCGTCCTGAAATTAATTTCCATGGGGAATCGAAGCCACACAGCGCAGGAGCTGTGGAATGCCATAAAGCAGGAGAGCGACGTGTGGTTTTTGCCAGCAAATCTCCAGCCAGGCTTGGTAGTGTGTGACAATGGCCGAAATCTGGTGGCAGCTCTGGGGCTTGGCAACCTCACTCACATACCATGTCTGGCACATGTGCTCAACTTGGTCGTGCAGAGTTTTTTGAGGGACTATCCGGATCTTGATGCACTGCTGCACAAGGTCCGCCTAGAGTGCGCTCACTTGGGATGTTCCAGCATGGCCAGATCGCGCATTGTAGCTCTGCAATGCAGATTTCGCCTTCCTGAACATCGCATCATATGTGACGTACCCACCAGGTGAATTCCACGTTACATATGTTGGAGCGGTTGTGTGAGCAGCAGCCAGCAGTAATGGAGTAACAGTTGCATCAGGCGCAATAAACTCGCAATTTGCGCCGTTCACACTTCACCACTACTGAGTGGGCCTCTATGAAGGACATCTGCCACGTTTTGCGTGCGTTTGATGAGTCAACGCGGATGGCGAGTGCAGATGATGCACTAGTCAGCCTGACTGTTCCCCTTATCTGCCTGCTTCAAAAAACACTGCAAGCACTAAGGGATGAGGTTTTGGAAGAGGTGGAGGATGAGGAGTCACAAATTCCATCACCTTCTGGACAGTCAGCGCAACGTGGTTCCTCACAAAGGGCTAGGCAGGGGTCACTTTGTGAGGAGGATGAGGAGGAGTCAATGGAGGAGGAAGACATCGCTCCAGAGGGAGGTACACACTGCTCTAGTCAGTATGTAGAGCGAGGGTGGGGTGATGCACAGCAGGCAGAGATGACGCCTCTTGCAGGGGACAGCGTTTCTTGGCCAGTTGGGAGTCTGCAGCACATGGTTGATTTCATGCTGCAGTGCCTGAGAAACGACCGCCGCATCGCCCACATTCTCACCACGTCTGATTATTGGGTGTACACCCTCCTAGACCCTCGCTACCGGGACAACTTACAAAGCCTCATCACACCGTTGAACCGGGAGCGTAAAATACGGGAGTACCAAGACACACTGGTTCAATCCATCATGTTCTCCATTCCAGCCGAGAACACTGCTGCTACTGCTTTACAAAGCAGCTCTGTGCGTCGAGGCAGTGGAGACAGCACTGCAACAAGAGGGAGCAGAAGCAGCGCCTCTGCACAGGGCAAGACCAGTATGTTCCAAATGTGGCGAAGTTTTGTGTCAGCGCCACAAATGTCTACACCATCCCAGACGGCTCCAGTCAGCAGGAGGCAACGTTTCCGTAAGATGGTGACAGACTACATGTCTTGCCCTCTCACTGTACTCCCAGATGGCTCTTCCCCATTCAAGTTTTGGGTCTCTAAGCTGGATACATGGCCAGAGCTTAGCCAGTATGCATTGGAGGTGCTGGCTTGCCCTGCTGCCAGTGTATTATCGGAGCGCGTCTTTAGTGCTGCCGGTGGTGTACTAACAGACCGTCGCATGCGACTATCCTCCGATAATGTAGACCGGCTTACTTTTCTGAAAATGAACAAGGCATGGATCTCGCCTGAATTTGCCTGTCCGGTTTCAGATTAAATAACTGGTTGGCAACGTTATCCATGTCTCCTGTTATGTTCATCTTTCTACCACCTGAACTCTACTACCTGGGCTACAACACTGCCAGTTGCTGCTCAGAAGTGCTGGATGCACAGAGCAAAACAATCGCTGATATGTTTTGGGGGTTCAGTAACACCAGCTGTTCCCTGCTGTGTGTCCGGCAAGAAGTCTCCTGCTCCCTCCACATGCACACAACAATAGATGTCTAACTTGCTCCACATAGGGAAGAGCCGACACCCTGATTGTTATGCTCAAAACAGGAAAAATTAAAGTTTTCCAGCCCTAAAATGATAAATTTTAATCTGAAAAATGTACAAATATTAATTTGCCATCACAGCGCATATATGCACATGGCGAGTACAAATGGTAACCAAAAATAATACATAGGGTTTACTTTTTGAAATGAATGCATAAAAGTACATTTCATCATTATCCATTAATGCTGCTTAAGGAACGGTATCTCGACCGGTAACATAATGCAGTCAATGGCTGTACGAATCATAAACATCATCATCATCATCATCATGAGTTCTATATCTGACAGACATATTAAAATACTAAGACTGAGGACAACTGTAACTTCACGCACCATTTATGAAATGGCCAGCATCTAGACCTGATAATAAGGCGCAATAATAATTTTTTACATCTAGAAAGTGCATCATGCATACTGACAATAGGTAGTTATACCTGAAAGTGCTGTTGAAACAACCACAACAGATCTAAATTCATAATGGTATATAGGTATCACAGTGCCTAGTTACTCATGGACAATCTCGATCTAATACTGTACCTCAATAAAGACAGCGTCACCCATCATGCTTGTTTGTCTTGTAGCTTGTTGAAGAGGGAACGTGCTTGTTTCGTTGCTAGGTGGATGTTTAGACAGTAAATCATTACTGATGTCGTCTTTGTTGCGGCCCTACGGCTGAATAACGCTGCGTAACCTCACTGCTAAAGAGAGTCATATAATAGCCAGACGCTACCGTACCCTACGCGTGACAGTAGGAAGGTAGTGTTGGCCGATAAAGCCTTACGCAAACATACATGCTTTTCCCCTCTTCAACAGTGTAAAAGCAAAAAGTGCATGAGTTCTGCCGCAGCCTTTATTGACGTACAGTATGACATCCCCATTCGCCATCAGAGGCTGTGCACTGTCTGATACAGACATAGTATATACCTTAGCTATCCGTTGCCTTTGTTTCACCTCCACTTGCAGGCACACACTTTAATTTTGACAATGCATGCTGTATTTTTTAAAAAAATTGTTTTCATATTACATTAATGCGTCATTAAATCAATGAGTCCATGCTGGACATGTATTATATGCTGTCCGAAGTATCAATTTTCATAAATGAAAGTATTTAAATGTGTGTGACTGTCACTTATAAATTTTAATGATGATGCTTTCTATTACAAAATTCATTGTCTGCACTATATTCTGGTTTTACATACCGTTCCTTACGCATCATTAATAAAAACAAAAATGTACTTGTATTCATTCATTTCAACCCCTATATTTTTTAAAAGTAAATTGTTTGTGGTGTGGTGTTCCATTTCTTGTTGGCATGTGCTTATATGCGTTTATATTTTAAGGGTGTTTACTTTTTTTTTGGAATTGAAATTCATCATTTTATTGTCCTAGTAAAGCTTAAGTTTTTCTTGTTTTGAGTACATACATTTCCAGGTGCCACGTAACAAGGCAAAAACTCTATATTTTTTTTCAATACCCTCCTTGACCCTGGCTTCAACACAGCCAGTTGCTGCTCGGAAGTGTTGGATGCACAGATCAAAACAATCGCTGATGTGTTTGTGGGGTTCAGTAACGCCTGCTGTTCCCTTGCTGTGTGTCTGGCAAAAATTCATGCTACTTCAAAATCAACTTGACACCAGATCATACTAGGCCTCTGCCTACACCCTCCTTGACCCTGGGCTTCACACCGCCAGTTGCTGCTCGGAAGTGTTAGATGCACAGATAATAACAATCGCTGATGTGTTTGTGGGGTTCAGTAACGCCTGCTGTTTCCCTGCTGTGTGTCTGGCAAAAATTCATGCTACCTCTAAATTAAATTGACACCAGATCATACTAGGCCTCTGCCTACACCCTCCTTGACCCTGGGCTTCAACACCACCAGTTGCTGCTCGGAAGTTTTGGATGCACAGATCAAAACAATCGTTGATGTGTTGTGGGGTTCAGTAATGCCTGCTGTTCCCCTGCTGTGTGTCTGGCAAAAATTCATACTACCTCAAAATCAACTTGACACCAGATCATACTAGGCCTCTGCCTACACCTTCCTTGACCCTGGGCTTCAACACCGCCAGTTGCTGCTCGGAAGTGTTGGATGCACAGATAATAAAAATCGCTGATGTGTTTGTGGGGTTCAGTAACGCCTGCTGTTCCCCTGCTGTGTGTCTGGCAAAAATTCATGCTACCTCAAAATTAACTTGACACCAGATCATACTAGGCCTCTGCCTACACCCTCCTTGACCCTGGGCTTCAACACAGCCAGTTGCTGCTCGGAACGTGTTGGATGCACAGATCAAAACAATCGTTGATGTGTTTGTGGGGTTCAGTAACGCCTGCTGTTCCCTGCTGTGTGTCTGGCAAAAAATCATGCCACCTCAAAATCAACTTGACACCAGATCATACTAGGCCTCTGCCTACACCCTCCTTGACCCTGGGCTTCAACACCGCCAGTTGCTGCTCGGAAGTGTTGGATGCACAGATCATAACAATCGCTGATGTGTTTGTGGGGTTCAGTAACGCCTGCTGTTCCCTGCTTGTGTGTCCGGCAATAATAACTGCTACCTACGCATGCTGAAAAACAACATGAAAAGTCAAAGTGGCTAGTGCTACACATACATATGAGGCTAAACCATTATTTCAATGCTGTAAACGAGTGAAATGGCACCTTTACAACCATAAAATGATTAGTCTTTGGCACAAATCTGTAACTAACAAATTTGAACATATTATTGCATATATGCACATGTCCAACACAAATGCAAACACAAAAGCCAACTTATGCTATAGGGTACTGATGGCGAACCTTGTCACTCCAGTACTTTGAAAAATCCAACTCACATCATGACTCAAATGCTGCAAGGTTGGAAGTGCATAATGTGGGTTGAACTTTGACAACAGCTGCAGTGCGAAGGTTAGCCTTCAGTGTTCTCGGGTTTTAAATGAAGGCATACAAGTAAATTTAATAATCCATTGTTGCGTAAGGAACGTGATGTACACCTCTATATAGTGCAAACAATGGATGTAGGACTAATCCTCCTCATCATAACTTATATTTTGTGTCATTCAAAAATATACATATTTAATTTACAATTTTACACTCATATCATATAGGTCCATCATGTAATCCTGATAATCAGGGCCACAAATCAGGCATTACTCGAAAAGAAAATTTTGCATAGTGACAATAGCAAAATATATACTGCAAGTGGTGCTGAAACAACGACAAGTGATAGAAAAGGTGAATGATATCTAGTTATCAGACTGAATAGCGACACCTGTACAATGCCGATATAATACTGTACCTTAAAAAAGGCTGCGGCACACCTCACACGCGTTTTTCTTGTAGCTTCTTCTCTAATAGGGCACATGCGTGTATGTTTCATCATAGGTGCATGTTTACTGAGTAAAGCTGTCATGACAACGGCTTTGTGTACGCTAGCGATGATGAACGATGCGCAACGTCAATGTTAGTCTGCGTCATAAGACGCACAGACGCTCCACTACCCAACGCGTGACAGCACAAAGACAGTCTGTGCGTCCAAACAAAGGCGCAAGCATACATGCACGTACTCTGTTTATAAAGCTATATGAAAAAGATCTGGAGTAGTGCCGCACACTCTATTGAGGTACAGTATTAGATCGACATTCACCATCTGTGGCTATGCAGTCTCATCTATATATACCTTATCTATCCGTTGTCATTCTTGCAAGTCCACAGTTAGGCATAAATAGCAATTTTCACTATGTACTATGCACTTTTTAAAGGTTATATTTGTTAATAAATATGATTATTGGTCCATATTATGAGTTATTACATGATGGAGATTTTATATATTTGTAGAAACGGTTTAGTGACACCAGTGAATAACACCAAATTAATTTTTTTTGGATGTCACAGATAACTTGTAATGCTTTAGGATGTTTTTAAGGCTATGGTTCCACGGTCCGGAACCATAGCGCTTTGGACGGAGCGGAAATTCCGCTCCGTCTAAGCCCGCCCCCTTTATGACGCGCGATCTTCCGGAGGTGTTCAGGACACCTCCGGACACCTCCGGAAAGAGCGCAGGGCTACATAGCCCTTGTGTTAATTATGTTGCGGCGACGCACCGTCGCCGCAATACGCGAGGACATGCTGCGGTCTAAAAGACGCGCCGCATGTCCGTTTACGCAGGTTTGCCACCTGCGTATTGTTACGCATAGTGGAGACGGGATTTCTTGAAATCCCTCCACTATGCTGTAACATCTGGACGCTGCGTGTTTGGCGCTGCGCCAGCGCACAGCGCCAAACACGCAGCGTATCCTGACCGTGGAAAACTCACCCTAAGTCCTACATTCATTGTCTATACAATATAACAGGTGTACATACTGTTACTTATCCATCATTAATGTATTCTGAAATGTACTTGTATGCTTTTATTTAAAACCGTTTGGTGTTTGAGTGTGTATGCAAGCGAGTGTTATCCTGTCTGTCTTATATGTCTAATCTGTGTATTTAGCTAAGATCAGCCCATATCCCTTTGGTGGTAGTCAGGATCCTTCTTAGGACTGATTACAGGGTTCAGGGTCTGATAGGAGACAGGGTTAGGTTGGTGACTTGGACCTCTGAACCATTATCAGTACCTCCAAGGTGAGGGATTAGTTAGGACCCCAGTTTAGGGTCAGGTTAGATCCCGGTCCACCTCTTTCCTGTTTCAGCTCATCAAGTCCTCAAGATTAACCCTGGGTTCAGCAGATATCGTGTCAGGTAAATCTATTCTATACTTACATGCTGATGTTGCTATACTAGTTGTTGTATAGAGTGTTGTTCCTGTATTAATAGTTTACTGACATTGTATACATATCATTAGACAGCGTGACATTGAGCTCGCGGAGACTCTTCACTTATCCCAGAAGGCACTGGGAATATGTAAATTCTC
>JARQOD010000003.1:236867554-236949612 GCA_033576555.1 Oophaga sylvatica
GAAAGACTCCCCATTATCATCATCATTGCCTGCCCATTATCATCATCATTGTCTCCACTCATCATCATTGCCTGCCCATCATCATCATCATCATTGCCTCCCTAACATCATCATTGCCTCCCCATTAATATCATCATCATCATTGCCTTCCCATCATCATTGCCTCTCCATCATCATCATTATCATTGCCTCCCCATTAATATCATCATCATCATCATTGCCTTCCCATTATCATTGTCTCCCCATCATCATCATTATCATTGCCTCCCCATTAATATCATCATCATTGCCTTCCCATTATCATTGCCTCCCCATCATCATCATTATCATTGCCTCCCCATTAATATCATCATCATCATTGCCTTCCCATTATCATTGCCTCCCCATCATCATCACCATCGCCTCCTCACCACCATCACTGCCTCCCCCCAGGACCCCCACCACCATCACACATACAGCACCTCAGGCAGCACTCTCTCACATACACACAGGCAGGCACACACACACACACACACGCAGGCACGCGCGCACACACACACACACACACACGCCTCACCTGTCTCTGCCACAGCCGGCCGCTGAATGATGATGTCTTTCAGCGGCGCTGCTGTGAGAGAGGAAGCGCCGGCGCAGGCGCCCCCTGGAGGTCGAGCTGCGGCAGCAGGGGCACGGGAGAGGTAAGTATTGCGCCGGCTTCTGCCGGGGCCCTGAGCAAGCGTGGGGGGGCCCAGTGGCGGCGCCTGCTCAGGGCCCCGGCACTTGCCCGGGTGTGCCGGGTGCTGACGCCGGCCCTGGGTCCAGCTCACCCCAAACCATATCGATTGGTTTCAGGTCTGGTGACTGTGGAGGCCAGGTCATCTGGCGTAGCACCCCAACACTCTCCTTCTTGGTCAAATAGCCCTTACACAGTCTGGAGGTGTGTTTGGGGTCATTGTCCTGTTGAAAAATAAATGATCGTCCAACTAAACGCAAACCAGATAGAATAGCATGCTACTGCAAGATGCTGTAGTAGTCATTCTGGTTCACTATGCCTTCAATTTTGAATAAATCCCCAACAGTGTCACCAGCAAAGCACCCCCACACCATTACACCACCTCCTCCATGCTTCACGGTGAGAACCAGGCATGTAGAATCCATCTGTTCACCTTTTCTGCATGCAAAGCAGTAATCAAAGCAAAAGGTGGCTACTTTGAAGAACCTAGAATATAAGACATATTTTCAGTTGTTTCACACTTTTTTGTAAAGTGTAATGTATAATTCCACAGTGTTAATTCATAGTTTTGATGCCTTCAGTGTGATTCTACAATTTTCATAGCCATGAAAAATCTTTGAATGAGAAGGTGTGTCCAAACTTTTGGTCTGTACTGTATATATATATATTATATATATATATATATATATTATATATAATATATATATATATATATATATATAATTATTGCTTTTTGTGTAAATTTTTTTTTACAATGTGATTTTACATGATATTTTACATAGAGATAACTGCTCTATGTAAACATCATGTTAAAATCGCATTGCAAACAGATGGAAATCGGATGGAAACGGATGGTGCGATTAAAAATCGCATACAAATCGCATGACAATCGCATGACAATTGCATATAATCGGACCGTTTTTCCCATCCAGAAAATGGACCGTTTTTTTTCAGCAAATGGGTTTTGAGCCCTTATTCAGTGAATGAGGCAGGAGACACACTAACGTTTAAAAATTCGGTATTATCTTGATCCTAAAAAGTTGGACGAGTGTCAAGCAAGTGGCATGTGATTTTCATGCTAGGACAATGGGATTTTTATCACCTAGCATCCAAATTACATGTGGACTGCAATCTGTATGCAATATGATTTTAACATTAGCTTTTACATAGAATAATTATCTATTCGATTTAAACATAATTTCCAAACGAAATACTATTCAATACATAGACAGAAAAAAAATGGAACAGCACATGCAATAAAGTGGGTGCACAGGCCTCCCGGCATCTAATCCATATACTTGCCAAATATACAGGAATAAAAAATGTGAAGCAGCACTCCAGGTTTGCAAAAAATATATGAGTGGACTTTATTAGGCACTTTATTAAAGTCACCTTTCAATAGCAAGGTGGCTTTAAACCCATTATTAACCCATTCGCCACCGCTACAGGGCAATGGGAATAGACGGGCAAAGTGCCAGAAAAGGCGAATCTAATTATAGATTTGCCTTTTCTGGGTGGCTGGGGGCAGATGTTAGTAGCCGGGGGGCACAAAATAAATGCAATCTCCCTAGGCTATTATTATATGCCCCCACTCGCTGGCTTTGTCTGTCTGGTTGAGAAAATAGAGCGGGAGCCCACGCATTTTTTTTCAATGAATTTACACCTTTAATTAACCCCTACATGTGTGAAATTTTGCACACATACACTCATGTAATTGTTAGTGAAAACCATATATCAAACTACATGAAATGACATGGTTACCTATATGTAAACCATGTGTCATTTCATGTCGGTGGTTCTGTAATTTCACAAAAGCTGGCAATTGAATTAGCGCTATTATATTATGTAGAAGTGTAAGAACTATAAATATATATATATAATGTGTCACAATGACATGTATATAATATAATATATATATGTATTCTATGTGTATATATGTAGTGTTTTGTGAGCTGTCAGTGTGATTTTACAGTAGACGTGGATGATTTGCCGGCTTTTCAAAGGACACTGGTGAATATAAATCGGACAGCACTCGCATGGTGCAAGTGCTGTCCGATTTTTTATTGCATCAATTGACTTGCATTAGCGATTATCATGCCAAAATCGCTGCAAATCGCAGCATGCTGCGATTTTTTTCTCAGACCGATTTCAGCTGAGAAAAAAATCGCAAATAAGAAGTCCACTATTGAATAACATTGGTCCGATTGCAATCAGATTTTTTATCGGCTTGCAATCGTCCGTTTTTGTCTCCAGTGAGTATGAGCCCTAACGGCGATAACGTGATTAGGGGACCAGAAAAATTGTTCTTGTACCAACCGGCAGCTGAGTGCCGGGAGATTTTTGGACTCTAGGGCTTCAATAGACTTATCGCCATCATTTCTGTACAGGCCTATTTCATGAGTTTTATTTTTTTTTAATTCTGTGGAAGCATGGTTGAAAAGCAATGTCTGACTTTTGTTTGTTCATTTTCATAGATTTTTGATATATTGCTTTTGTTAGATTCAAGTTACAGTATTTCTGTCACCATTGTGGGTTTTTCTGTCATTAAACGAGGGGTAGCAACAATTTTGACCATGTATGTATGTGTGTAATAAAGGGATTGTTAGACAGGGTATTTACATATGCAGGCACAACTGCTAGTGCTTCTGGGGGCACAAAATGTTTGCAATAACTTGTGCTTTGTCTTTTATATCTGCGTGAAAATTTTTATCTCTCTTTTTTGCAGAATTATTTTAGTGTAGTTACATTGAAGGATTTTAAGCATGTACTGTAGTATGTTAATGGGATTCTGGTCAGGACAACTCAGCTACTCAAAAGTTCATGGTTCATTAATGATGACTAGGGATGAGCGATATTGCCCGAAATCGTATCGGAATTCCAATTTCCGATATTGGAAAAATATCGGATATCGGAATTTCCGATTTTCGACATCAATGCAAGTCAATGGGAGAAAAAAATCGGAATTACAAAATGACCACTACAGTGCTATATAATGGATAAAATGGAGGGGAAACACCTCAGGATAATGGGGAAGGAGTATGCAGAGGAGCAAAAAAATCGCTAGAAAAATGCACAGAGCGAAAACTGTAGCAGGAAAACTGGTCGCCATCTTCTTAACAGCTGTGTTTTTTCTTTGGGTTAGGATTAGTTGGGGTAGGGTTAGGGTTTATGGTTAGTAGGGTAAGGGTTAGGGTTAGAGCGAGCGTTGTCGAAACACGATTTAGAGCAGGAGGTACCCGTGCCCTTGGCACTCCCGAGAACCAGCTGGCGATGCTGGAACTCGTTTACCCTTTGGGGAGGCACCTGTGTCTGCACTTCACTACCACGAAACAGCCGGCGTGGCTGGAGCCCGCCTCTTGTGCTTCTGCCTATAGGTGTTTGGCATCTGTCGTCCTTTTTTTCCACTTTGGTCTAACGAGGTACAGCTGGCGATACTGTTGCCCAGAAACACAGCATGCTGTGAAAGTGGCAGTCACGGAAATGGGCAGTAGCTGGCGGTACTAGAGCCCAGAAACACGGCATGATGTGAAAGTGGCAGTCACAGAAATGGGCACTAGCTGGCGGTACTAGAGCCAATGGAAAACAGTATGAGGTGAGAGAGTCAGTCACAGAACCAGGTGCTACCAAGTAGAGGCCAGAGCACGGGCATAACAGATTACGCTGTGTGCAACATAGGCACATGACAGAGCATGCATACTGCTACCAACCATGCATGTAACCTGTGTACTGTGGCCCAGGGCAGCAAAAGTCACCAGAAATCCAGGCCTGGTTCATTTTTAGGAATGTAAGCCGGTCCACATTTGCAGTGGATAGTCTGGTACGTTGGTCTGTTAGTACATTGCCAGCTGCACTAAAGACGCGTTCAGAAATCACATTGGCACCAGGACAAGCAGGACCTCCAAGGCATACTGGCTAAGCTCGGGCCATGTATCCAACTTGGAGACCCAAAACTTGAAGGGGGGAGATCCATCCTGAAGCCCACTGACAGGGGTGAAGAGGTATTGTGCCACCATGTCACGATAACGTTGCCTCCTAGTGCGTTGCACTGTCTGTGCTGATGGTGCCCGAACTGTTTGCGGGTTCAGAAACCGTTGGAACAGGTTGGGTATACTGAACTTGTCAGTAGCAGATGTACTGCTTCTGCTACTGGCTTCTGAACGGATTCCGCTGGGCCCAGGACGCACTGAGGTGCCTGCTAGTGCACGCGCATCACTGATATGCGTGGAAAAGAGTACATGAGTGAATTAACCAGTGCTTCTTGGTACTCCGCATTTTACGCACCCGGTTCAATGGTGTAATTAGGTTTTCAAGGCTGTCCCGATAACGTGGATCTAAGAGGGTGGCCACCCAGTAGTCATTTGTGTGGAGAATACGAGCCACGCATGGTCTTTTCTCAGACACTGCAGCATGAAGTCACTCATGTGCTGAAGGCTGCCAACTGGCCATGCATCGCTGTCACCAGCTGCAGGAATGTGCTCTGGCTGATCTGCATCACCCCATCCATGCTCTATCTGGTGACTACTATTAGAGCGCTTTGTACTTTCCTCCTCTAGCTCATCCTCATAGTCCTCCTCATCCTCCTCGCTTGCTGTGTCCTGCCTGGACCTTTGTGAGGCACCCACAGAGCTTTGTACCAACCAGGCCGATGAAGATTGCCTGTTGGTGCAAGTGTCTCATCATAATCCTCCTCCTCCTGAGAAACCTCATCCCTTAGTCCTAAAAGGGATGATTCTATAAGGCATATAAGGGGAATAGTCAGGCTGAGTAGGGCAGCATCCGCGCTCACCATCAGAGTGGAGTCCTCGAAGCACTTCAAAATGGTGCATATGTCCTTTCATGGTTGCCCACTCTGTGGTTGTAAAGTGGGAGGGCTGAGATGTGTGTCGCCTACTTTGCGCCTGCTGCAGCTGCAACTCCATTATTGCAGGTTGCTGCTCACACAACCTCCGCAGCATATGCAAAGTCGAATTCCACCTGGTGGGGAGGTCAACAATGATGGGGTGCTGGGGCAGGCCCAATCTGCACTGCATAGTTGAAAGGCGCGATGCAGCCATGCTTGAACGCCGCAAATGAGAGCACTCGTATCTGACTTTGTGCAGCAGCTCCTCAAGGTCAGGATAGTTCCTAAGGAAACTCTGCACCACCAAGTTTAGGACATGGGCAAGGCATGGAATGTGAGTCAGACCACCTAGGCCCATAGCCGCGACCAGGTTTCGGATGTTGTCACACACCACCATACCTGGCTGGAGGTTGAGCGGCGCAAGCCACATGTCGCTCTACTCCTTGAGAGTGTTCCACAGCTCGGTTGCGGTGTGGCTAACATTACCCAGATAAACCAATTTCAACATGGCCTGTTGATGTTTGGCCGATGCAGTGCTGAAATCGGTTGTTGTGGTACGTCTGGGTGCAGGCAAGTCTGACGAGGAGTATGAGGAGGAGTCAATTTGTACGGAGTAGAGGCCTGCAATCCGTGGAGTTGGCAGGACCCGCGCACTTGCACTGTCTACTTCAGTTCCAGGCTCAACTACATTTACTCAATGGGCGGTGATGGAAATGTAGCGTCCCTGGCCATGCTGACTGTCCACGCGTCGGTGGTCGGGTGGACCTTGCTACTAACTGCATTTTGTAGCGCATACTTAATTTTACACTCCACATGCTGTTGCAGGGTGGGAACGGCTTGCCTGCTGAAGTAGAAGCGGCTGGGAACGCTGTATTGTGGGATTGCAAACCCCAACATATCGATAAAGGCTGGCTTGCTCACCAGCCACAATGTAGCATTTCCACTGCAAGCAGTTTGGCAATGCGAGAATTCATGCCCTGTGCTCGTGGGTGGTTTGCCGAGTACGGGCGCCTTTTCTCCCACACCTGTGTGACAGATGGCTGCACACTGGATTGGGAGTGTGCGGATGCCAGCGATTGGGATGCTGATGCTGACGAAGTACAGACAGTGTGCCACCGTACAACATTGCCTGCAGATGCACCCTGGCATTCTGGCGAGGAAGCGGGAGCAGCTGTTTGCGAGCTGGAGGAAGAGGTGGCTGAAGAGATGGAAGGTGGGGGACCAGCTGCAGGTGGCGAATCATCTTGGGTGTGATGCTGCCACTCCACAGGGTGCCTCTTCCTGACATGCGTCAACATATTGGTGGTATTAAAGTTGCTGACGTTTTTCCCTCTCCGCACAGTTTGTCGACAAAGCTTGCATCTGACAACTGTAACGTCATCTGCAACTTGGTCAAAAAAGGCCCATGCACCACAACTCTTGGGCGCACCCCTTGTGCTCTTTAAAAGAGCCCTGCTCCTAATGGGTGCTGAAGTTGAGGGAGCAGACAATAAATTTTTCCCTTTTCCTCTCCCACGTGGACGGCCACGCTGCGCCACACCTGCAAGCTCTTCCTCAGAGCTATCTCTACTTGCTTGCTGCCCCTCAGCATGCCATGATGGGTCAAGGACCTCGTCATCCAATACACTTTCATCAGCAGAAACTGGCAGCTGAGTTTCATCATCATCTGCTGACTGGGGTCTGGTCACTGTGGGCACTGGCCCACCCTCCACTACTTCCTCAGACGCACACAGTGGTTGCGCATCTGTGCACACTACCTCTTCTCAGCTGCAGGAATGCTGTCTGGCTGGCACACAGATTCCAAGCCAACAGGCAGGCGCAACCTTTTATACTGCCTGATTACACCATCCAGCCAGCCAATCGCAGCGCAGCCCCTAGCTAGCAAGTTTGGACGCCTCCTACCAAGCTTAGGGAGTTACACAATGTTGTCAGCAATTCTTCAGCTCCTGATTGGCTCAACGGAGCGCTCAGAGGCTGAAGGATTATGGGATTTCCGATTTCCGATGTGAAAAAAATATCGGAATCGGAAAAGGAATTCCGATATAGCAAATATCGGGCCGATTTCCGATATTGCAATATCGGAAAGCTCATCCCTAATGATGACAAATCACTCATGTCCAAAAGAAGTAAACCAGACCTACACCATCACACTACCACCGCATAATACAGCTTTACAGCAGATGTTTTGTGACCCCCCAAATTTTACCTCTAACACACCCGTCCACAAAATAATATTCCAAAGATATTGCAGGGCATCTAGAATGTTTTATCACAAAGGCCAGACAAGTCTTTTTAGTCTTTTTTTATCAGAATTGGTGTGTTTTGCAACTTTCCTAAGGATGCCATTTTTATCCAAAGTCTTTTTTATTGTGATATTATACAAATTTTCTTTATCTGAGGCAAGTGAGGCCTGCAGTTCTTGAGATGTTCATCTGTGTTCTTTTGGGAGTTCCTATACCAGTTGTTGATGTGCTTTTAGTGAATTTTTGGTGCGCCAGCAGCTCCTTGCAAGGTTCACACTAGAGTTGGTTCAAAATGATGTGCAAGTCTTATTCCTTTTTCCACAACAGTGGTTGTGGAAGCTGTAATGGGAGAGGGAGTACAGTACTCTTACCTGACAGTGTCCTGTGATCTTATTCGTTAATGTCATCTGGGTGTCATGCTGCAACAATGATGTCATGCCAGACCAGTTAATCAAAAGAAGGACCGCAGATGCTGTCAGGTAACAGGTGGTACTCCCCCCATTTCTGTGGCCACAGACCACTCTCGTGGCTGATGGAATGGGACTTATGAATAAATTCACATAATTTTAATTCATTGCTATGACGACACAGAATTTGTTCTTAATTATGCCAGACTTATTTTTCTGAAGGTCAAGAGACATAAGCCATTGTTCATATGAGCCTGAACTTTGACTCTTGAATTGATGTTTGTTGATTTTTTAAATGCTTGTTGGCTACCTACTGTATCCATCACCGCAGCTTTTTTTTCTGCTATCCTTGAGGGACAAAGGCGCAGGTTAATAGAACAATTGATGTTTGTTAATTTGGTTAATGCCTACTAACTACCTATTGTATCCGTCCATCAGCTTGTTCTGCAAAGATTAAAGGGCAAAATATGCATATTATTTAAACACTCGAACAATGAGAGATGACCTCATCCCACCTCCCCCCAAAATTGTGGCTAATGGCCTGAATAAGAGCTGTGGACTATAAAAGAGTGATCTGCCTCTGTTTACTGACACTCTACATGACAGTAGCCAAGGCACCATGGCTCCAACTGGAGGAATACAGATTAGGTTCACTACCCCATCACTGAACCCATGGAGATATTTGGAGAACCCAGGTTGGGATAATCAGGTCACCTGGCCACATACCTGAATGTACTCTGTCAGCTTCCAAAGTTTGCCACTACCACCTCCATGTGTATGCCCACCAAAAGCGGTGTGCTACTAGTTGGGTAGTTGGCCTGGAAGTCCCGAAGTTGGAGATGTTCTATTTCCTGGAGACCCAAAGCAAGAAGGTTTGAGACTCTGTCATTTGGACCATGTTATGAATGTTTTAGAAATGAATTCGAGCAGAAGCTCCCTCTGGTGGTTACAAATGGTACTAAAACCATTCAATGAGGTTTGGGCAATCAGGAATCACGGACTGCTGGATATAAGGGAGGTTTCCCTCCATCATGGTTGCCGTGATCAATTTTTTCTTGTCTCAACATTGTTTCCGGGTTTCACTTGGAAGCTTGCTGAGTCTTGCCTCTTCTCCTGCTCTCAATAAGATATTTTGTTTTTTTGTTTTTGTGCTTGCCATTTGCAATTTTTCTCTGCATTCTGTGAGGTTGGCCAGGTTCCCCTCCTCGGGGGCTTGGGCGCCTCTCGGTTCCTCTGGAGCCCTGTTTTTGTTCATTTGCCTTTTCCAGTTTTTCTGTGGCTGCGTCTTAGTTTTGTTAAAACCAAGAACTAATTTAGGTGTAGAGGTCGTGTGATCCAGGTGTTTTTGGGGTTTTTTTGGGATTGCAGTAATATCCTTCCTATACTTTCTGTCCAGGTAGATTGGGCCCCACGTTTGCTCATACTATTTCTGTCTGTGTCTGTATTCCTCTTGTCTAACCGCCATTACATGTTTGGGGCTTCCTATGTTTTTTGGGGGATCTGCTCCGGGGGCAAATAGCTTTCCTCTTTCTATCTTTGGGTGTAGTTAGCCTCTCAGGCTGTGACGAGGCCCGTCTAGGACCAACGTAGGAACGCTCCACGCTCCCTTTTAAGTTGTGGTGGTTAGTCAGGGTACTGCAATCCAGTAGATCCCAACCTCCTGGTGTATTGCCGTTTTTGCCTTTTCTCCTCAGCTACCAAAACAGAACAGACCATCTTATGTACTTGCTGGGACGTACTATATGTTATTGTCTATTGGTGATTCAATAAAGTATTGCCACACTGTGTTTCCCTCACCCTGTATTGTCTGATAATATTTATGCCCATGGTGAATGAGTTAAAGAGTTCAGTGGGATGAGCCCTAGTCCATGAGGTCTTTCTAATGACAGCCAAGCCACAGATGAGATCACGCACTGACCCTCTTTGTCTCCACAATCACTATTCCAGGATTTCTCCCATTTGTGGATACTGGCTCTCACTGTGGATCACTAAAGTCTCAGAGTCTTATCAATGGCTTGTAACTAATTCCAGACAGATTTAAATGACTTTGTACGACATCTGTATTTTAATCTCTTAAACATGGCACATGTTTGAGACCTTCTATATGCTTCACATTGTCGTCAAGTTCTACCAAGTGTTGTTTTTGATTCAGGGAAAGGGTGACAGAAATCATGGCTGAGTGTGACTATGAAATTGTAAACCCACTTGTCATTTAAATTGCATAACAGTTTAGAAGTGCATGGGAAAAATTAGTTTTTCACATAACATTTGTTTACGCTGAACAGGACTTTTGAAATCATTGATTTAGAAAACTTTATTTTATTATTACCTGGTGTGACAAAGGCACTGGCAAAGTACTGAAAAGGGGGATATGCTTCACTGAGGCTATTAGCTTAATTGATTTTAAACCTAAAGTTTTGCCCAGCACACTAAGTGAAAGGGGTTAATCACCATTTAAGGCTGGGTTTTTGTGAACAACCATAGAGTGGGTGGGAGGTTGATATTGATTTTTCCTGAACAGGCGGATCTCCACAACCACAAAAAACTGTGCTTTATGTTATGTTTTGTTTTTCCTTTGGCCAAAAGGCCTTGTTTTATTTTTGTTGCATTGGCTGATCGCATTCTAAAAAACCAGTGAAGGTTTAAAAGACAGCGTTCCTGAGTGTGTGTTCCTCTGTGTGCAGCCGAGTGAGCCGATCTATTAAGTTGGTGGAGAATATGGGCAATTTCCCCCAGGAAGCACGTGTGATGGGGGTGGTCAAACCGAATGTCCGGGTGCAGACGGCCATAAACCAAGAAGCAAAGTCAGATAGCATAGAAGACTTGATTAAGCACCTTGTGAAAGCCCAGCAGGAGACAGTTCAGCTGCTTATGGAACAGATTCTCAGCACCAGCAGCAGCTCCAACAACAGAAAAAGCAGCAACAAGACCAGCACCGACAACAACACAGCAGATTGAGTTCTCCAGAGGCCGTTCATGGGAGATCGGGAGCCCCTATCCCCCAAATCCAGGGAACAATACATATGTCCAGAAGGCAGTAAGACAAGCAATGCAAAAAATGACTCTGGGCGATGAGTGGAAGCTTTATTGACTGTGGTGTAAGGGGGAAAAAAGAGGAGAAGCTGCTTCCAGAGTGGGTGAGGTGCTGGCCCCTTATCTACTTGGCGTGCCCCAGAAGGCTTATTATAACCTGGGGTAAAAAAGATGCCCCGGGAATATGCCAAACTAAAAACTGATAAACTGGCACACTCAGAGGTGACTATGTTTGTCCAAGCTCAAATGGTACACCACTGGGTGTGTTGCAGCGATAAACATTCTCACTCACAAATGTTCGATTTGCTGCATCTGGAACAGAAGTGGTTGCAGCCAGAGTCCTCCACCCCAGCCCAGATTATAGAGCGGGTCATAATGGACAGATTTATCCACTCCCTTCCAGGTCGGTGCAGACCTATATTAACCCCTTACTGCCATCAGGCGTACTATCCCGTCCATGGTAACTGGGCCCGTATGACCATGGACGGGATAGTACGTCCCAGCGATCGGACACGCTCCCGGGGGGAGCGCAGCCGTTCGCGGCCGGGTGTCAGCTGATTATCACAGCTGACACCCGGCACTATGTGTCAGGAGCGGTCACGGACACATTAACCCGTGGCACACTGCGATCAAACATGATCGCGGTGTACTGGGGGCACAGGGGAGGATCGCGCAGGGTGGGGGCTCCTGCGCGCTCCCCTGAGACCCTCAGAGCAGCGCGCTGTGCACACTGTCACACCAGCGATCTGCTAAAATACAGTGATGTCCCACCCTGGGACAAAGTAAAAAAGTAAAAAAAATAAAAATAAAAATTGTTTAAAAAAAATCATAAGAAAAAAAAAAATATTCCCCAATAAATTCATTTTTTCCTGTAAATAAAAAAGCAAAAACAATAAAAGTACACATATTTGGTATCGCCGCGTCCGTAACGACCCCCCCTATAAAAATGTCCCACTAGTTAACCCCTTTAGTGAACCCCTTAAAAAAAAAAAACAAAGCAAAAAATCAATGCTTTATCATCATACCGCCGAACAAAAAGTGGAATAACAAGCGATCAAAAAGACGGATATAAATAAACATGGAACCGCTGAAAACTTCATCTTGTCCTGCAAAAAACGAGCCACCATACAGCATCATCAACGAAAAAATAAAAAAGTTATAGCTCGCAGAATAAAGCGATGCAAAAATAATAATTTTTTTATATAAAATAGTTTTTATTGTATAAAAGCGCCAAAACATAACAAAATGATATAAATGAGGTATCGCCATAATCGTACTGACCCGAAGAATAAAACTGCTTTATCAATTTTACCACACGCGGAACGGTATAAACGCCTCCCCCAAAAGAAATTCATGAATTGCTGATTTTTGTTCATTCTAACCTCCCAAAAATCGAAATAAAAAGCGATCAAAAAACGATCAAAAAACGTCACGTGCTAAAAAATGGTACCTATAAAAACGTCACCTCGTCCCGCAAAAAATAAGACCTCACATGACTCTGTGGGCCAAAATATGCAAAAATTATAGCTCTCAAAATGTGATGATGCAAAAACTATTTTTTGCAATAAAAAGCGTCTTTTAGCGTGACAGCTGCCAATCATAAAAACACGCTATAAATACTAAATCAAACCCCCCTTTATCACCCCCTTAGTTAGGGAAAAATAATAAAATTAAAAAAAAGTATTTATTTCCATTTTCCCATTAGGGTTAGGGTTGCGGCTAAAGTTAGGGTTAGGGTTAGGGTTGGGATTAGGGTTATGGGTGTGTTAGGGTTAGGTTTGTGGTTAGGGTTGGGACTAGGGTTAGGGGTGTGTTGGGGTTAGGGTTGGAGTTAGAATTGGGGGTTTCCGCTGTTTAGGCACATCAGGGGCTCTCCAAATGTGACATGGCGTCTGATCTCAATTCCAGCCAATTCTGAAAAAGTCAAACGGTGCTCCTTCACTTCTGAGCTCTGCCATGCGCCCAAACAGTAGTTTACCCCCACATATGGGTATCAGTGTACTCTGGATCCCAAGAGTTACTGTGTAATTTGTCCTATTTCTTCTGTTACCCTTGGGAAAATAAAAAACTGGGGGTAAAAATATCATTTTTTTTTTAAAAAAATGATTTTTTGTTTTTACGACTGTACGTTATAAACTTCTGTGAAGCACTTGGGGCTTCATAGCGCTCACCACACATCTAGATAAGTTCCTTGTGGGGTCTATTTTTCAAAATGGGGTCACTTGTGGGGGGTTTCCACTGTTTAGGCGCATCAGGGGCTCTCCAAATGCGACATGACACCCCCAGACCATTCCATCAAAGTCTGCAATCCAAAACGTCACTACTTCCCTTCCGAGCCCCAACGTGTACCCATACAGTAGTTTTCTCCCACATATTGGGTATCAGCGTACTCATGACAAATTGGACAACAACTTTTGGGGTCCAATTTCTCCTGTTACCCTTGTGAAAATAAAATATTGGGGGCGAAAAAATCATTTTTGTAAAAAAAAAAAGATTTTTTATTTTTAAGGCTGCACGTTATAAACTTCTGTGAAGCACTTCGGGGTTCAAAGTGCTCACCACACATCTAGATAAATTCCTTGTGGGGTCTATTTTCCAAAATGGGGTCACTTGTGGGGGGTTTCCACTGTTTAGGTGCACCAGGGCTCTCCAAATGCGACGTGACACCCCCAGACCATTCCATCAAAGTCTGCAATCCAAAACGTCACTACTTCCCTTCCGAGCCCCGACGTGTTCCCATACAGTAGTTTTCTCCCACATATTGGGTAACAGCGTACTCAGGACAAATTGGACAACAACTTTTGGGGTCCAATTTCTCCTGTTACCCTTGTGAAAATAAAATATTGGGGCGAAAAAATCATTTTTGTAAAAAAAAAAAAGGATTTTTTATTTTTACGGCTGTACGTTATAAACTTCTGTGAAGCACTTGGGGCTTCATAGCGCTCACCACACATCTAGATAAGTTCCTTGTGGGGTCTATTTTTCAAAATGGGGTCACTTGTGGGGGGTTTCCACTGTTTAGGCGCATCAGGGGCTCTCCAAATGCGACATGACACCCCAGACCATTCCATCAAAGTCTGCAATCCAAAACGTCACTACTTCCCTTCCGAGCCCCAACGTGTACCCATACAGTAGTTTTCTCCCACATATTGGGTATCAGCGTACTCATGACAAATTGGACAACAACTTTTGGGGTCCAATTTCTCCTGTTACCCTTGTGAAAATAAAATATTGGGGGCGAAAAAATCATTTTTGTAAAAAAAAAAAGATTTTTTATTTTTAAGGCTGCACGTTATAAACTTCTGTGAAGCACTTCGGGTTCAAAGTGCTCACCACACATCTAGATAAATTCCTTGTGGGGTCTATTTTCCAAAATGGGGTCACTTGTGGGGGTTTCCACTGTTTAGGTGCACCAGGGGCTCTCCAAATGCGACGTGACACCCCCAGACCATTCCATCAAAGTCTGCAATCCAAAACGTCACTACTTCCCTTCCGAGCCCCGACGTGTTCCCATACAGTAGTTTTCTCCCACATATTGGGTAACAGCGTACTCAGGACAAATTGGACAACAACTTTTGGGGTCCAATTTCTCCTGTTACCCTTGTGAAAATAAAATATTGGGGGCGAAAAAATCATTTTTGTAAAAAAAAAAAGGATTTTTTATTTTTACGGCTGTACGTTATAAACTTCTGTGAAGCACTTCGGGGTTCAAAGTGCTCACCACACATCTAGATAAGTTCCTTGAGGGGTCTAGTTTCCAAAATGGTGTCATTTGTTGGGGTTTCCACTGTTTAGGCAGATCAGGAGCTCTCCAAACACGACATGGCATCCAGCCAATTCTGTGTTGAAAAAGTCGAACGGCGCTCCTTCCCTTCCAAACTCTGCCATGCGCCTAAACAGTGGTTTACCCCCACATATGGGGTATCAGCGTACTAGGACAAATTGCACAATAACTTTTGGAGTCTTGTTACCCTTGGGAAAATAAAAATTGGGGTGGAAAAGATCATTTTTGTGGAAAAACTATGATTTTTTAATTTTACGGCTCTACGTTATAAACTTGTGTGAAGCACTTTGGGGTTCAAATTGCTCACCAAAGATCTAGATAAGTTCCTTAGGGGTCTAGTTTCCCAAATGGGATCACTTGGGGGGGGTTTCCACTGTTTAGGCACATCAGGGGCTCTCCAAATGCAACATGGCATCCAATCTCAATTCCAGCCAATTTTGTTTGGAAAAAGTCAAATGGTGCTCCTTCCATTCCGAGCTCTGCTGTGCGCCCAAACAGTGGTTCCCCCCCACATATGGGGTATCAGCGTACTCAGGACAAATTGGACATCAACTTTTGTGGTCCAATTTCTCCTGTTACTCTTGGGAAAATAAAAAATTAGTGACTAAAAGATTATTTTTGTGGGAAAAAAATAGGATTTTTTATTTTCATGCTCAGACATTATAAACTTGTGTGAAGCACTTGGGGTTCAAAGTGCTCACCAAAGATCTAGATAAGCTCCTTAGGGGTCTTGTTTCCAAAATGCGGTCACTTGTGGGGGGTTTCCACTGTTTAGGCACATCTGGGGCACTGCAAACGGAACATGACCACCATCAACGTCTGCATTCCAAAACGTTACTACTTCCTTTCCAAGCCCTGTCGTGCTCCCAAACAGTTTCCCCCCACCACATATGGGGTATCAGCGTACTCAGGACAAATTGGACAACAACTTTTGGGGTCCAATTTCCTTGGGAAAAATCAAAAATTTGGGACTAAAAAATCATTTTTGTGGAAAATTGTTTTTTTTATTATTCAGACCCAGGCATTATAAACTTTTGTGAAACACTTGGGGGCTCAATGTGCTCACAACAGGTCTAGATAAGTTCCTTAGGGGGTCTAGTTTCCAAAATGGTGTCACTTGTGGGGGGTTTCCACTGTTTAAGCACATCAAGGGCTCTCCAAACACGACATGGCGTCCAATCTCAATTCCAGCCAATTTTAGTTTGAAAAAGTCAAACGGCGCTCCTTCCCTTACGAGCTCTGCCGTGCGCCCAAACAGTGGTTTTCCTCCACATATTGGCTATTGGCGTACTCAGGAGAAATTGCACAACAACTTTATCTGTCCATTTGCTTCTTTTACCCTTGTGAAAATAAAAAAAAAGTTTGTAATAGATCATTTTTGTGGCTAAAAAGTTAAATATTCATTTTTTCTTTCCACGTTGCTTCAGCTCCTGTGAAGCACCTGAAGGGTTAATAAACTTCTTGAATGTGGTTTTGAGTACCTTGAGGGGTGCAGTTTTTAGAATGGTGTCACTTTTGGGTATTTTCTGCTATATAGACCCCTCAAATTGACTTCAAATATGAGGTGGTCCCTAAAAAAAATGGCTTTGTAAATTTTGTTGTAAAAATGAGAAATCGCTGGTCAACTTTTAACCCTTATAATTTCCTAAAAAAAAAAATTTGGTTCCAAAATTGTGCTGATGTAAAGTAGACATGTGGGAAATGTTATTTCTTAACTATTTTGTGTAACATATTTCTCTGTTTTAAGGGAATAAAAATTCAAAGTTTGAAAATTGCTAAATTTTCAAAATTTTTGCCATATTTGCGTTTTTTTAAAAAATAAACGCAAGTTATATGGAAGAAATTTTACCACTAACGTGAAGTACAATATGTCATGAGAAAACATCAGAATCGCGAAGATCCGTTGAAGCGTTCCAGAGTTATAACCTCATAAAGAGACAGTGGTCAGAATTGTAAAAATTGGCCCGGTCATTAACGTGCAAACCACCCTTGGGGTTAAGGGGTTAAAGTTATTTAATTGTCTGCAACATTGGCAAATACTTATTTAATATATGTAATAATATTTTATAATAATTATTTGCAACACAAAGGAAAAAAAGATGGGGCAAAATAGATTTGCTTCCTACAGTGATCAGAAGGCTCATCAGGTAGAATGGATTAAAATTCTTTATCCTATATAGGTCAATTGCAATAAAAAAAATAAGAAAATATTGACCTCTATTTAATAGCTTTATTGAAATTAAATCAAACTAGCAAGGTCCTTTGCTGGAGAGCGTCAAATTCTAAGGATTAGAATATTAGTGGTCTTGGATGACATAAGAACAGTCATGTGGAAGGTGTTTTATAAGTCTCAGCTTTACAAGAGTTACCTGGAGTGTTAATACTAGTTGTCATGTTGTAAACTTCTGACAATTTTGCTGAGTTCTTGAAACATCTACACTACAGAATGACATCTTTATGATAGAACGAAAAGACAAATGTCTGTTATAACAGGGTTAAAGTATGGACATGTAAATTAATGTTACATTTACCAGAATTTTGATCTTTTTTGTGTTAAAGTGATTATCTGATACGTTTATTTTTTTGCATATGGGACTAGAAACTAACTGGCAGGTAGTTGCTAACTACCTGCCTTTTCTCTCCAGTGCTGATCTCTGCAAGCCCAAAGCGGTCATGCGGGCATTTCTGCAATTTCTGATGACGTTATGTTGACAGAGCAGCGTCTTCTCTTCTGCCTATGTCTTGCTGATTGATTATGATATATTTAACATGATAAACACTAGAAATTGGACAGACACTTCTTGCAAACAGTTTACAGCATAATTCTTGGAAAATTGTCCAATTGGCACTCTACCAACCCACTGCTTTAAATATAGAGGCCAGCCATGTAAATGCCACTATTTAAAAATGGTCTGTCTCGTGAGAGCTGAACTTTAATTTTAAGGTTGTCATTCTAGGAAATATCAATATTGGGATAATTGTTGTTGCCAAAACTTCTGTTTTTTTTTCCCTTGAATATGAGAAGAGTAGCAGCCATATGAATCATTTAACGTACACATCCGAAAAATGTGAACCTTGGTTATTGATGTCAGCTTGATAACTATGTATATTTTTATCGCACTGGAAGAAGTCTTGGCTTTTATAATGAGAAAATGGACTATGTCGGCTCCCTGTGGCTATACTGTAGTTTCAAAATGAATGTCAAAACCAGCAGGAAAACTCAAAGGAAATTATCAGTGCACCACATATGAAAAGTACCCACATGCTTCCTGCAGAATACGAAAATCAAAGGTCAGAGTGGAACCACATACATTTAAGAGTTGTGACACTGCATTATAATGTATCACAATGGGTCTTAGAACTGCAAATTGCTTTATACAAGTTATATTTAACATTGTAGGGGTTTTCTCATTATCTATCTTCAGGAGCTCATCCCTCTCCTACCTCTTGGCTTTTTGGTTGTTGGCAGGCAATGCATGCTGGCTTAAAGGGAATCTGTCAGCAGGTTTTTGCTATGTAATCTGAGAGCAATCTGGCACTTTGAGGACTCTGCAAATTGAATCTACAAACTACTCCAACTGGTTTTACGCTACAAAAGTAAATTAGCGTTTTCTCTTCAGAGCCCAGTCATGTGCCATAATAGCAGTTTTTGATCACATATGGGGTTACAACATGTTTGGGAGTATTTTCTTCTATTACCGCTCCTAAAAAAATGGTGATTTTTTTTTAATTTTCATAATCCAATGTTATAAATACTTTGAGACTCCGGTGTTGTCAACATGCACATTACTCCCCTAAATGAATTCATTGAGGGATATAGATTAAAAAATGAAGTCACATTTGGGGAGAGAAGTTTTATTATGGCACCTCAGGGTCTTTGCAAAAGCAATGTCGTGCCTGTACTTTATTCTTGGAAAACCACAAAATAAAACAGCCTTTCCAACTCCAGGTCAGATTACCCCCATGATAAAGGAGGGGGGGCACAAATGAAAAATACTAACGGAGCAACCACTCAAAAATCTACCAATTCATGGAGCAGGTGATTGCCTAGGGTGCACTTATATAGAGCTGATCTAATAGTATGGGCATCATAAATAGGCTGTAAGCCAGACACTGCATCACACGTATCTGTGTGACTGGCGCCGGATGCAAATCTCATTCGTGTGCATTTTCAATAATGGGCAACCACCCCCCCTCCATGAATTGGTAGGCTTGTGAGTGGTTGCTCCATATGGGATTTGAACTTGTGCTGACCCCACATTTATCATGAAGGTCTCCTGCATCCTGTTTGTGCATTGGTAACCTGACCTGGAGTTGATAAGGCTGTTTTTCTTGAATTTATGTCCTATGTGAGCAGTTTTTGAATTTAGTTAAGGGACTCACAAGTGTGAGGAACCTTGACATGGGTTGCAAGCTTGCGTATTTTGTCCAAAATATCGACCAATGCGTCATGTATTTTATACATCATCTTACATCTTTAATTTCAGATTTTTTTTCACAGGATACAGCCAGGCCCTTTAGTGTTGGTTGGGTTAATAGGGGTGTGTTTCTTGTGGAATGCACTTATAAAGTGCTGGGCAGCCCGCCTGATCTAATAGTATAGGTATCATCAATAGGCTGTAAGCTGGACAGTGACACTGTGCATTACATGTATCTGTGTAACTGGTACCCTATGTGAGCCTCAACTGTGTGCACTTTTAATACTAGGCAACGATCCATTCCATGAATTGGTAGCTTTGTGAGTGGTAGCCCCATTAGTATTTTGCACCTGTGCTGCCCCGCCTCTGTCATGAGGGTCTCCTGCATTCTGCTAGTGTGTTGGTAATCTGATATGGAGTTGGTAAGGCTGTTTTTTGTATGATTTTTTTCTAAATTTTTGTCAAATTTCAGGTAGTTTCACAAAGTAAATGCAAAACACATTGGCTTAAATTTACCTGTAACATATAGTACAATGCTCAACCCCCTGACCATCCCCCCCAAAAAAAAAATTCAAGCTAAGAATGACTTGGATACTGTATGTAGAGGTATTCCAAAGTTATTACTACATAAACTGACAAATTAGAAAAATGGGGCTTGGTCACGAATGTTGAACCTAGCTGGATCATGAACCATTCACCTCGAAGCCTGTTTTCACTTTCCTGACCAGACCAATTATTTCAATTCTGACCAGCGTCACTTTATGAGATTATAATTCTGGAACGCTTCAATGGATCCCATCAATTCTGAGAATATTTTCTCGTGACATATTGAACTTTGATAGTGGTAACTTTTTTTATATGGCTTGTGTTTATTTGTGAAAATATCGGAAAATGGCGAAAATTTTGCAATTTTCAAACTTTTTATTTTTATGCCCTTAAATCAGAGAGTTGTTGCACAAAATTGTTAATAAATAACATTTCAGACATGTCTACTTTACAGTAGAACAATTTTTGAAACATTATTATTTTTTGTTAAGAAGTTAGAAGGGTTTAAAGTTAACCAGTGATTTCTAATTTTTCCAACAAACTTTAGAAAACCATTTTTTTACGGACCACATCACATTTGAAGTGACTTTGAGGGATCTACAGTGGGGGAATTAAGTATTTGATCCCTTGCTGATTGTGTAAATTTGCCCACTGACAAAGACATAAACAGGTAGGTTAATTCTAATATTGAGAGATAGAACATCAAAAATAAAATCCCAAAAATCACATTACACAAATTATATAAATTTATTTGCACTTTCAAGTGAGAAATAAGTATTTGATCCTATACCAACCATTAAGAGTTTTGGCTCCTACACACCAGTTAGATGCTCCTAATCAACTCGTTACCTGAATTAAAGACAGCTGTCTTACATAGTCATTTTTACAAAAGACTCCTGTCCACAGAATCAATTAATCACTCAGACTCTAACCTCTACAACATGAGCAAGACCAAAGCGCTTTATAGGGATGTCAGGGACAAAATCATAGACCTGCAGAAAGCTGGAATGGGCTACAAAACCATAAGTAAGACACTGGGGCAATAGTAAGAAAATGGAAGAAATACAAAATGACTGTCAATCGAGATCGATCTGGGGCACAATGCAAAATCTCACCTCATGGGGTATCCTTGATCATGAGGAAGGTGAAAGATCAGCCTAAAACTACACGGGGGGAACTTGTTAATGATCACAAGGCAGCTGGGACCACAGTCACCAAGAAAACCATTGGTAACACATTACACCATAAAGGTTTAAAATCCTGCAGGGCCCGCAAGGTCTCCTTGCTCAAGAAGGCACATTTGCAAGCCCATCTGAAGTCTGCCAATGAACACCTGGAAGATTCTATGAGTGATTGGGAGATGGTGCTGTGTTCAGATGAGACAAAAATTTAGCTCTTTGGCATTAACTCAACTGGCCTTGTTTGGAGGAAGAGAAATGCTGTCTATGACCCAAAGAACACCGTCCCCACTGTCAAGCATGGAGGTGGAAACATTATGTTTTGGGGGTGTTTTTCTGCTATGGTCATGGACTACTTCATCGCATCAATGGGAGAATGGATGGAGCCATGTAGCGAAAAATCCTGAGTGACAACCTCCTTCTCTCCATCATGGTATTAAAAATGGGTCATGGCTGGGTCGTCCAGCAAGACAATGACCCTAAAGATACAGCCAAGGCAACAAAGGAGTGGCTCAAAAAGAAGCACGCCTTTGTGCGACGCAGAAAACGTGAACGGATGGACTCTACATGCCTGGTTCCCACCGTGAAGCATGGAGGAGGAGGTGTGATGGTGTGAGGGTGCTTTGCTGGTGACACTGTTGGGGATTTATTCAAAATTGAAGGCGTACTGAACCAGCATGGCTACCACAGCATCTTGCAGAGTCATGCTATTCCATCCGGTTTGCGTTTAGTTGAACCATCATTTATTTTTCAACAGGACAATCACCCCAAACACACCTCCAGGCTGTGTAATGGCTATTTGACCAAGAAGGAGAGTGTTGGGGTGCTACGCCAGATGACCTGGCCTCCACAGTCACCAGACCTGAACCCAATCAAGATGGTTTGGGGTGAGCTGGACCGCAGAGTGAAGGCAAAAGGGCCAACAACTACCTCTTGAAGCACATCAAGAGAATGCCAAGAGTGTGCAAAGCAGTCATCAAACAAAAGGCGGCTACTTTGAAGAACCTAGAATATAAGACATATTTTCAGTTGTTTCACACTTTTTTGTTAAGTATATAATTCCACATGTGTTAATTCATAGTTTTGATGCCTTCAGTGTGAATTTACAATTTTCATAGTCATAATAATAGACAATTTTTTAAATGAGGTGTGTCCAAACTTTTGGTCTGTACTGTATATACTTTGCAGCTCCTGCAGAACAGTATATGTACAGTGAAAGTTGGGAAGTGGTTAAAGGGTTGCTTTGGTACTGGCTACACCTCTTGTTAGGCTAGGTTCACATTAGCGTTTGTGTGCGCAGCGTATTATCTACATGTGCAAACAGATGCCAAAACGCATGCAAACGCAGCATTTTTTATCCGCATCAGCTTACACATGACGCAAAAAACCCACTGCGTGTACATGCATTTTCATGCGTTTTTGCATGCGTTTGCGTTGTTTATGCGCATGCGTTCGATATTTCCAGGTGCTGTAATCAGTTCCTGGACATGCGCAGTCTGAAGTCTGCAAGCGCTTCGAAATCATCCATGCACATGTCCTTGCGTACCAATGTGTTCCCATAGACAGTAATGCATTTTTGACTGTGCATATTTGACGGATTTCTGACGCTTAAAGAAATGCAACATGTTGCGTTCGCCGGACACCGCGAAACGACGCATGCGAACGCATGCAAACACATGTCCCTGCGTACACCATGTTAAAGATATGTACGCATGATGCATGCAGATCTATGCGGATATCAAACGCTGCGTACACAGACGCAGATGTGAAACCATCCTTAGCTTGCAGCCAGGAAACCAATTTTCCTGCAGCAAACTACTATGAATAGAATGGTGTCACTGCATCGTGCAATTTGTCATTCAATGACATTCAATGACTTCATAGTCATTGAAAGTAGGTTGGGGGATACGTTGATGGACAGGAGGCAAAGGAAGGGTTAACAATTTTAATTAACACTGAGATACTCCACGCAGGGAAATAAACAGTTAAAGGAGGGAATGAATAGCTAAATGTGCAAAGGATATGCAGAGTTAAGGGACAATGAATCAGGTAATGGCAGTTCTTGCGAATCACTTAACGTGGCAGTAATTCCTCAGGCTGTGAAGTCAATAGCGCGGTGCTTGTCCAAGAAGGTCCTGTAGGCAAAGAGGATCCATCTTCTGGCTGCAGCGGTTGGTCTCCGCTGAGCTCCTAGTCCATAAGTTAATGCGGCGAGACAGTTAAGGCTTCAGCGCCATCCAGGTCCAATGTAAACTGGCAAGTATAAACTGGCGAATCAGGGCGTAAGTGTCTGTCCCATATCCGGTCTCTGTTATCTGGCACGTGCGCAGTACTCACGGACATGGAGTGTATGGCGCCTTGTTCTCAGGTGGTCACCGGGCACACTGCACCTCTCTCACTCAAGTCCCCGCTGTTGGCGGCAGGAGTCAACGGACGCTGGTCTGTGCAGTGCCGGGTCTCACGGGACGAAGCACTCCTCTCTTTAACTACTGCAGAACGCACGGCCCTTCTCAGCGCAGCGGTCCCTTTGCAGACAGCGGGGCCCAACCAGTCCGGACTGTCCCGGTACTCGGGGGGGACGGAGTGCACCACTCACTTGACTGCACACTGCTGTGGGTTGGCGACAAACTCCCTGCTGCTGCACGTTTTTCTTTTTATGTCACCCCGCCTACCCAGGTCATGAGGTGGGTCCAGCTTCTTACTTCTTCCCCCAGGCAACAGGGGATGCAGCCTCAACAGTTCTGGTCATGGCAAGCAGGTACCCGCAGACCGGTCTTCACCCTTACATAATTAAAGTTCACACCAAGTACGGGTCACCGTACAACATAATACAATACAGTATAGCATACACATTTTATAAAAAACAAAGACCCACGACATACATGCATGTCAATTTCCGAACATAAATAGACAGTTTTTTTAAGGTTGTATGCAGTACACACATTTTATTTATGAAAAGGAGGCAAGTCTGAGATTCATATAGTACTAAATTGTTATGCCGACACCGTTCACTTCAATATCGAGAGTGAAGTGATGTCTGCGTTTTGAGACTGACACAAGTTTAGGTTTTCACAAATTTTGCTGCTTCAGTGGTTTTAGATCTTTTAGTCAGATGCTGCTATGGTTACTGATGTACAATTACACGTATTTCATAAATTTGACACTTGTGTTGACAAATACATCAAGTCTGTGCAAAGACTCAAGATTTATAGTATTCTCTCTTATTTTTTAAGACTTCGGCCCTTTGCGATGGCAGCTGGATACCAGCTTCTAGGCCAAATCTTGTCTGACGACAACCCATTTTTACCTAATCAGTGTTTGAAGCTGTGAGGAAGGAACAGCCACCATCTTGGATATTGGCCTACTCCAGCCTCCATTTTGTTGGTTCACAGAGCCACTGTTATGTTACGGTAGCTGAGGAGTGCAGGTAAAAAAGGAAATACACCAGAGCAGTTGGAATCTATGAGATTGCAGTACCCTGACTAACCACCGCAACTAGAGGCAGCCGTGGAGCGTTCCTACGTTGGTCCTAGACGCCTCGTCACAGCCTGAGAAACTAACTACACCTAAAGATAGAAATAGGAAAGCTATCTGCCCCGGAGCAGAACCCCAAAGATAATAGAAAGCCCCCAAACATGTAATGGCGGTTAGACAAGAGGAAATACTGACACAGAAAGAAAATAGTATGAGCAAACGCTGGGGCCCAAACTATCTAAATAGAAAAGGACAGGAAGGGTACTTACTGCAATCTCAGAAAACCCTGAAAAAACACCAACTCTACTAATTTCAAAATCACCTGAGATCACACGACCTCTACCACCTAAATTAGTTCTCTGGTGTAAAAAAAAAAATCAAAACAGCAGCCACTGAAAAAAAACTGGAAAAAGCAAAAGTACAAAACACAGTGGCTGGACTAAACTGAGAGGGCAAAAGCCCCCGGAGGGGACCCAGAAGGCCCCCACAGAAGTGCAGGACAAAATGCAAAAATATAGCAAAAACACAAAATAAGAAATTGTCTTATCTGATAGCAGGAGATGCAGACACGACACAGCAGGCTACAAGGGAAACTGGAAAGAAGGATTCAGACCAGAACAATTGATCACCGGCAACCCTGATGGGAAAATGACTCCCTTATATAAGACCAATCAGTAACACCTGATTCCCAGTCCTCACAATCCTCACTAGTACCGCTTGTAACCACCAGAGGGAGCCTCTTCTCAGAACTCATCTCAAACCCATTCACAACAGCCACAGGCTGCTAACTGCACCTGGCCTCATGGCCTGTAGGCATATTCAATACAATAGGGGTTGGCCTCCACTGTGAATGAAAAGATCTATTAGTATGCTGAGAAGATTCGACTCAAGACAGTATTTACTGCTCAATATGAATAGCCAGGCCTGTTAGCATGCTAAGTAGGCCAGGCCCAAGCAATACTTCAAAGCTGGGGGCTTCAATTAGATTATACCTGCCAGCTAGACACTGAAATCACATCCATTGTATGTTTCCAGACACGAAGGCTCCGTTCTAGGATTATGAATTATGAGCACATCTTTCTAGGTACAAACTCATAAAAAATATCGGCGTGATCCTGCAGACCTCGGGCATCTGATGGTGCAACTCCCGAGTCTGTGATGGCTCGGGGGTCTTAGTTATAGAGATTGGCTCTCCACAGAGACCCAATCGGGCCAGGTTTGATCTCCATGCGACAGGCAAAACATTCTGCATCTGCTGGTACCTCTCGTGTCCTGATCAGATCGTCCTGGAGAAAGTTAACCCCTTTGTAAGATATTGGGAATAAATTCTGCAGTGAGCTAAGGGTGGAGATTGTCAGCCCACCCTCGGACACCGAGGGGAGAGACCTAGCAGGTTTAAGAACTGTGAGCTATGGGCAGACTGGATCCATTCTCACAGCAGCAAAACAATGAAGGACTAAGGACCAGAGGGACAGATCTGCCAAGGGAGCAGCGGTACACATTTTGGGGGACTGTCCAGCAACTAAGACTTTCACCTGTGGATCGCAGAGCTCCCTGCCTCCACATGCCCCTACAACCTGGTAATATTGACCTCTAGCTAATACCTCTAAGCCTTGTACCATTATTGTTGTATTTTACTCTGACTACAAATCCATTGCAATTCCATTGTATAGCTTACTGTATATTTCTGTAATTATCTAGTGCGCCCTTAAGCCAATTAAACCATAAAATTAATCTTGGGCTGATGCTTTTACTCTGATCACAAATCTTAGAATACCCAGTGGGTAACAGGCCACCCTCCTCAGTGGCCATTTGCTCTCGGTGCAGTTCCCTTACTGGCCTGAGAGACAAAGGGGGCGCCGGAGAGCTGTGCCTGTGAAGTTACATCACATTGGTGACGTGGGAGGACGGGGGTTGTCCTTCACAGAAGCTTTTTACAATATCTATGTTTTTGTTTGTCCCAAAGGAAAAAATGGAGAATGTAACCATCTTACCTTCATTGTGTATACGATGTAAGCCTCAGTTTAACAGAACCTGCACCTGCAGTGATCATGTGTAATTCACAGCAAGAGGGAGAGTGAAAAAGTTCCAGATTTTGAGGATAAAATCATCCAATTTATTCCAATTTTAATTTTAAACCCCCTCATTAAAATGAGTATACAGACAAAATAAATGACAACATGTTTCAAAAGCAACATGCATTCTTAGTGATGGTGGCCATGACTAAGATCACATGTTGTGTTTGAATGATGTTGTTTTAGCTTACCCACCAACTAATTGTGGATTGGTCACAGGTTGGGATTGAGAATTAGGGAGCTCCCTGGCTCTGGACTCAAAATTTTAATGTTTTGTTCCCTGACTACCTGGTTATGATTTTTGCCTTGTGACATGGTGCTCCTTCATGCTGGTAAATACATTGTTCATCACCAAATTTCTCCTGGATCAATGAATTGTCTCGGGATGCTTTTGGCTTGGAACAGAACTCACGGCAACACTCACCTTTTCTTTTCTGGAAAATCAATCATGCAGATGTTCCAAACCATCTGAAGGGGGCTTCACCAGAAAAAAAATAACTATTCTGAAAGAACAGGGATTTCAGAGGACAGGGGTACATTTATTTTCTGTGATGAAGTCCCCTTAATACTTCTTAAGACATTTGGAAGAATCATCATTGTTCAGAGAAGAAACAATGATGGCATGACCATAAATCCTGTGTCATGCCAGCAGTAAATATTCCTGAGACCATTCATGTGGGGGAGTGTTTTCATGTTTAGCATGGGCTCACTTGCAATTTTGCTTAAACAATTCTTGTGAGTGTGATTTTGTTATGTAAAGTAAAGACATAGCTGTAATACAAATTACATTGATAACTAAGGAGAAGAAAATCCTCTTTGTTGGTCTTCTTTAATCAATATTTGAAGTTTTCTTCTAATTAGATTTTGCTGCACACTGCACTTGGTCTTCTCCTCCCTGTCTGTGATTCCTCAGCCTCTCGGCCTGCCTCTGGTCTATGAATGACAGGTCATTGCTGAGATTTCACACAGAAGAAGCAGATCACACACAGATTGGAAGTAGGCAAATGGGCTTTGGAATCGCATTAAAGAACAATAAAGTGGATTTCCACACTAAAGGTTTCAAAATAATCTATATAACAGCACCATTACGGAAATGTCTTTTCTTTACATTACAAAATCGTGCTGATAGGTTTTTTTAAAAAAAAAAAAAAACCTGCTATGGATGTAGAATGGTGTATAAGCTTCTTCCAAGTGCAACTTTTCCAACAATCCAGGAGACATGTGATGAACAATGCTTTTTCCAGCATGATATAGACCATATCACAGGACAAAAGTGATAACTAAGTGGCACAGTGAACAAAACATTGAGACCACTGAAGCCACAAATGTTGTGAAAAACAAAATTTGTATCAGTCTCAAAACTTTTGACCATGTCTGTACAGGTACATGTATGATTGGCAGGTAGCGTACACTTGTCCTATTCAACAAGTTACAAGGAAAGTGAGCAGTGTTGGAAAAACTCTCGTACACATATAACTTTTTTTTACTTAGTACAAATTATTTGGTTTTAACTTTTAATACAACACACAGCTGTATGCATTAGTATATGAAATAATAAATTGAACATTAAATTACATTTTTCTTTCTGTATTTAAGTATGGGGATTAAGGAAGTAAACTAACAATCAGATTATTCTTTATTAATAATTTAAGACGATAATATGATAACCTTTAATTTTCATTTCATTTTGTTAAAGTTAAGGCGGTATCATTAATTGAAAAAGACCTGCTTCTATTTTTAATGCAACTTGAATATTCTCTTATACAACCATACTTCTCAAGGAAGCTGATATTCATGTCATGCGCCACAGCAGGAACTTTATTGTTTATTCACTTATTTAAGGTACTCTGTAGAAATTTTCTGTTGTCCAACCTCAAGACCATGATGTAAAAGCATTGTGAAGGACTTACCAGTCGGTCCTAAGAGACCCAAATTTTAAAATACGTTAAAGATAAAATGAAGCATTACTTTTAGAACAAATTAATTAGCTTTAAATATAAAATTGTTGCATTTAGGTGAAAAATTCCCTTTAAGTACATAAAAGCTCACTTGTCCACTTTTTTTATCAATAAGAAGTCGCCAAAAAAATGTATCTGTAAATCAAAGCCATATTCTCCACTTGTTGTGCTCTTATAAACAACAGCATGCAGGTAGAAAAGAAAATAATTAAGTATTTTCCTGTTTCTGCTGAAGTAAAATTACAGTAGCCATTTAGAAAATGTATGTATCTGCAATTTAAGTGTACCATCTGTATTATTTCCAACAAGACTCTCAAAAGCTTTATGTTCAATCATATAAAGATTATTTGTCCTTATAGTGCATTTAATGGAGAACAATCTTGCTATGTTTTTCTCTTCTTTTTCATTGTAAAGTTGTTTAATTCAAGGTTGTTGTGTCTTAAATAACGAAATAACTGCAAGCTCCCAAGGTGTCACCACTCATCTAACAAAAATATTCAACCTCTCTCTTTTTCAGTATCTTTCCCTCCTCATTTAAACATGCCATCATAAATCCATTACTTAAAATACCATCCTTTGACCAAAACTGTGCTGCTAACTATAGACCCCTCTCTAATCTTCTCTTAATCTCTAAACTCCTGTAACACTTGGTCTACTCCTGTTTAATCTGCTATATCTCAGATCACTGTCTTCTTGACCTTGGTTTCCGCTCTTTACACTCTACTGAAACTGCCCTCATTAAAGTCTCTAATGATCTACAGTACTAACAGCTAAATCTATATGTTGATGACACCAAATTATACACCTCTACTCCTGACATCACGCTGCATTATTACAAAACACCAGTGATTGTCTTACTGCTGTCTCCAACATCATGCCCTCTGTTATGATTTGGTAACTGAGAGGACAGGAGCAAAAAAGCAAGGCAGCCGAACACCTGAGAGGTTGGGAACGAATGGATTGCAGATCCCTAAACTAACCGCACAACTAGAAGCAGCCGTGGATCGTACCTACGGTGATCCTAGACGCCTCGGCAAGCCGGAGAGCCAGCTACACCTAAAGATAGAAACAGGAAAGCTAACTGCCCAGAGTAGAGCCCCAAAGAAATAGGCAGCCCCCAAACATATAATGGCGGTTAGACAAGACGAAACACAAACGCAGGCAGAAAATAGAATGAACAAACGCAGGGGTCAAACACTGACTAAATAGGACAGGAAAGACAGAATACTATCTGCAACCCAGCAAAGCCCTAGCAAACTTCCGACACTTCTGATTACAAAAATGCTGAGATCACACGATCTCGCCACCCACTAAATCAGATCTCAGAGTGAACAAGGCTAACCTGCAGCCACTCAAAAAGCAAGGAAAGAGCAATTGAACAAATAACAGTGGCTACAGAAAACAGAGAGAAGCACAGGCCCCAGGAGACAGACAAAAATTGAAATAGCAAACACAATAGAAATAAGCAGAAAATATCTTATCTGAGAGAAGCAGACACAGGCAAGACACCAGCAGACTTCCAAATGAACCAGGAAACAACAATTGATCACCGGCGAGGATCATGGAAGGCAGCTCCCTTATATCAGTCCAGTCAGTGACTCCTGATTGCCAGGTATCGCTGCCAGCTGAGGAGGCCCAGTCATTCGATACAGCTTCAGTACCGACAGCAACCACCAGAGGGAGCCTCCGCTCAGAAATTGTCTCCAATACGTTCACAACAGCCCTCCCTCTATCTGAAACTGAACCTGTCAAAAACTGAACTCCTTGTGTTTCCTCCCTCTATTAACCTACCTATGCCAGACATTGCTTTTTCCGTGTGTGGTTCTACCATTACTCCCCAGCAACATGCCCATTGTCTTAGGGTCATACTTGATTCCGAGCTTTCATTCACCCCCCCACATCTGATCACTGACATGCTCTTAAAAAAGCATTTCTAAAATTCGACCTTTTCTTACTTTCAACTCTGCAAAAACTCTTACTGTTGCTCTTATTCATTCTCATCTGGACTATTGTAACTCTCTACTAATCGGTCTCCCTCTAACCAAACTCTCCCCTCTCCAATCTGTCTTGAATGTAGCAGTCAGAATCATATTCCTAACCAACCGTTACACTGATGCCTCTACCTTGTGTCAGTCATTGCACTGGTTACCCATCCACTCCAGAGTTAAATATAAACATCACTCTCACCCTCAAAGTGCTCCATGGTTCAGCACCACCCTACATCTCCTCCCTTGTCTCAGTCTACCACCCTACCCGTGCCCTCTGTTCTGCTAATGACCTAAGATTAACATCTTCAATAATCAGAACCTCCCACTCCCATCTCCAAGACTTCTCATGTGCTGTGCCAATTCTTTGGAATGCACTACCATGATAATTTGATTAATCCCCAATACCCACAGTTTTAAGCGTGCCCTAAAAACTCATTTCTTCAGAAGTGAGTTGCTGTAGGAGAATAAATCTTAAATTATAGATTGAGCTGGCTAGTCTGAATGTGGTGATGTCACTGAGAAGCGGAGCAGAACGGCGCTGGATCCTGACGAAGGCGGCAATAGTTGAGTATATTCACACTCACACTATACACCATACACATATACACACAAAAAATAAAAAATATAGATGGGAGTGCTTCTTTAAACATTAAATATTAATGGTTTGTTTTGGAAACATTATCTCAGCCAATAATATCATTTAAAAACACCTCCAAAACTGACTTGCTGCATACAGGGACCACAGTCCATGCAATATTTTATCATCCATAAAGTTTATCCTATGATTCTGGTGATCAAGACCAGAAGTGCAACCTAAGGGCAGCATGCTACCGTATATGTCTGTGGCCTCTGACAATCTTGTCAGTGTACAAAAAGTTCATAAAGACATGGTTATCAAAAGACTGTAAAACTGTTACTGTGTTATGGACATTGCAGACCTAAGGGCATGAATGGTATTATCCTTTTGGGCCCTTGCAGAAACCTCTCTTGTCCTTCACTAGAGATACCATAGTGTATCAGAATTTACAGAGCTCTATTTTAAAGGGTAATTCCTATTTGAGTCATTTGTGGAATTTTCACAAGTGAAAAAAGATGTTTTCATAGTTTTTCTGTTGAAAGAAGACACAAGTCCATTGAGATCCACCTGTAACCTAATAATACACCAATACAGTCAAGTATTTTTTAGTGACAGCTTTATCCAGTGTTTTATTACTTTTTACATAAGTGTATATTTTGTTAACTTGGCTCAAGTGTATGACCTAACATTTATCCTCATTAAACTTCAATTGACAGTCCTTAGCCCAAGCCTTCAGCTTACCTACAGTCATGGCCAAAAGTTTTGAGAATGACACAAATATTAATTTTTACAAAGTCTACTGCTTCACTTTTTCTAATGGCAATTTCCATATACTCCAGAATGTTATAAAGAGTGATCAGCTTAACAGCAATTACTTGCAAAGTCAATATTTGGCTAGAAAATGAACTTTATCCCCCAAAACACATTTCAACATCATTGCAGCCCTGCCTTAAAAGGACCAGCTAACCTCTTTTCAGTGATTGCTCCATTAACACAGGTGTGGGTGTTGATAAGGACATGGCTGGAGATCAATCTGTCATGATTAAGTAAGAATGACACCACTGGACACTTTAAAAGGAGGCTGGTGCTTGGCATCATTGTTTCTCTTCTGTTAACCATGGTTATCTCTAAAGAAACACGTGCAGTCATCATTGCAATGCACAAAAATGGCCTAACAGGGAAGGTATCGCAGCTAGAAAGATTGCACCTCAGTCAAAAATCTATCGCATCATCAAGAACTTCAAGGAGAGAGTTTCCATTGTTGCCAAAAAGGCTTCAGGGTGCCCAAGAAAGACCAGCAAGCACCAGAACCATCTCTTAAAAGAGTTTCAGCTGCGGGATCGGGCTACCAGCAGTGCAGAGCTTGTTCAGGAATGGCAGCAGGCAGGTGTGAGTGCATCTGCACGTACTGTGAGGCGGAGACTCTTGGAGCAAGGCCTGGTCTCAAGGAGGGCAGCAAAGAAGCCACTTCTCTCCAGAAAAAACATCATGGACAGACTGATATTCTGCAAAAGGTACAGGCAGTGGACTGCTGAGGACTGGGGTAAAGTTATTTTCTCTGATGAATCCCCTTTTCGTTTGTTTGGGACATCAGGAAAACGCCTCATTCGGAGAAGACAAGGTGAGCGCTACCATCAGTCTTGTCTCATGCCAACTGTTAAGCATCCTGAAACCATTCTGTTATGATTTGGTAACTGAGGAGAGCAGGCAAAAAAGGCAATACACCGGAGAGGTTGGAATCTACTGGATTGCAGTACCCTGACTAACCACCACAACTAAAGGCAGCCGTGGAGCGTACCTACGTTGGTCCTAGACGCCTCGTCACAGCCTGAGAAGCTACTACACCTAAAGATAGAAAGAGGAAAACTATCTGCTCCAGAGCAGATCCCCAAAGAACATAGGAAGCCCCCAAACATGTAATGGCGGTTAGACAAGAGGAAATACAGACACAGACAGAAAATAGTATGAGCAAACGTTGGGGCCCAATCTTCCTAGAAAGAAAAGGATAGGAAGGACACTTACTGCAATCCAAAAAACCCTAAAAAAATACCAACTCACTAATTGCAAAAACACCTGAGATCACACGACCTCTACCACCTAAATTAGTTCTCTGGTGTAACAAAACTAAGCAGCAGCCACTGAAAAAACTGGAAAAGGCAAATGAACAAATAACAGTGGCTCAGATAAACTGAGAGGAGCACAAGCCCCCGAGGGGACCTGGCTGACCTCCACAGAAGTGCAGGACAAAATGCAAAAAGCAAGCACGAAAATAAAAGCAGAAAATATCTTATCTGTTAGCAGAAGATGCAGGCAAGACACAGCAAGCTTCCAAGTGAACCAGGAACCAAAGTTGAGACAATAACAATTGATCACCGGCAACCCTGATGGGAGGGAACCTCCCTTATATAAGACCAGTCTGTAACACCTGATTGCCAATCTTCACAATCTTCATTGAATAGTTCAGTACTGTTTGTAACCACCAGAGGGAGCTTCTGCTCAGAATTCATTTCTAACACATTCACATCAGTACCCCCCCCTTGAGGAGGGGTCACCGAACCCTCATTTTGGCAACCAGGTCGGTCAGGATGAGCTCTGTGATACGCACGGATCAGTCTCCTAGCATGGATGTCCGAAGCAAACACCCAAGAATTGTCCTCCTGACCATAACCTCTACACTTAACCAAATACTGGAGTTTCCGCCTAGAAAAACGAGAATCCAATATTTTCTCAACCACATACTCCAGATTGCCCTCAACCAAAACAGGGTCAGGAGGCGCAGCCATAGGAACCACTGGCTTGACAAACCTCTTCAATAAGGACTTGTGGAACACGTTATGGATCTTAAATATCCCTGGAAGAAGTAAACGAAAGGAAACAGGATTAAAAATCTCCATTATCTTATAATGTCCAATGAACCTAGGCTTAAACTTAGGAGATGCAACTCTCATAGGGATATTTCTTGAGGACAACCAGACCAAGTACCCAACTTCAAACCGAGGACCATCAGTCCTATGCCGGTTGGCAAACCGCTGGGCCCTCTCCTGAGAGAGGGACAGTCATCCTGATCAGCAGACACAAAGCATCTCAGATAAGTCTCCAATGTCTGGTTTGTTCTCTCAGTTTGTCCATTGGTCTGAGGATGAAAAGCCGAGGAGAAAGACAATTGAACACCAAGTTTAGAACAAAAAGTCCTCCAAAATCTGGAAACAAACTGGACTCCTCTGTCAGACACAATGTTCTCAGGAATGCCGTTTAACAGAACCACGTGCTGAAGGAACAAAGGCACCAATTCGGAGGAGGAAGGCAACTTAGATAATGGCACAAGATGTATCATTTTGGAAAACCTATCACAAATCACCCAGATAACGGTCATTCTCTGAGAAACAGGGAGGTCGGAAATGAAATCCATAGAGATATGGGTCCATGGTCTCTTGGGCACAGGCAATGGCATCAACAAACCACTAGAGCGAGAGCAAGGCTTGGAGCGAGAGCAAGTCCCGCAGGACTGCACAAATTCCCTGACGTCACGAGACAAAGTAGGCCACCAAAAGGACCGACTAACCAAGTCTCTGGTACCAAAAATTCCGGGAATGACCGGCCAACGCGGAACAATGAATCTCAGACATCACACTCTTTTTCCACTGGTACGGGACAAACAATTTCCCAATAGGGCAGCGCTCGGGTTTATCCTCCTGACATCCTTCCAGAGCCAGTCTCAAATTTGGCGAGATGGCGGAAAGAACTACACCCTCTTTCAAAATAACAGCAGGATCAGATAACTCAGGAGAGTCCGCAAGGAAACTCCTCGAGAGGGCATCCGCTTTAACATTCTTAGTGCCAGGAAGAAAGGAAACCACAAAATTAAAACGTGTGAAAAACAAGGCCCACCTGGCCTGTCTAGGATTAAGTCGCTTGGCTGATTCCAGATAAACCAGATTCTTATGGTCCATGAGGACCACCACCTGATGTTTGGCTCCCTCCAGCCAATGTCTCCACTCTTCAAAAGCCCACTTCATGGCCAATAACTCCGGATTACCCACGTCATAATTACGTTCAGTTGGAGAAAATTTTCGAGAGAAAAAGGCACAAGGGTTACTTTTAGAGGTCTCTGGATCTCTTTGGACAAAACGGCACCTGCCCCAATTTCAGAGGCATCAACCTCCACCTGAAATGGCAGAGAAACATCAGGCTGCCGTAGAACAGGAGTAGAAGTGAATCTCTGCTTAAGTTCCTGAAACGCAGAGACTGCCTCAGGAGGCAAATTCACCATATCAGAACCCTTCTTGGTCAAATCAGTCAATGGTTTAACAATAACAGAGAAATTACCAATAAATTTACGATAAAAAATGGCAAAACCCAAGAATCTCTGAAGAGCCTTTAATGAAGTAGGTTGGACCCAATCACAGATGGCCTGAACCTTGACCGGGTCCATTTCAATAACAGATGGGGACAAAATGAATCCCAGAAATGAGATCCTCTGTACGCCAAAAAGACACTTTGATCCCTTCACATACAGAGCATTCTCTCTCAAAATCTGGAACACAGTCCGAACATGTTTCACATGACAGTCCCAGTCATTGGAAAAAATCAAGATATCATCCAAATAAACAATCAGAAATTTATCCACAAAATCCCTGAAAATGTCATTCATGAAGGACTGGAAGACGGAAGGAGCATTAGTGAGCCCAAAGGGCATCACTAGGTACTCAAAATGCCCCTCTGGGGTATTAAATGCCGTCTTCCATTCATCCCCGTGCTTAATGCGAATAAGTTTATACGCCCCCCCGAGGTCAAGCTTGGCAAACCAAGTAGCACTTTTCACCCTGGAAAACAGGTCAGAAATCAAGGGTAACGGATATTGATATTTAAAAACTCACAATAAACTACCTGCGCCTCTGCACCAATAAAACCATACAAAAAGGGGGGGCCCACAAAGTGAAATAACTGCTGATTGAATGGCAATATAATAGTGACAAATGATTAAGCTAACATACATGCAAGTGTTAATGTGGAACACTTACTGTCACATCAGCAGAGGACCGGGTTGGAGAAGAGGAAGTCCAGGCTGAGTACAGATGGTGGTCGGACCGCGCGCCCAGGTCAGGCAAGCCGAGTGAACCGGGGCAGGGAGCGTCCTCCCTGTTACTGAAAGTGCTCAGCGAGACTAGGGAGCACGGAGTCCGGAAGTAGCGCGGCGTCCTCAGGCCACGAGGCGCCGCTAGTACGAGATGGACAGGACGGGGGCGGGACAAAAAATGGGTGACGTCACCGTAGTACCGTAGTACGAGAGGCAGGAAGGGGCAAAAATCTTTCCAACGCGTTTCGAAGGTGCACGGACCTTCTTCGTCAGGGATAGAGACCCCTGCCAGAGCCTGCCTTATGTACCCTTGACAAACCCCCCGCCCTCTCGCTGTGTGACAGCAAACCAAAGAAAGGAATAATAATTACTGCACTATGTGTCTATAAAGGAAAGCAACAATAAAGCAAAACAATGTGCATCTGTGTAGGTGGTATTGCCTTAAAAAATATATAAAAATAAAAATAAAAATGAAAGAAATGAAAATGAAAAACTTTTATTTAACACATTACATATATACCATAAATGAATTAAAATAAAGTGAAAATAAAAACCAATAGAGTAAGATTAAAATTAGAATTAGAGTTAGAATTAAAATAACATAGCCCATGCAAGTTGTGAGAAAGTGAGACAGCACTTATGACACTAGTCTCACGAATAGTAAAGCCTAGGCGATTTTAATAATTTATTTATATAAAAAATATATATATGCCCTTACATGCATATATTCATTCTGCAGCCAAATACATGGCTCCGGCTAGAAAAAGGGGGTTAAAAACCACACCCTCACCCATATTATACAGGAACAAGGCTTGGATGACATATTACGAGACAAAATCTGATTAGTGACCTAAGGAAACGCATATAATTCAATCTCATGGTTTAACCCAGTAGGGGACAGGCTATCCAGGGTGAAAATCCATTGGGATTCCACCCTAGACATTTTGCTAATGTAATCCCCACCCCTCTTACTTTTATGGACAACCTGTATGCCACAAAAATGAATGTCTCGAACAGATTTACAGTGGAATTCACAAAAGTGTCTAGAAAGGGGGTGCCCTAAAAAGCCCTTTTTGATGTTGTTAAAATGTTCCCTTAGACGATCACGGAGCCTGCGTTTTGTGCGTCCTACATATATTTTGCCACAAAGGCACTGAATCAAATAAATGACTCCCGCAGTAGAACATGTAATAAAATCTCTAATCTCGAAATCCTGTTTATTATGTGCATCTAAAAATGTAGTCTGGCTGATTTTCTGAAAATTAGTCTTACCACAACATAAACACGTGCCACAAGGTACAAAACATCCAGAGGAGGCAGCTAATGATGTACCAAACCTGTCCTTAATGGTAGGAGCAATCAAATTGCCCAAAGTTCGGGCCTTCCTAAAAATAAATTTTGGATGAGGTGCCAAAAATTCACCAATTTTTCTATCCCCCTGGAGGATAAACCAATATTTAGATATTATATTTCTATATTGCTTATAATTGTGGTGGAACTGGGTAACAATAGGTAGGTTCCCAATTTGTTCTATAATAGAGGGAGAGCCAGTAGTCTCAGGTTGATCCTTATGGACCAGACTATCCCTAGGTAATTGCTCCACTTCTTTTTTATTTTTTTGTAGCAATGATATAGGATAACCTTTGTCCAAAAACTGTTTTGTTAAATAATCAGTTTCCTGGTGGTAGTCCTGGATTCTCGAGCAATTGCGTCTCACTCTTGTAAATTGGCCCTTGGGAATACTAGTTAGCCAAATGGGGAGATGACAGCTGCTAATATCGATATAGCTATTAGCATCTACTTCTTTACGATGGCATTTAGTACAAATGGTATCCTTCTCGATGAATATTTCCAGATCCAAAAAGTTGACATTGGTTGAACTGGTGGTGGACGTAAATTCTAGGCCAAACGGATTGGTATTGAGGTTAGAGATGAACCTATTAAGGTCCCCAACTGAACCCTCCCAAATAAATAGGACGTCATCAATAAATCTACGCCACATAACCAAACCAGGATGTAGTTGGCCTGCCTGAAAAATATATGACTCCTCCCACTTGGCTACGTACAAATTCACGTAGCTAGGGGCAAAACGAGTGCCCATGGCAGTTCCCCATGTTTGCAGGTAGAACTAATCTTCATATGTAAAATAGTTATGCTGTAGAATAAAACGAATACAATCAGTAATAAACTTAATTTGTGCCTCTTTATGAATCCCCAATTTTCTAAGGAAATGTTCCGATGCTTCGCACCCCTTCTGGTGGTCAATCACAGTGTACAGTGATTTGATATCGAGAGTGCCGAGTATGAAACCCTTTTTCCAAGGGATTCCCCCGAGGGCCTGTAATGTATGACAGGTATCCTTAAGGTACGCTGGAACCAGGGCTAGGCATTTTTGGAGATGAGTATCCACATATCTAGAAAGGTTTGAAGTGAGGCAGTTAATGCCTGAAATTATTGGCCTCCCTGGTGGGCATTCCTGGTTTTTGTGAAGTTTAGGAATATGATAGAATACTGCTACACTTGGGGTTCTATTCATCACAAATTGAAATTCTTTGATGTTTAATATGCCATCATACTTGCCCTTTGAAGTTAGAATGTCAAGCTGTTGGATGAAATTGGTGGTTGGATCAAAACTCAGTTTCTTGTAGGTTTGTGTGTCACCAAGCAACCTCAATGACTCCGCATGATACATGGATTTATTGAGTATAACTATGCCCCCTCCTTTGTCTGCTGGGCGTATAATAATATCATTATTGTTCTGGAGATTATGTATGGCCATTTGTTCCTGTGTACTTAAATTGTGTGGAGTATATCTCCTGTTATTAGGTTTCATCTTCCTGATGTCAGATACCACCATTGTTTCAAATGTGTGGAAGGCACTGGAGTACTCCTGGATGGGATTAAATGTAGAAGGTCTAGCTAAGCTAGTATGGTTAAATTGGGATGGTGCTACTTGGGATTGGAGGGACGCTGCTGCTCCTTTCTTTAAAAAATACTTTTTAATGGCTAGGTTACGTAGAATTTTTTTTAAACTAATATATAAATCGAATGGTTTAGATCTAGTAGTAGGGGCAAATTTTAAACCCTTTTGCAAAAGAGAGTAGTCCGATGTAGATAGAGAGTAAGAACTAAGGTTAAAAATTTTGTGAATCGAAAGACTAGGGGTGTAATGTATGTAGTACAGTTCATATAGCGTCTTGTGCTTGGGTGCGATGAAAACACAGGAGTCACAGGTTTGATATAGAAAAGTCCTGTATTACTTCATACAAGTTGGCAGAAATAGTCACACAGTTTGCAGACACAGAAACAGGAGACACAGCAGGCCAGAGTAATCCAAGCTCAGCAATCACTCTCCAATACAGATTCAGGATCTTCTTCTCTGTTACCGTAAGTCCATGCAAACGTGGGTCTTTCAAAGAGCAGGGTTCAGAGTCCACAAGTGCTTCAGAGTTCCTCAGTAGGAATAGCTGGAGTACAAGGTCCAAGGCTTACAGGAGTCAAGTCACAGGTTCACTGCAGGCTAGATTCTGAAGCACTGATTGCTCAGCTGTGGCTGCTTAAGAAGCAAAGGAGAGAATCAGGGCGGGAACATGCAAGCTGGAAACTCCATTTTGACTGAGGGCAAGATAGCTGCAGCAAGACAGAAAGTAAAATGGCTGACGAACAAACTGAGTTTCAGGAATATATACATAGAACCTTACATTACTCCCCCCTTAAGGACAACCTCCGGATGACCTCAGACCAGGCTTGTGTGGGTACCTCTGATGAAACTGACGGAGCAAGCGAGGAGCATTAACGTTATTGACCGGTTCCCATGAGTTGTCCTCCACTGGGTAGCCCTGCCATTTAATCAGATATTGTAACTGATTTCTATACAACCTGGAATCTAAAATCCTTTCCACCACAAATTCTTCCTGACCATCGACTAGCACTGGGTCAGGGCAAGGAGAGGAACGTCCAGGAAACGTATTGGGTGTCGCAGCCTTTAGTAGGGATACATGAAAGACAGGGTGGATTCTCATAGTTTTGGGCAGTTGAAGACGACAAGCAACGGCACTTATAATTTTACTGATTTTATAGGGTCCAATGTACTTATGTCCCAACTTAGACGATGGAATCCTTAACTTAAGATTTCTGGTTGACAGCCAGACCAAGTCTCCTACCTTGAAAGCTGGTGCAGGTTTACGAAATTTATCTGCTGCTTTCTTGTACCTTTCTTGAGCCGATTCCAGATTTTCCTTTAGAAGATCCATATTCTTCTGTAAAGACGTGATTCTTTCAGCCACTGCTGGTAAAGGCGTTTCTATGGGAAATCGTGGTAGAATGTTAGGATGATAACCTAGATTAGAGTAAAAAGGAGACTGTTTAGTGGAGGCACTCTGAGAGTTGTTATACGAGAACTCAGCTAATGGAAGTAGATCCACCCAATCATCCTGTAGGTGGCAGATAAAGCAGCGGAGATACTGCTCCAGGGTTTGATTGGTTCGTTCGGTCTGTCCATTAGTCTGGGGATGAAAAGCAGAAGAAAGGTTTACTTTAATGTCCAATGCTGCACAGAAATTTTGCCAAAACCTAGAAGTGAATTGCACCCCTCGATCCGAAATAACCTCATCCGGTACTCCATGTAAGCGAAACACATCTTTAATCATCAAATCTGATGTCTGTTTTGCAGTGGGTAAGCCGACACAAGGGATAAAATGAGCTGCCTTTGTTAGACGGTCAACCACCACTAGAATGGTGTTCTTCCCCTGAGAGGTTGGTAACTCCACAATGAAGTCCATAGAAATGGATCCCCACGGGCGGGACGGGGTGGGAAGAGGCTGTAACAGACCAGTTGGTGAGGAGCGAGGTGTTTTGCATCTTGCACAGACCTCACATGAAGTGACATAATTCAAAACATCCTTCCTGCAAGTGGGCCACCAAAAGAAACGAGAAAGAAATTCCTGTGTCTTTAGAATTCCTCTATGCCCAGCTATCTTGGAATCGTGAATGAGTTGCAATACTCTTAATCTGACTGTTTCAGGAATATACAGACGTTGTCCCTGAATCCACACACCATTCTTAAAGACAAGACTTACGTCCCTTGGGGGTTGTGCCAAAAAAGGAATCCGCATGGTATGCTTCCTTGATGTCCTTAAGTAGGTCTTGATTATGAATTACTCCTAGGAATCTAGAGTCAGGAAGAATAGTCTTAGGAGGAGTAATTGGACGTGTCTCTGCTGAGTAAATCCTAGAGAGTGCATCAGCCTTTCCATTGCGCGATCCTGGTCTATAAGAGATGATAAAATTAAATTGGTTTAAGAAAAGATTCCAGCGAGCCTGGCGAGGAGTCAGGCACTTAGCCGACCTGATAAACTCAAGGTTACGATGGTCTGTCAGGACGACTATTTGCTGTGCAGCTCCCTGAAGAAGGTGTCTCCATTCTTTGAAGGCGGCAATAATGGCCAACAACTCTCTATTGCCCACATCGTAGTTCCTCTCAGCCGAAGACAACTGCTGGGAAAAGAAGGCACAGGGATGCAAGACATTCTTCTCACCTGTTCTCTGAGAGAGTATAGCTCCAACGGCACAGTCTGAAGCATCCACCTCTATTATGAAGGCAAGCTCGGGGTTGGGATGTACTAGGATAGGTGCAGTGGTAAATTTATCTTTTAGACGGGAAAATGCTTCCTGGGCTTGGGGAGTCCAGGAAAACCTAGACTCTTTCCGGGTAAGTTGAGTGATAGGTGACACTACCTCAGAGAAATTTCTAATGAAACGTCTATAGAAGTTGGCAAACCCGATGAAGCGCTGTACCTCCTTCACATTTCTAGGACTTGGCCAATCCTTGATGGCTTGGGTTTTGCTTCCATCCATACTAATTCCTTGTGTAGACAGTACATACCCCAGAAATTGAATTTCGGTCCTATGGAATTCACACTTTTCAAGTTTGATGTAAAGATGATTTTGTCTTAGACGTTCCAAGACCATTCTCACATGTCCATGATGTTCCTCTGTGGAGTTAGAAAAAATTAGAATATCATCCAAATAAATTACCACGAATGTATCTAGGAGATACCTGAAGATGTCATTCACCAAGTGTTGGAAAGTGGCTGGGGCGGTACTCAGACCAAAAGGCATAACTAGATATTCAAAGTGTCCATAGCGTGACCTGAATGCAGTCTTCCATTCATCCCCAGGTCTAATACGGACTAAGTTATAGGCCCCACGAAGATCTAGTTTAGAAAAAATTTTAGCATGTCGCACTCTCTCCAATAACTCAGGGATTAAAGGCAATGGATAACGGTTTCTAATAGTAACCTTATTGAGTTCCCTATAGTCTACGCATGGTCTCAGAGATCCATCTTTCTTCTTTACAAAGAAGATGGGTGCACCTGCAGGAGATGAAGAGGGGCGTATGAAGCCCTTGGCTAGATTTTCATCTATGTAATCCTTTAAAGCCTTTAGCTCGGGCCCCGCCAGGGGGTAGATCTTACCAAAAGGTATCTCTGCTCCAGGCAATAATTCAATTGGACAATCATATGGACGGTGAGGAGGAAGCTGGTCAGCGTTCTTCTTGTCACATAAATCCACATAGTCCTGGTATACAGCTGGTAGTTCAGGGACTGACATGATTCCTTTAGGAACAGAGCAAGCTGAAACTTTTGGACTCATCTGTTTCTCTGGAAAGTGTAATTCCTTGGTCTCCCAGTTAATGGTAGGATTCTGAGCCTGCAGCCATGGTAGCCCTAGAATAATGGGAAAGTGGGGAGAAGAGATAAGCATAAAGGACAGTTTCTCTTGATGATCTTTACCCATAAGAACCCTCAAAGGCTCTGTTTCCTGATCCACTGGTCCAGAGGTCAGCAGGGAGCCATCCACAGTTTCCATCTGTACTGGAGTAGCCTTCTTCACTGAACGTATTCCCTGTTTCAGAGCAAAGGAGACATCCATAAAATTTCCACTTGCCCCTGAGTCGATCATAGCAGAGCTAGACACCCAAGCTGAGTCAACCCAGAGTTTGATGGAAAGAAAGCAATGAGAATTGTTTTTCTTACAACTCAGCTGGGACACCGCTGAGGAAACTTGAAAAATGGCAGCGTTTACACAGTCAACGTCCTCAGAGGTAACGGAGTTTAAGTCCGAGAAATCAAGATCTGTTGCTGCAGATCTCTCTGGAGCCTGAGGCTCGGACCTGACAGATCCCCTCTCGCAACACTCACAATGAATGAGTGCTGCAGTAGTCTTACGAGAAGGCTGGGGCAGTTTATAATGAAGTGCCCTGACTTACCACAATAGAAACATAGATTCTCCTTAAAACGATGTTCCTTGCGTGCATCACTAACCCGTCGTTGTAAAGAGTCTACCTGCATGGGTTCAGGTTCAGGTTCCCGTGTAATCCTACTCAAAGGTTCCTTAGCTGGAGAGGAAGGTAGGAAAAGGTTAGTACGATTGCTTTCGAACCATCTCTCTTGCCTGCGTTCAGTCAGACGAGTATCAATACGGATGCAGTAGTTAATAAAGTCACCTAACGCAGTGGGAGGGTCGGCACGAGCAAGTTCATCCTTAATCAGTGGAGATAACCCCTTTCGAAAAATAGATTTTTTGGCGGAACTGTCCCAGGTGGTATCAAGGGCCCATCTCCTGAAATCCAAGGCATATTCAGCTACCGAGTGCTTACCTTGGCGCAAAGCTAACATGGCTGCTTCAGCTGTTGCACCTCGATTGGGGTCATCAAACACCTGCCCCATGGCTGAAATAAAATCATCAAGGTGATTCAAACAATCATCCTCAGTCTCAATCAGAGGGTTTGCCCACATTAAAGCCTTGTTGGTAAGCAACATAATTATAGTAAGCACCTTAGATCGTTCAGTGGGAAATTGTGAAGCATGTGCAGAAAAAAAAAGATTGCATTGATTAATAAATCCCCTGAATTTCTCACGTTCACCGCCAAAACGAAAAGGGGGCAACTTGGGAATCCCAGCACTCGGGGCTACGGCAGGAGCCTGGACTCGCCCCTCTAGAACCTCAATCCTGGCTCGCAAATCCTGGGTAGTCTGTCCAACCACTTGCAAATTGTGATTATTGAGGTCCTGTAGATTTGTAAAACGGGTCTTTATATTCTGCAAATCTGCAAGGATATTATCAGTCACTCCGCAAAGTTCCTTTATGCGGGCCTCCATTTTCCAGATCTTTTAAGACAGGATTACTGGAAGAAGAGGAGAGAAAAAAAAAACAATAGTGTTCACCTGTGGCAACACTGCAGAGAGAAAAAAAAATTAAGGGAACTGCTCACCTGGAATGGTTGTGAGAAGTCACAACCACTATCATCACAGAAAGTTTCAACCAGACATCTGATATCCAGAGTTACAGCAGACAAAAAAGAGAAAAGAAAGGAAAAAAAAAAAAAACAATAGTGTTTACCTGTGGTAACACTGCAAAAAGAAAAAACTTAAGGGAATTGCTCACCTGGAATGGTTGTGAGAAGTCACAACCACTGTCATCACAGAAAGTACAACCGGACGTCTGATATCCACAGTACAGCAGACACAGCCTTCCAGGACCAGCAGACACTAACGTTTTGGCTTCAGAATCTTGTAATGTATGTAGTACAGTTCATATAGCGTCTTGTGCTTGGGTGCGATGAAAACACAGGAGTCACAGGTTTGATATAGAAAAGTCCTGTATTACTTCATACAAGTTGGCAGAAATAGTCACACAGTTTGCAGACACAGAAACAGGAGACACAGCAGGCCAGAGTAATCCAAGCTCAGCAATCACTCTCCAATACAGATTCAGGATCTTCTTCTCTGTTACCGTAAGTCCATGCAAACGTGGGTCTTTCAAAGAGCAGGGTTCAGAGTCCACAAGTGCTTCAGAGTTCCTCAGTAGGAATAGCTGGAGTACAAGGTCCAAGGCTTACAGGAGTCAAGTCACAGGTTCACTGCAGGCTAGATTCTGAAGCACTGATTGCTCAGCTGTGGCTGCTTAAGAAGCAAAGGAGAGAATCAGGGCGGGAACATGCAAGCTGGAAACTCCATTTTGACTGAGGGCAAGATAGCTGCAGCAAGACAGAAAGTAAAATGGCTGACGAACAAACTGAGTTTCAGGAATATATACATAGAACCTTACAAGGGGTGGGATTGGAAACTACTTTTGTTTTGGTGAGTTTCCCCCTCTTTTGCCCCTTTTGGTCTGTTTGATCTTATTTGAAAAAAATCCTGATTTATCGCAGGGCGGGAAGTAGGGCCTTTACTATTTTTAGAAGTTATGGGATGAGAAGTTTTAGTTTTATCCACATTGGTTTTATTAGTCTTTATGACTTTGCTAATAGGGGCCCATTTGGATATGGTGTTGGACTTGAATCGGGAATGAGGTTGGGTGTTAGTGGATGTCGTCGCAATAGCGGGATATGACCCACGACTATTTTGAGGTGCTGAAGGTTCCACCTCTGTTTCCATGAGTGTTAACGGAACATATCTATTAGATAAAGAGATATGCGGGGAGGCAGTACCTCTATATGTTTCTCCTACTGATGCTGGAGTAAGTTTTGGAGTAGTGGCAATGTCAAAGGATAATTCCAAAATGGTAGAACTGATGTGATCTGAATGGATAGCAGATGGCTTCCCATTCATTTCCTTATCGTGATGCGTGACTGGAGTGTATTGGGTAGAATTGGAATTATTATACACCGAAAAAACTGATGATTGTTCTGGTATATTTTGCGATGGTGTGATATTATATTCATCTAGGGTTAATAGGTCATCTGGCCTCTGTTGGAGGGTGGATGCTTCCAATTCAATCCTACCCGATGCATTGAGATAGGTGTCCCTGGGAATATTGTCCCTCTGAAATTTCTTAATTTTTTTGGTGATAATCTCTTGTTCCTTACTTTTTAATCTCGATAATATGTTTTCCACCAAAACATGGAAACCAAGTAGCGTTTTTTACCCTGGAAAACAGGTCAGAAATCAAGGGTAACGGATATTGATATTTCACAGTGATATTGTTCAAGAGCCGATAATCAATACACGGCCTTAATGAACCATCCTTTTTGGCCACAAAGAAAAAAACGGCACCCAAGGGTGAAGAGGATGGTCTGATATGACCCTTCTCCAATGACTCCTTGATATAAGACCGCATAGCGTCATGTTCAGGTACAGACAAGTTAAAAAGGCGACCTTTAGGGAATTTACTACCAGGCACTAATTCAATAGCGCAGTCATAGCTCCTATGGGGGGGCAAGGATGCAGATTTACTTTCGCTAAACACATCAGAAAAATCAGTCAAAAAGTCAGGAACATCCTGAGCCTGGGGAGAGGCAGAAAAAATAGGAGTGTTGGCATTAACACATTGGCAGCCCCAACTGGTTACAGACACAGATTTCCAATCCAAAACAGGATTATGAGACTGTAACCAAGGGAAACCCAGTACAACAATGTCATGCAGATTATACAGCACCAAAAATTTGCAACTCTCCTGATGATCAGGTTCAACCCTCATTATCACCTGAGTAGAGAACTGGGGTTTATTCTCAGCCAAAGGGGTAGAATCAATCCCCAGTAGGGGAATAGACTTCCATAGGGGTATCAAGGGAAACCCACAACGTTTAGCAAAATCAAAATCCATCAGGTTAATAGCTGCTCCCGAATCAACAAAAGCCTGAGCAGAAAATGTGGACAGGGAGCAAATCAGTGTAACAGTCAACAGAAATTTAGTCTACACTACCCAAGACAACTGAGCGTGCAAAACGTCTTCCCCGCTTAGGGCAGACTGATATAGCATGAGAGGCGTCACCACAGTAGAAACATAACCCATTGCGTTTTCGAAACTCATGACGCTGTGCCCCAGAAGCCACTCTACAACACTGCATGGGTTCAGAAGCTGGTTCACAAGGCAACACTATTCCACGCATACCTCTACGCTCACGCAAACGTCTGTCAATTTGAATCGCTAATGACATAGAATCATTGAGACCAGAGGGAGCAGGGAAACCCACCATAACATCTTTTACATTCTCTGACAGACCCTTCCGAAAAAGGGCTGCCAAAGCATCATCATTCCATTTGGTCAGGACTGCCCACCTTCGGAATCTCTGACAGCATAACTCAGCGTCCTCAAGCCCCTGATTTAATGCAAACAAGGCTTTTTCAGCTTGATCAGTGACATTAGGTTCATCGTACAATAACCCCAGAGCCAGAAAAAATGCATCAACATTACTCAAAACAGGATCCCCAGGTGTCAGGGAAAAAGCCCAATCCTGAGGATCGCCGCGCAGGAGACAGATGACAATTTGAACCTGCTGTGCTGCGTTCCCTGAGGACTTAGGTTTTAAGGCAAAAAACAACTTACAGTTATTTTTGAAATTCAGAAATTTAGCTTGATCCCCTAAAAACAAATCTGGCATGGGGATCCTAGGTTCCACAACCGGCAACCCTGCAAGATAGGCAGCAATACTCCTTACTTCAGTGGCAAGCTGATCCACACGGCCAGACAACTGTGCAAACTCCATTGAGAGAAAAAAAATCCTCAGCACCCAGAGAAAAGAGGGGAAGAAAAAAAAATATATATATCTCTGACAACTCTGACAACTTTTTTTTTTTTTTTTTTAAACTATCCTTCCCTTCTGTGAGTACCATATAATTTTCAGTTTGGCCGGTGATACTGTTATGATTTGGTAGCTGAGGAGAGCAGGCAAAAAAGGCAATACACCAGAGAGGTTGGAATCTACTGGATTGCAGTACCCTGACTAACCACCACAACTAAAGGCAGCCGTGGAGCGTACCTACGTTGGTCCTAGACACCTCGTCACAGCCTGAGAAGCTAACTACACCTAAAGATAGAAAGAGGAAAACTATCTGCCCCGGAGCAGATCCCAAAGAACATAGGAAGCCTACAAACATGTAATGGCGGTTAGACAAGAGGAAATACAGACACAGACAGAAAATAGTATGAGCAAATGTTGGGGCCCAATCTTCCTAGAAAGAAAAGGATAGGAAGGACACTTACTGCAATCCAAAAAACCCTAAAAATATACCAACTCACTAATTGCAAAAACACCTGAGATCACACGACCTCTACCACCTAAATTAATTCTCTGGTGTAACAAAACTAAGCAGCAGCCACTGAAAAAACTGGAAAAGGCAAATGAACAAATAACAGTGGCTCAGATAAATTGAGAGGAGCACAAGCCCCCAGAGGGGACCTGGCTGACCTCCACAGAAGTGCAGGACAAAATGCAAAAAGCAAGCACAAAAATAAAAGCAGAAAATATCTTATCTGTTAGCAGAAGATGCAGGCAAGACACAGCAAGCTTCCAAGTGAACCAGGAACCAAAGTTGAGACAAGAACAATTGATCACCGGCAACCCTGATGGGAGGGAACCTCCCTTATATAAGACCAGTCTGTAACACCTGATTGCCAATCTTCACAATCTTCATTGAATAGTTCAGTACTGTTTGTAACCACCAGAGGTAGCTTCTGCTCAGAATTCATTTCTAACACATTCACAACACCATTCATGTGTGGGGTTGCTTCTCAGCCAAGGGAATCGGCTCTCTCACAGTCTTGCCTAAAAACACAGCCATGAATAAAGAATGGTACCAGAATGTCCTCCAAGAGCAACTTCTCCCAACCCTCCAAGAGCAGTTTGGCGATCAACAATGCCTTTTCCAGCATGATGGAGCACCTTGCCATAAAGCAAAGGTGATAACTAAATGGCTCAGGGAACAAAACATAGAGATTTTGGGTCCATGGCCTGGAAACTCCCCAGATCTTAATCCCATTGAGAACTTGTGGTCAATCATCAAGAGACGGGTGGACAAACAAAAACCTGAAAATTCTGACAAAATGAAAGCATTGATTGTGCAGGAATGGACTGCTATCAGTCAGGATTTGGTCCAGAAGTTGATTGAGAGCATGCCAGGGAGAATTGCAGAGGTCCTGAAGAAGAAGGGTCAACACTGCAAATATTGACTTGCTGCATTAACTCATTCTAACTGTCAATATAAGCTTTTGTTTCTCCTATGTTTGCAATTATATTTCTGTCTGTGATAAAAACATCTGTCAAACACACATAAAAACCAGAGGGCAGCAGATCATGTGAAAATATAATGTTTGTGTCATTCTCAAAACTTTTGTCCATGACTGTAATACTTTGTTTACACACGCAACAGTGTGGTTACGCTTTATTGATGACATATTTTGTGTCTAGGGTGACGATTTACTGTCATTTAATGCTTTCTTTGAATCCATGAAGTCTAGTGATCCGTTCATAACATTTGCTACTCATATTTATCAGGTTCAGATTAGTTTTCTTGATGCTATGGTTAAAACAGATCCCACTGGTAATCTATCAACTGACCTAAACAAAATTCCTACTGATCACAATAGTTTACCATTGTACAGTAGCAATCATCCCAAATTTGTAACATTTTCACTACCAACATTATTATTATAGATTTATTATTATTATAGATTTTTATAGTGCCATTTATTCCATGGCGCTTTACATGTGAAGAGGGGCAAATATAGACAAGTACAGTAAACATGAGCAATACAAGGCACACACAAGTACAGAAGGAGAGAGGACCCTGCCCGCAAGGGCTCACAGTCTACAGGGATGGGTGAGGATACACTAGGAGAGGGTAGAGCTGGTCGTGCGGTGGTTCAGTAGACAGATGATCACTGCAGGTTGTAGGCTTGTCGGAAGAGGTGGGTCTTCAGGTTCTTTTTGAAGGTTTCCATGGTAGGCACGAGTCTGATGTGTTGGGGTAGAGAGTCCAAGAGCAGTTTGGCGATCAACAATGCCTTTTCCAGCATGATGGAGCACCTTGCCATAAAGCAAAAGTGATAACTAAATGGCTCAGGGAACAAAACATAGAGATTTTGGGTCCATGGCCTGGAAACTCCCCAGATCTTAATCCCATTGAGAACTTGTGGTCAATCATCAAGAGATGGGTGGACAAACAAAAACCTAAAAATTCTGACAAAATGAAGCATTGATTGTGCAAGAATGGACTGCTATCAGTCAGGATTTGGTCCAGAAGTTGATTAAGAGCATGCCAAGGAGAATTGCAGAGGCCCTGAAGAAGAAGAGTCAACACTGCAAATATTGACTTGCTGCATTAACTCATTCTAACTGTCAATATAAGCTTTTGTTACTCATATGTTTGCAATTACTATATATTTCTGTCTGTGATAAAAACATCTGTCAAACACACATAAAAACCAGAGGGCAGCAGATCATGTGAAAATATAATATTTGTGTCATTCTCAAAACTTTTGGCCATGACTGTACTGTAAATTCCCTCTGCAGTATTAAACTATCCTTCTCTATGTTGATTACCTTGCAAAACATAGTTTCATAGGCTCTATGATACTCTACAAGGTCCTTGTAGGAATCAGCAATTTATGACAGTTTCTTTTGCCAAAGGAGACATGGACTGAGGTATAACGAAAGAAGAAAATAGATGGGGAAAAGTCATGGGCACCACGGTGGCTCAGAAGCTAACACTGATGCATTGCTGCACTGGGGTCCTGCATGCATATCCCACCAAGGACAACATCAGATAAGAGTTTGAATGTTCTCCCCGTGTTTTTTGTGGATTTTCTCCACGTATTCCACTTTCATCCCACAATCTAAAGACACAGTGATAGGTAATTTAGATTGTGAATCCCAATGGGTTGTGATAATGAAGTCTGTAAAGTGCTGTGGAAATGAATGAAGTTACCGTATTTTTGGACCATAAGACGCACTTTTTTCCTCCAAATTTGGGAGGAAAGTGTGTTATGATTTGGTAGCTGAGGAGTGCAGGTAAAAAAGGCAATACACCAGAGCAGTTGGAATCTATGAGATTGCAGTACCCTGACTAACCACCACAACTAGAGGCAGCCGTGGAGCGTTCCTACGTTGGTCCTAGACGCCTCGTCACAGCCTGAGAAACTAACTACACCTAAAGATAGAAATAGGAAAGCTATCTGCCCCGAAGCAGAACCCCAAAGATAATAGAAAGCCCCCAAACATGTAATGGCGGTTAGACAAGATGAAATACTGACACAGAAAGAAAATAGTATGAGCAAACGCTGGGGCCCAAACTAACTAAATAGAAAAGGATAGGAAGGGCACTTACTGCAATCCCAGAAAACCCTGAAAAGCACCAACTCTACTAATTTCAAAAACAACTGAGATCACACGACCTCTACCACCTAAATTAGTTCTCTGGTGTAACAAAATCAAAACAGCAGCCACTGAAAAAACTGGAAAAAGCAAAAGTACAAACATCAGTGGCTGAACTAAACTGAGAAGGCAAAAGCCCCCGGAGGGGACCCTGAAGGCCCCCACAGAAGTGCAGGACAAAATGCAAAAATCAAGCACAAAAACAAAACGAAGAAAATGTCTTATCTGTTAGCAGGAGATGCAGACACGACACAGCAGGCTACAAGGGAAACTGGAATCAAGGATTCAGACCAGAACAATTTATCACCGGCAACCCTGATGGGAAGGTGACTCCCTTATATAAGACCAGTCAGTAACACCTGATTCCCAGTCCTCACAATCTTCACTGGACAGACCAGCACCGCTTGTAACCACCAGAGGAAGCCTCTGCTCAGAACTCATCTCAAACCCATTCACAACAGTACCCCCCCCTTGAGGAGGGGTCACCGAACCCTCATTTGAGCAACCAGGTCGGTCAGGATGAGTTCTATGATACGCACGGATAAGTCTCCTAGCATGGATGTCCGAAGCAAACACCCAAGAATTGTCTTCCAGACCATAACCTCTCCATTTAACCAAATACTGGAGTTTCCGTCTAGAAAAACGAGAACCTAATATTTTCTCAACCACATACTCCAGATTGCCCTCAACCAAAACAGGGTCAGGAGGCACAGCAGCAGGAACCACTGGCTCAACAAACCTCTTCAACAAGGACTTGTGGAACACGTTATGGATCTTAAATGTCCCTGGAAGAAGCAAACGAAAAGAAACAGGATTAATAATCTCCATGATCTTATAAGGTCCAATGAACCTAGGCTTAAATTTAGGAGATGCTACTCTCATAGGAATATTCTTTGAGGACAACCAGACCAAGTCCCCCACTTTAAACCGAGGACCATCAGTCCTATGCCGGTTAGCAAACCGCTGGGCCCTCTCCTAAGAGAGGGACAACCTCTCCACTACCTGGTCCCAAATCTGTTGCATACGCTCCACAACAGAGTCAACACCTGGGCAGACAGAAGCCTCCGTCTGTCCTGAAGAAAATCGAGGGTGAAACCCAGAATTACAGAAAAATGGAGACATCAAAGTGGCAGAGCTAGCCCTATTATTAAGAGCAAACTCAGCCAAAGGCAAAAAAGAGACCCAGTCATCCTGATCAGCAGACACAAAGCATCTTAGATAAGTCTCCAATGTCTGGTTTGTTCTCTCAGTTTGACCATTGGTCTGAGGATGAAATGCCGAGGAGAAAGACAATTGAACACCCAGTTTAGAACAAAAAGTCCTCCAAAATCTGGAAACAAACTGGACTCCTCTGTCAGACACAATGTTCTCAGAAATGCCGTGTAAACGAACCACGTGCTGAAGGAACAAGGGCACTAATTCAGAGGAGGAAGGCAACTTAGGTAATGACACAAGATGTATCATTTTGGAAAACCTATCACAAATTACCCAGATGGTGGTCATTCTCTGAGAAACAGGAAGGTCGGAAATGAAATCCATAGAGATATGGGTCCACGGTCTCTTGGGCACAGGCAATGGCATCAACAAACCACTAGAGCGAGAGCAAGGCTTGGAGCGAGAGCAAGTCCCGCAGGACTGCACAAATTCCCTGACATCACGAGACAAGGTAGGCCACCAAAAGGACTGACTAACCAAGTCTCTGGTACCAAAAATTCCGGGATGCCCAGCCAATGCGGAACAATGAATCTCAGACATCACACTCTTTTTCCACTGGTACGGGACAAACAATTTTCCAACAGGGCAGCACTCGGGCCTATCCTCCTGACACCCCTCCAGAGCAAGTCTCAAATTGGGCGAGATGGCGGAAAGAACTACACCCTCTTTCAAAATAACAGAAGGATCAGATAACTCAGGAGAGTCCGCAAGGAAACTCCTCGAGAGGGCATCCGCCTTAACATTCTTAGTGCCAGGAAGAAAGGAAACCACAAAATTAAAACGTGTGAAAAACAAGGCCCACCTGGCCTGTCTAGGATTGAGTCGCTTGGCAGATTCCAGATAGACCAGATTCTTATGGTCCGTAAGGACCACCACCTGATGTTTGGCTCCCTCCAGCCAATGTCTCCACTCTTCAAAAGCCCACTTCATGGCTAATAACTCCCGACTACCCACGTTATAATTACGTTCAGTAGGAGAAAATTTTCGAGAGAAAAAGGCACAAGGGTTACTTTTAGAGGTCTCTGGATCTTTTTGGGACAAAACGGCACCTGCCCCAATTTCAGAGGCATCAACCTCCACCTGAAATGGCAGAGAAACATCAGGCTGCCGTAGAACAGGAGCAGAAGTGAATCTCTGCTTAAGTTCCTGAAATGCAGAGACTGCCTCAGGAGGCCAATTCACCACATCAGAACCCTTTCTGGTCAAATCAGTTAATGGTTTAACAATAACCGAGAAATTACCAATAAATTTACGATAAAAATTGGCAAAACCCAAAAATCTCTGAAGAGCCTTTAATGAAGTAGGTTGGACCCAATCACAGATGGCCTGAACCTTGACCGGGTCCATTTCAATAACAGATGGGGACAAAATGAATCCCAGAAATGAGATCCTCTGTACGCCAAAAAGACACTTTGATCCCTTCACATACAGAGCATTCTCTCTCAAAATCTGAATACAGTTCGAACATGTTTCACATGAGAGTCCCAGTCATTAGAAAAAATCAAGATATCATCCAAATAAACAATCAGAAATTTGTCCACAAAATCCCTGAAAATGTCATTCATGAAGGACTGGAAGACGTAAGGAGCATTAGTGAGCCCAAAGGGCATCACTAGGTTCTCAAAATGCCCTTCAGGGGTATTGAATGCCGTCTTCCATTCATCCCCGTGCTTAATGCGAATAAGGTTATACGCCCCCCTGAGGTCAAGCTTGGTAAACCAAGTAGCGTTTTTCACCCTGGAAAACAGGTCAGAAATCAAGGGTAACAGGTATTGATATTTCACAGTAATATTGTTCAAGAGACGATAATCAATACACGGCCTTAATGAACCATCCTTTTTGGCCACAAAGAAAAAACCGGCACCTAAGGGTGAAGAGGATGGTCTGATATGACCCTTCTCCAATGATTCCTTGATATAAGACCGCATAGCGTCATGTTCAGGTACAGACAAGTTAAAAAGGCGACCTTTAGGGAATTTACTACCCGGCACTAATTCAATAGCGCAGTCATAGCTCCTATGGGGAGGCAAGGATGCAGATTTACTTTCGCTAAACACATCAGAAAAATCAATCAAAAAGTCAGGAACATCCTGAGCCTGGGGGAGGCAGAAAAAACAGGAGTGTTGGTATTAACACATTGGCAACCCTAACTGGTTACAGACACAGATTTCCAATCCAAAACAGGATTATGAGACTGTAACCAAGGGAAACCCAGCACGATAATGTCATGCAGATTATACAGAACCAAAAATTTGCAGCACTCCTGGTGATCAGGTTCAACCCTCATTATCACCTGAGTAGAAAACTGGGGTTTATTCTCAGCCAAAGGGGTAGAATCGATCCCCAGTAGGGGAATAGACTTCTGTAGGGGTATCAAGGGAAACCCACAACGTTTAGCAAAATCATAATCCATCAGGTTAATAGCTGCTCCAGAATCAACGAAAGCCTGAGCAGAAAATGAGGACAGAGAGCATATCAGAGTGACAGTTAATAAAAACTTAGTCTGAACACTACCCAAGACAACTGAGCGTGCAAAACGTCTTCCCCGCTTAGGGCAGACTGAAATAGCATGAGAGGCATCACCACAGTAGAAACATAACCCATTGCGCTTTCGAAACTCATGACGCTGTGCCCCAGACACCACTCTATCACACTGCATGGGTTCAGAAGCTGGTTCACAAGGCAGCACCATTCCACGCATACTTCTCTGCTCACGCAAACGTCTGTCAATTTGAACTGCTAATGACATAGAATCATTGAGACCAGAGGGGACAGGGAATCCCACCATAACATCCTTTACATTATTTGACAGACCCTTCCGGAAAAGGGCTGCCAAAGCGTCGTCATTCCATTTGGTCAGGACTGCCCACCTACGGAATCTCTGACAGTATAACTCAGCGTCATCAAGCCCCTGATTTAATGCCAACAAGGCTTTTTCAGCTTGATCAGTGACATTAGGCTCATCGTACAATAACCCCAAAGCCTGAAAAAATGCATCAACATCACTCAAAACAGGATCCCCAGGTGTCAGGGAAAAAGCCCAATCCTGAGGATCGCCGCGCAGGAGAGAGATGACAATTTGAACCTGCTGCGCTGTGTTCCCTGAGGACTTAGATTTTAAGGCAAAAAACAATTTACAATTATTTTTGAAATTCTGAAACTTAGCTCGATCCCCTAAAAACAAATCTGGCATGGGAATCCTAGGTTCCACAACAGGCAACCTAGCAAGATAGGTAGCAATACTCTGAACCTCAGTGGCAAGCTGATCCACACGGCCAGACAACTGTGCAAACTCCATTGAGAGAAAAGATCCTCCCCAGCACCCAGAGATACAGAGGGAAAAAAATGCAACAAACAGAAAAATATCTCTGACAACTCTGACAACCTTTTTTTTTTTTTTTTTTTTTTACAATATTTTTCCCTTCTGTGAGTACCATACAATTTTCAGTTTGGGCCGGTGATACTGTTATGATTTGGTAGCTGAGGAGTGCAGGTAAAAAAGGCAATACACCAGAGCAGTTGGAATCTATGAGATTGCAGTACCCTGACTAACCACCACAACTAGAGGCAGCCGTGGAGCGTTCCTACGTTGGTCCTAGACGCCTCGTCACAGCCTGAGAAACTAACTAGACCTAAAGATAGAAATAGGAAAGCTATTTGCCCCGGAGCAGAACCCCAAAGATAATAGAAAGCCCCCAAACATGTAATGGCGGTTAGACAAGATGAAATACTGACACAGAAAGAAAATAGTATGAGCAAACGCTGGGGCCCAAACTAACTAAATAGAAAAGGATAGGAAGGGTACTTACTGCAATCCCAGAAAACCCTGAAAAGCACCAACTCTACTAATTTCATAAACAACTGAGATCACACGACCTCTACCACCTAAATTAGTTCTCTGGTGTAACAAAATCAAAACAGCAGCCACTGAAAAAACTGGAAAAAGCAAAGGTACAAACATCAGTGGCTGAACTAAACTGAGAGGGCAAAAGCCCCCGGAGGGGACCCTGAAGGCCCCCACAGAAGTGCAGGACAAAATGCAAAAATCAAGCACAAAAACAAAAAGAAGAAAATGTCTTATCTGTTAGCAGGAGATGCAGACACGACACAGCAGGCTACAAGGGAAACTGGAATCAAGGATTCAGACCAGAACAATTGATCACCGGCAACCCTGATGGGAAGGTGACTCCCTTATATAAGACCAGTCAGTAACATCTGATTCCCAGTCCTCACAATCTTCACTGGACAGACCAGCACCGCTTGTAACCACCAGAGGAAGCCTCTGCACAGATCTCAAACCCATTCACAACAAAAGTGTGTGTGCATCTTATGGTCGGAATGTAACATGTGGGGAGGGTGTCAAGGGGCAGCGGTGGAGTGAGATTACAGGAGGCAGGAAAATATCCCCTCCACTGCAGGAATCCAGCGCTGGGGAAACCACTGGTCCCGATACTTAAGTGCAGTGAATATTCATTAGCCGCTTCCCCGCACACCTATCAGCTGAGCAGTGAGAGGGGAGCAGCAAATGACAGAGCCACATGGTTTCCCAGCGCTGGATTCCTGCAGCAGCTGTGGGAAATCTCTGTCCAAAGTAGAAGGAGGCGGCAGGAGCAGAGTGCAGCAGGAGGCGACAGGAGCAGAGTGCAGCAGGATGCATCACATACCTGACAGCCTGGGGGCTGTGCTGATGCGATGCTGAATGCTCCTGTGGAGGACCTGTGATGAAGTCATGAAGAGGGCGGGCTGAAGCATCACATGGCCACTCAAAGCCCTGCCTCTTCATGATGTCATCACAGGTCCTTCAGACACACTGTACAACAGAGAATTAAAAGTTTAGTAATACAGCGCATAAAAAAGCATTCTGCCATCCTGTGGTGGACTATAACTCCCAGCATGCCATAGGATCTGCAGGACATGCTGATAGTTATAGTTCTCCCATGGGATCTTAACCCCTTCATGACCCAGCCTATTTTGACCTTAAAGACCTTGCCATTTTTTGCAATTCTGACCAGTGTCCATTTATGAGGTAATAACTCAGGAACGCTTCAACTGATTCTGTTTTTTTCGTGACATATTGGGCTTCATGTTAGTGGTAAATTTAGGTAGATAATTTTTGCGTTTATTTGTGAAAAAAATGGAAATTTGGTGAAAATTTTGTAATTTTCAAATTTTTCATTTTTATTCTGTTAAACCAGAGAGTTATGTGACACAAAACAGTTAATAAATAACATTTCCCACATGTCTACTTTACATCAGCACAATTTTGGGAACATTTTTTTTTGTTAGGAAGTTCTAAGGGTTAAAAGTTGACCAGCGATTTCTCATTTTTACAGCAAAATTTACAAAACCATTTTTTTTAGGGACCATCTCACATTTGAAGTCACTTTGAGGGGTTTATATGGCAGAAAATACCCAAAAGTGACACCTTTATAAAAACTGAAAATCTGCCCCCCTCAAGCTACTCAAAACTACATTCAAGAAGATTATTAACCCTTCAGGTGCTTCACAGGAACTAAAGCAACGTGGAAGGAAAAAATGGACATTTTAATTTTTCCAACAAAAATTTAATTTTAGCATCAATTTTTTCATTTTTACATGGGCAACAGGATAAAATGGATCCTAAAATTTGTTGGGCAATTTCTCCTGAGAACACAGATACCTTATATGTGGTCATAAACCACTGTATGGGCGCACAGCAGGGCTCAGAAGGGAAGGAGCGCCATTTGACTTTTTGAATGGAAAATATGCTGGAATATTTAGCGGTTGCCATGTTGCATTTGGAGAGTCCCTGTGTGCCTAAACATTGGAGATCCCCCACAAGTGACCCCATTTTGGAAACTAGACCCCTAAGGAACTTATCTAGATGCATAGTGAGCACTTTGAACCCCCAGGTGCTTCACAAATTGATCTGTAAAAAAAAGAAAGTACTTTTTTTTCACAAAAATTTTCTTTTAGCCTCAGTTTTTACATGGGCAACAGTATAAATTGAATCCTAAAATTTGTTTGGCAATTTCTCCTGAGTACACAGATACCTCATATGTGGTCATAAACCACTGCTTGGGCGCACGGCAGGGCTCAGAAGGGAAGGAGCGCCATTTGACTTTTTGAATGGAAAATATGCTGGAATATTTAGCGGTTGCCATGTCGCATTTGGAGAGTCCCTGTGTGCCTAAACATTGGAGCTCCCCCACAAGTGACCCCATTTTGGAAACTAGACGTCCTAAGGAACTTATCTAGATGCATAGTGAGCACTTTAAACCCCAAGGTGCTTCACAGAAGTTTATAACGCAGAGCCGTGAAAATAAAAAAATCATTTTTTTTTTCTCAAAAAATGATTTTTTAGCCCACTATTTTTTATTTTCACAATGGTTACAGGAGAAATTGGACCCCAAAAGTTGTTGTCCAGTTTGTCCTGACTATGATAGTACCCCATATGTGGGGGGGAACCACTGTTTGGGCATACGTCAAGGCTCGGAAGGGATGCAGTGACGCTTTGAAATGCCGACTTGATGGAATGGTCTGCGGGCATCTTGTTACGTTTGCAGAGCCCCTGATGTGCCTAAACAGTAGAAACCCCCCACATGTGACCCCATTTTGTAAACTAGACCCCCAAAGGAACTTATCCAGATGTGTGGTGAGCACTTTGAACCCCCAAGGGCTACACAGAAGTTTATAACGCCCGGGCATGAAAATAAAAAAATCATATTTTTCCACAATCAGGATCTTTTAGTCCCCAATTTTTTTTATTTTCCCAAGGGTAACATGAGAAATTAGACCCCAAAAGTTGTTGTCCAATTTGTCCTGAGTATGCTGATATCCCATATGTGGGAGAAAACTACTGTATGGGCACACGTCGGGGCTCGGATGGGAAGTAGTGACATTTTGAAATGCCCACTTGATGGAATGGTCTGCGGGCGTCATGTTATGTTTGCAGAGTCCCTGATGTGCCTAAACAGTAGAAACTCCCCACAAGTGACCCCATTTTGGAAACTAGATCCCCCAAGGAACTCCTCTAGATGTGTGGTGAGCACTTTGAATCTCCAAGTCCTTCACAGAAGTTAATAACGCAGAGCCGTGAAAATATAAAATCATTTTTTTTCCACAAAAATAATTTTTTAGTCCCCAATTTTTTTTCCCAATGTTAACAGGAGAAATTAGACCCCCAAAGTTGTTGTGCAATTTTTTCCGAGAACGCTGATACTCCATATGTGGGGGTAAACCACTGTTTGGGCATACGTCGAGGCTTGGAATAAAGGGAGCACTGTTTGACTTTTTGAACGCAAAATTTGCAGGAATCAATGGTAGCGCCATGTCGCGTATGGAGACCCCCTGAAGTGCCTAAATAGTGGAAACCCCTCAATTCTAACTCCAACCCTAACCGCAACACATCCCTAACCCCAACCCTAACCCCTACACACCCCTAACCCTAATTCAAACCCTAACCATAACCCTAACCCCAACACACCCCTAACCCTAATCCCAACTCTAACCATAAACCTAACCACAAGCCTAACCCTAATCCAACCCTAACCCCAAAACCCCTAAAACTTATCCTAACTCTAACTCTAACCACAAACCTAACCCTAATTCCAACCCTAACCCAAATTCCAACCCTAACCCAAATTCCAACCCTAACCCTAATTCTAACCCTAATTCTAACCCGAATGCTAACCCTAACCCTAGTTCTAACCCTGAGGCTGGGTTCATATTGCGTTTTACCAGCCCGTTCAACACGTAGCGTTGACCGACTGGTAACGGTATAGCATAACGCGATCGCGTTATGCTATACCCGCTATCGCAGATGAATCAGCAGATGATTCATCTGTGCTAGCGGTGACGGAGCCCAGACGCTGCAGCCCGTGTCCGAGGCTCCGTCACTGAATGACGGCACGTCGCGAAAGCATGCCGCTTTACGGCATGCGTTGCGATGCGCACACAAATGGGGTGAATGGCAGCGTTAACGGACTGCGTTATACCGCGGTGAAACGCAGTCCATCTAACGGACTGCCATAACACAATATGAACCCAGCCTAACCCTAACCCTGAGGCCCCGTGCACACGTTGCTGATTCACTTGCGGATTTTTCTTAAATACCTGTGAATTTAGCGCGGATTTGCTGCGGTTTTTCCCTGCTGTTTTACACCTATAATGGAATAGGTGTAAAACCGCTGCGGAATCCGCACAAAGAATTGACATGCTGCGGATTTAAAACCGCAGCAAATCCGCATGTGCACAGCGTTTTTTTTAACCATTTATTTGCATTGTACTGTACATGGTTTCTGGATCTGCTGTGGATCCGCAGCGCCAAATCCGCTGCGGATCCACAGCAAAATCTCCACTGCGGATCAGCAGCAAAATCCGCTGCGGACCAGCAGCAAAATCCGCTGCGGATCAGCAGCAAACTCCGCTGCGGATCAGCAGCAAAATCCGCTGTGGATCAGCAGCAAAATCCGCATCGTGTGCACAGGGCCTAATAGGAAAAAAAAAATTATTTTTTTTATTATTTGTCCCTACCTATGACAGGGGGGATTCATTTACTTTTTTTTTATTTTGATCACTGTGACAGTTTATCATAGTGATCAAAATAAATTTTTGGACACTGGAGGGCGCACTGCGCATGCGCCGGCCGGCGGGCGCACTGCGCATGCGCCCGCCATTTTCCAAGATGGCTGTGCCCATGAAGAATCCCGGGCAGCCGCCGGGACGGATCCAGGGACATCGGTGGACCGGGCGAGGTGAGTAGGGGGGGTCGGAAGGTGAGGGGGGGGATCGGAAGGTGGGGGCAGCGGATCCCAGGAGCAGATAGTGACCGATCGCTGCCATCTTTCGGTGGCGGCGGCCGATCGCCGCCGTGACTCTATGTGGGGGGGTCAGATCGCGGTCTCCAGCCATGGCAGATGCTATTGCAGCATCGGCCATGGCTGGATTGTAATATTTCACCAGTTTCATTGGTGAAATATTACAAATCGCTCTGATTGGCTGTTTCACTTTTAACAGCCAATCAGAGCGATCGTGGCCACGGGGGGTTAAGCCAACCCCCCTGTGGTGATGCACTAAGGGTCCTGTGCCTGCGGGTCGGGTGACCTTTCAGTGACCCCGGTCACCCGACCTGCAGGAACATAATTTATAGCATGACGCCTACGTTGGCGTCATAGGTCGGGATGGCACTGGTTTTCATGACGCCGACGTCGGCGTCATGGGTCGGGAAGGGGTTAAAGCAGCACTCCAGTGTTATTTTTCAGTGCTGGAGTGTGGCTTTACATATAAGCCCTATGCCCCCATTCACAGGCCAGGGTCACACATGCGAGAAATTTGTACGATTTTGTGTGAGTCTCTCGCATGAACACCCAGCACTGCAGCCATCACTCAGACTGGAGCATGCGGCTGCATGTATTTCTATGCAGCATGTAATTCTATGCAGCCGCACGCTCCAGTCTGAGTGCCGGCGGCAGTGCCAGGTGTTCATGCGAGAGACTCACACAAAATCGTGCGAGTTTCTCACATGTGTGACCCCGGCCTTATACTCACCCTCAAGCGTCTTCACCTAGTACTTTACAGACACCACACTGGTCCCGCAGCACCATCTTCTACCCGTAGCTTCCTACATAATAACATGCTATTATATATAATAACACCACATATAATAGTATATTATTTATGTTATTAAATATTTTACCACATTTTTTGCTTCAAATATATTTTTCCCTATTTTCCACCTCTAAACCTGAGTGCGTCTTATATTCCGGTGCGTCTTATAGTCCGAAAAATACGGTATATAAGCAATGCTTAATAAATAATATTAGAGTGCACATGGCCTCTAAAAAAGGGTTATGAACTTGTCCTTGTATCAGTAACTATGGGCTCTTTCATATATTGTGAAACCACCAACATAATAAAGGATAACAATTGCGGGTTTACAAATTTGATATACAGTATTTGGTATTGCTGTAACCACAAGAACCCATACAATGCAGTGATCATGTATCTTATATTAAACAGTGAATGTAAAAAAAAGGCAAATGTGCTTTCCTTCTGCATATAACCCATAATAAATACAGCGATAATATCATACAACGATGTTGACTTAAAAATGGAAAAGTTATGACTGTTATGGCTAAGAAAATGACCTATTGAAAAAATCAGGCTTTGTGGCTTTTTTTGAACAGCACAATGTGTATTAACCCCTTCCCGACCTGTGATACAGCGTATGTGTCATGAAAGGATCGCGTTCCTGCGGGTCGAGTGACCGGGTTCACTGGAAGGTCACCCGACCCGCAGGCACAAGACCCTTTGTGCTTCACCACAGGGGGGTTCCCCCACGTGGCTACTATCGCTCTGATTGGCTGTTAAAAGTGAAGCAGCCAATCAGAGCAATCTGCAATATTTCACCAATGAAATTTGGTGAAATATTACAATCCAGCCATGGCCTATGCTGCAATAGCATCGGCCATGGCTGGAGACCGAGATCCGATCCCCCCCACACCGAGTCACGGCGGCGATCGGCCCCCGCCACCGATAGATGGCGGCGATCGGTCACCGCCGTCACTAAATGCTCCCCTCCTCCTTGCCTCCGCTGCCCCACCTTCCGATCCCCCCCTTACCTTCTGACTCCCCCTACTCACCTCTCCCGGTCCTCCGATGTCCCTGGATCCATCCGGGATGTTTCATGGGCGCCATATTGCAAAATGGCGGGCTAATGCGCAGTGCGTCCGCCGGCCGGCGCATGCGCAGTGTGCCCTCCAGAGTCCAGAAATTTATTTTGATCACTGTGATACACTCTCACAGTGATCAAAATAAAAAAAAGTAAATAAACGTCCCATTTATCACCCCCATAGGTAGGAACACATAAAATAAAAATATATATATATTTTTTAATCTTTTTATTAGGGTTAGGGTTACGATTATAAGGTTGTGTACATATTGCTTTATGGCAGTCCGTTAGACAGACTGCGTTACACCGGGGTATAACGCGGTGTAACGCAGTCCGTTAACGCTGACATTCACCCCCATTTGCGGGCACATCGCGACGCATGCCGTAAAGCGGCATGAGTTCGCGACATGCCGTCATTCAGTGACAGAGCCTCGGACGCGGCCTACAGCATCTGGGCTCCGTCACCGCTGGCGCAGATGAATCATCTGCTGATTCATCTGCGCTAACGGGTATAGCGTAATGCTATACCGTTACCCGCCCGTCAACGCTATGTGTTGAACGGGCTGGTAAAGCGCAATATGAACCCAGCCTTAGGGTTAGAACTAGGGTTAGGGTTAGAACTAGAGTTAGGGTTAGCCAAAGGGTTAGCATTAGGGTTAGAACTAGGGTTAGGGTAAGAATTAGGGTTAGGGTTGAAATTAGGGTTAGGGGTGGAATTTGGGTTAGGGTTGGGATTAGGGTTAGGTTTGTGGTTAGGGTTAAAGTTAGGATAAGTGTTAGGGGTGTTTTGTGGTTAGGTTTCGGATTAGGGTTAGGCTTGTGGTTAGGGTTATGGTTAGATTTGGGATTAGGGTTAGGGATGTGTTGTGGTTATGGTTAGGATTTGGATTAGGGTTAGGGGTGTGTAGGGGTTAGGGTTGGGGTTAGAGGTGTGTTGGGGTTAGGGTTGGAGTTAGAATTGAGGGGTTTCCACTATTTAGGCACATCAGGGGTGTCCATACACGACAAGGCGCCACCATTGATTCCTGCAAATTTTACGTTCAAAAAGTCAAACAGTGCTCCCTTTATTCCGAGCCCCGACGTGTGCCCAAACAATGGTTTACCCCCACATATGGGGTATCAGCATACTCAGGAAAAATTGCACAACAACTTTGGGGGTTTAATTTCTCCTGTTACCCTTGGGAAAAAAAATTGGGGACTAAAAAATTATTTTTGTGGAAAAAAAATGATTTTATATTTTCACGGCTCTGCGTTATAAACTTCTGTGAAGAACTTGGAGATTCAAAGTGCTCACCACACATCTAGAGGAGTTCCTTGGGGGATCTAGTTTCCAAAATGGGTCACTTGGGGTGTTTCTACTGTTTAGGCACATCATGGGCTCTGCAAACGTATCATGACGTCCGCAAACCATTCCATCAAGTCGGCATTTCAAAACGTCACTACTTCCCTTCCGAGCCCCGACATGTGCCCATACAGTAGTTTCTCCCACATATGGGGTATCTGCGTAATCAGGACAAATTGGACAACTTTTGGGGTCTAATTTCTCCTGTTACCCTTGGGAAAATAAAAAAATTGGGGACTAAAAGATCATGTTTGTGGAAAAAATATGATTTTTTTATTTTCATGCCCGGGCGTGTAGCCCTGGGGGGTTCAAAGTGCTCACCGCACATCTAGATAAGTTCCATGCGGTGTATAGTTTCCAAAATTGTGTCATTTTGGGGAGTTTCTACTGTTTAGGCACATCAGGGGCTCTGCAAACGTAACATGATGCCCGCAGACCATTCCAATAAGTCAGCATTTCAAAGCGTTACTACATCCCTTCCGAGCACTGACGTGTGCCTAAACAGTGGTTACCCCCCACATATGGGGTAACAGAGTACTTAGGACAAACTGGACAACTTTTGGGGTCCAATTTCTCCTGTAACCATTGTGAAAATAAAAAATAGGGTGATTAAAAATCATTTTTTGAGAAAAAAATTTTCAGGGCTCTGCGTTATAAACTTCTGTAAAGCACCTGGGTGTTCAAAGTGCTCACTGTGCTTCTAGATAAGTTCCTTAGGGGACTTGTTTCCAAAATGGGGTCATTTGTGGGGGAGCTCCAAAGTTTAGGCACACAGGCGCTCTCCAAACACGACATGGTGTCCTGTTATGAATGTGCTAGAGATGGTTTCTGAGCAGAGGCTCCCTCTGGTGGTTACAGACAGTACTGAACCTTTCAGCGAGGAATGGCAATCTGGGATCGCTGACTGGTCTGATATAAGGGAGGTTCCCTCCCATGATGGTTGCCGGTTATCAATTGTTCTTGTCTCAGTTGTGGTTCATTTGAAAGTTTGCTGAGTCCTGCCTGCATCTTCTGCTTTCAGATAAGATATTTTCTGCTTTTATTTTTGTGCTTGCTTTTTGCATAGTTCTCTGCACTTTTGTGGAGGTCAGCCAGGTCCCCTTCTGGGGCCTGTGCTCCTCTCAGTTTATCTGTAGCCACTGTTATTTGTTCATTTACTTTTTCCTGTTTTCAGTGGCTGCAGCTTAGTTTTGTTACACCAGAGTTCTGATTTAGGTGGTGGAGATTGTGTGATCTCAGGTGTTTTTGCAATCAGAAGAGTTGGTATTTTTTAGGGGATTTTTTTGGATTGCAGTAAGAATCCTTTCCTGTACTTTTCTGTCTAGACAGCTTGGGCCCCAGCATTTGCTCATTCTATTTTCTATCTGTGTCCGTGCTTCTTCTTGTCCAACCGCTATTACATGTTTGGGGGCTTCCTATTTTCTTTGGGGATCTGGTCCGGGGCAGATAGCTTTCCTCTTTCTGCTTTTAGGTGTAGTTATCTCTCAGGCTGTGACAAGGCATCTAGGATCAACGTAGGAATGCTCCACGGCTACCTCTAGTTGTGTGGTTAGTTCAGGTTACTGCAATCCAATAGGTTCCAGCCTCTCTGGTGTATTGCCGTTTTTGTTTTTTCTCCTCAGCTACCTAAACATTACAGTATCACCGGCCATACTGAAAATTATATGGTACTCACAGAAGGGAAAAATAGTGTGGAAAGAAAAAAAAAAAGTTGTCAGAGTTGTCAGAGATTTTTTTTTTCCTGTTTGTGGCATTTTTTCCGTCTTTTTCTCTGGGTGCCGAGGAGGATTTTTTTTTCTCTCTCTCAATGGAGCTTGCACAGTTGTCTGGCCGTGTGGATCAGCTTTCCACTGAGGTTCGGAGTATTGCTACCTATCTTGCTGTGTTGCCGGTTGTGGAACCTAGGATTCCCATGCCAGATTTGTTTTTGGGGATCGGGCTAAATTTATGAATTTCAAAAATAACTGTAAGTTGTTTTTTGCCTTAAAGCCTAAGTCCTCAGGGAACGCAGCACAGCAGGTTCAAATCATCTCTCTCCTGCGCGGCGACCCTCAGGATTGGGCTTTTACCTGACAACTGGGGATCCTGTTTTGAATGATATTGATGTATTTTTTCTGGCTCTGGGGTTATTGTACGATGAACCTAATCTCACTGATCAAGCTGAAAAAACCTTGTTGACATTAAATCAGGTTCTTGAAGACGCTGAGTTCTACTGTCAGAAATTCCGAAAGTGGGCAGTCCTGACCAAATGGAATGATGATGCTTTGGCAGCCCTTTTTCGGAAGGGGCTGTCAGAGAATGTAAAGGATGTTATGATGGATTCCCTGCTCCCTCTGGTCTCAATGATTCTATGTCATTGGCTATTCAAATTGACAGACGTTTGCGTGAGCACAGAGGTATGCATGGGATAGTGTTGCCTTGTGAGCCAACTTCTGAGTCCATGCAGTGTGATGGAGTGACTTCTAGGGCAAAGCGTCATGAGTTTCAAAAGCGCAATGGATTATGTTTCTACTGTGGTGACGCCTCTCATGCTATTTCAGTCTGCCCTAAGCGGGGAAGACGTTTTGCACGCTCAGTTGTCTTGGGTAGTGTTCAGACTAAATTTCTGTTGACTGTTACCCCGATTTGCTCCTTGTCCACATTTTCTGCTCAGGCTTTTGTTGACTCAGGAGCAGCTATTAACCTGATGGATTTTGACTTTGCCAAACGTTGTGGGTTTCCCATGATACCCCTGCGGAAGTCTATTCCCCTACTGGGCATTGATTCTACCACTTTGGCGGAGAATAAACCCCAGTTTCTACTCAGGTGATAATGAGGGTTGAACCAGATAATCAGGAGAGTTGCAAATTTCTGGTGCTGCATAATTTGCATGACATTATTGTACTAGGTTTCCCTTGGTTACAGTCTCATAATCCTGTTTTGGATTGTAAATCTATGTCTGTGACCAGTTGGGGCTGCCAATGTGTTAATGCTGACACTCCTGTTTTTTCTGCCTCTCCCCAGTCTCAGGATGTTCCTGACTTTTTGATTGATTTTTTGGATGTATTTAGTGAAAGTAAATCTGCATCTTTGCCCCCTCACAGGAGCTACGATTGCGCTATTAAATTAGTGCCTGTGTAATGTATGTAGTACAGTTCATATAGCGTCTTGTGCTTGGGTGCGATGAACATACATGAGACACAGGTTTGATATAGAAAAGTCCTGTATTACTTCATACAAGTTGGCAGAAATAGTCACACAGTTTGCAGACACAGAAACAGGAGACACAGCAGACCAGAGTAATCCAAGCTCAGCAATCACTCTCCAATACAGATTCAGGATCTTCTTCTCTGTTACCGTAAGTCCATGCAAACGTGGGTCTTTCAAAGAGCAGGGTTCAGAGTCCACAAGTGCTTCAGAGTTCCTCAGTAGGAATAGCTGGAGTACAAGGTCCAAGGCTTACAGGAGTCAAGTCACAGGTTCACTGCAGGCTAGATTCTGAAGCACTGATTGCTCAGCTGTGGCTGCTTAAGAAGCAAAGGAGAGAATCAGGGCGGGAACATGCAAGCTGGAAACTCCATTTTGACTGAGGGCAAGATAGCTGCAGCAAGACAGAAAGTAAAATGGCTGACGAACAAACTGAGTTTCAGGAATATATACATAGAACCTTACAGCCTGGTGGTAAATTTCCTAAAGGTCGCCTTCTTAACTTGTCTGTACCTGAACACGATGCTATGCGATCTTATATCAAGGAATCATTGGAAAAGGGTCATATCAGGCCATCCTCTTCACCCTTGGACGCCGTTTTTTTCTTTGTGGCCTAAAAGGATGGTTCATTGAGGCCGTGTATTGATTATCGTCTCTTCAATAAGATCACTTTGAAGTATCAATATCCGTTACCCTTGATTTCTGACCTGTTTTCCAAATTGAAAACTGCTAGTTGGTTTACCAAGCTTCACCTCAGGGGGCTTATAACCTTATTCGCATTAAGCACGGTGATGAATGGAAGACGGCGTTTAATACCCCAGAGGGGCATTTTGAGTACCTAGTGATGCCCTTTGGGCTCACTAATGCTCCTTCCGTCTTCCAATCCTTCATGAATGATATTTTCAGGGATTTTGTGGATAAATTTCTGATCGTTTATTTGTATGATTTCTTGATTTTTTCCAACGACTGGGACACTCACGTGAAACATGTTCGGACTGTGTTCCAGATTTTGAGAGAGAATGCACTGTATGTGAAGGGATCCAAGTTTCTTTTTGGTGTACAGAAGGTCTCATTTCTGGGATTCATTTTGTCTCCGTCTGTTATTGAAATTGACCCGGTCAAGGATCAGGCCATCTGTGAATGGGTTCAACCTACTTCATTGAAGGCTCTTCAGAGATTTTTGGGTTTTGCCAATTTTTATCGTAAATTTATTAATTTCTCCGGTATTGTTAAACCATTGACTGATTTGACCAAAAAGGGTTCTGATGTGGTGAATTGGCCTCCTGAGGCAGTTTCTGCGTTTCAGGAACTTAAGCAGAGATTCATTTCTGCTCCTGTTCTATGGCAGCCTGATGTTTCTCTGCCGTTTCAGGTGGAGGTTGATGATTGGGGCAGGTGCCATTTTGTCCCAAAGGAATCCAGAGACCTCTAAGAGTAACCCTTGTGCCTTTTTCTCTTGAAAATTTTCTCCAACTGAACGTAATTATGACGTGGGTAATTAGGAGTTATTGGCCATGAAGTGGGCCTTTGAAAAGTGGAGACATTGGCTGGAAGGAGTCAAACATCAGGTAGTGGTCCTCACGGACCATAAGAATCTGGTTTATCTTGAATCAGCCAAGCGACTTAATCCTAGACAGGCCAGGTGGGCCTTGTTTTTCACACGTTTTAATTTTGTGGTTTCTTTTCTTTCGGGCACTAAGAATGTTAAGGCGGATGCCCTCTCGAGGAGTTTCTTTGCGGATTCTCCTGAGTTATCTGATCCTGCTGTTATTTTGAAAGAGGGTGTAGTTCTTTCCGCCATCTCGCCCAATTTCAGACTGGCTCTGGAAGGGTGTCAGGAGGATAAACCTGAGCGCTGCCTTGTTGGGAAATTGTTTGTGGAAGAAGAGTGTGATGTCTGAGATTCATTGTTCCGCGTTGGCTGGTCATCCCGGTATTTTTGGTACCAGAGACTTGGTGAGTCGGTCCTATTGGTGGCCTACTTTGTCTCGTGACGTCAGGGACTTTGTGCAGTACTGTGGGACTTGCTCTCGTTCCAAGCCTTGCTCTCGCTCTAGTGGTTTGTTAATGCCATTACCTGTACCCAAGAGGCCATGGACCCATATTTCTATGGATTTTATTTCCGACCTCTTGGTCTCTCAGAGAATGACCGTTATCTGGGTAATCTGTGATAGGTTTTCCAAGATGATACATCTTGTGCCATTAACTAAGTTGCTTTCCTCCTCCGAATTGGTGCCTTTGTTCTTTCAGCACGTGGTTCGGTTACATGGCATTCCGGAGAACATTGTGTCTGACAGAGGAGTCCAGTTTGTTTCCAGATTTTGGAGGACATTTTGTTCTAAACTTGGTGTTCAGTTATCTTTCTCCTCTGCATTTCACCCGCAGACCAATGGACAAACCGAGAGAACAAACCAAACCTTGGAGACTTATTTGAGATGTTTTGTGCCTGCTGATCAAGATGACTGGGTCTCTTTTTTGCCTTTGGCTGAGTTTGCTCTTAATAATAGGGCTAGCTCTGCCACCTTGATGTCTCCATTTTTCTGCAATTCTGGGTTTCACCCTCGATTTTCTTCAGGACAGGCGGAGGCTTCTGTCTGTCAGGGAGTTGACTCTATTGTGGAGCGTATGCAGCAGATTTGGGACCAGGTAGTGGAGAGGTTGTCTCTCTCTCAAGAGAAGGCCCAGCGGTTTGCCAACCGGCATAGGACTGATGGTCCTCGTTTTAAAGTGGGGGACTTGGTTTGGTTTTCCTCAAGGAATATCCCTATGAAGGTTGCATCCCCAAAATTTAAGCCAAGGTTCATTGGACCTTATAAGATCATGGAAATTATTAATCCGGTTTCCTTCCGTTTGCTTCCTCTAGGGACATTTAAGATCCATAACGTGTTCCACAAGTCCTTATTGAAGAGGTTTGTCGAGCCAGTGGTTCCTATGGCTGCGCCTGCCGACCCTGTTTTGGTTGAGGGCAATTCGGAGTATGTGGTTGAGAAAATATTGGATTCTCGTTTTGCTAGACAGAAACTCCAATATTAAGTTAAGTGGAGAGGTTATGGTCAGGAGGTCAATTCTTGGGTGTTTGCTTCGGACATCCATGCTGGGAGACTTATCCGTGCCTATCATCGAGCTCATCCTGATCGGCCTGTTGTGCAGGTGAGGGTTCGGGGACCCCTCCTCAAGGGGGGGTACTGTTGTGAATACTTTCGAGGTGACTTCTGAGCTGGGGCTCCCTCCGGTGGTTGCTGAGGGTAATGAACTAATTCCTGAATGGCCTTCAGCTGGCTCTGAATGGTATGATATAAGTGACCTGAGTTCCCATCAGCCTTGCCGGTAATCAATTGTTCCTCCTGGTCTTTCTTGGAGCACAGCTTGCTTTCCTGCTCTCATTCAGATAAGTGTTTTGTTTTTTTTTTCCTCTGTTTGATTTTCACTGCTGGTTTGCTGCTTGCAGTGGATTACAGCCTGGTCCCCTTTTGGGGGTCTGACGCTACAATTGTGCTCATTTTGTGTTTGCACTTTTGCTTTATTCCTTTGTCACTTTTTATTTGTTGAGTTGTTGTGAGTTACACCAGAGATCTGATTTAGGTGGTAGAGATCGTGTGATCTTAGGTTTTTTGTTAATCAGAAGTGTTGGTATTTTTGTCAGGGTTTTTTTGGGTTGCAGTCAGAATTCTTTTCTGTACTTTTCTATCTAGACAGATTGGGCCCCAGCGTTTGCTCATTCTATTTTCTGTCTGTGTCCGTGTTTTCTTCTTGTCTAACCGCCATTACATGTTTGAGGGCTTCCTGTTGCTTTGGGGATTCTGCTCCGGGGCAGATAGCTTTCATCTTTCTGCCTTTAGGTGTAGTTATCTCTCCGGCTGTGACGAGGCATCTAGGATCACCGTAGGTACGCTCCACGGCTACTTCTAGTGTGGCGGTTAGTTTAGTTTACTGCAATCCAATAGTTTCCAGCCTCTCTGGTGTATTACTATTTTGGCTATTTTTTGCAATTTCTCCTCAGCTACCGAAACATAACAGTAGGCTGCATGGTCGTATCATGCAGCCATGCAGCCTGCCATCTAGATGTAGCTGAGCTAGACCCGTCGTGGGACAATTGGATTATCATATTCTCTGTGGAAAGGTGAGGAATATTGTTGTTTGTTATTTTAACCCTTTTGCAAGAGACAATAGCGTCTCTGGAATGGGCGATGTTGTAAGTATGGTTTAATTACAATTTATTAAAGGAGTCTATGTCATTTAGAGTTGAGCATTCCGATACCGCAAGTATCGGTATCGGCCGATATTAGCTGTATCGGAATTCCGATACTTAGTTCCGATATTTTCCATATATCGTATACCGGAATCGGAAGTTCCCATAATTCTTTGAGAGGCAATGTGATTTTAGTCAGCCAATGAGGAATCCTAAGAAGTGTGGGCACATCCTGTACTGCTGCGGTCATGTTAACTAATGGCATGGCTGTGATTGGATGCTGAAATGATGTCAGAATGCACTATAAAAGGCGCCGCCGCCATTTTAGCGTCACTGTGCTGTGAATTCAGTTAGGGACAGAACGCTGCTCTGCTGACTCTGAGGGACAGTTAGAGATTGCGATTTTGTGTACTGTGCTCTAGGCACGCTAGTTTACCAACCGCTGTGTAAAGCTTCCTTTTGCCTTGCAGTGTTGTTTTAACAGCTCTGTGCAAGGTGTGTGTGTGAGAGTGCAGGTGACGCTGCAGTTTTCTCTGCATCCAACGCTGTTTGTAGGCATCTGCACGTGTCACTCACAGACTCTTTTTTTTTTTCTTTAGTGTAATTCTTGCTGCTCCATTCAATTGAAATTATAGTGTGACGCGCTTCCATCCGTATACAATACATTGGTTGCAAACACTATAGAAGTACAGAAAGGAGCCTTTCACAGATAGTGAACAGTTGTGTGCAGTGTTCACTATAGTCTGTGAGTTTTTTTTTTTTTTAGTGCAGATCACGCTCCAGTTAGTTCTTCAAACACTGCTGCTTGTACTCTGCTGAGCGTGTCTCACTGGCTCATCCTTTACATTTTTCTGAAATTGTTGCTGCTACATTCTATTTCAAAAAAATCAAATCTATTAGTTTGACGTGCTTCCATCCGTATCCAATACATTGGTTGCAAACAGTATAGAAGTCCACAAAGGAGCCTTTCAGAGATAGTGAACAGTTGTGTGCAGTGTTCACTGTAGTCTGTGAGGTTATTTTTTTTTGAGTGCAGATCCCGCTCCATTTAGTTCTTCAACCACTGCTGCTTGTACTCTGCTGAGCGTGTGTCACTGCCTCATCCTTGACATTTTTCTCAAATTGGTGCTGCTACATTCTATTTAAAAAAAATCAAATCTATTAGTGTGACGTGCTTCCATCCGTATCCAATACATTGGTTGCAAACAGTATAGAAGTCCACAAAGGAGCCTTTCAGAGATAGTGAACAGTTGTGTGCAGTGTTCACTGTAGTCTGTGAGGTTTTATTTTTTTGAGTGCAGATCCGCTCCATTTAGTTCTTCAACCACTGCTGCTTGTACTCTGCTGAGCGTGTCTCACTGCTCATCCTTGACATTTTTCTCAAATTGTTGCTGCTACATTCTATTTAAAAAAATCCAATCTATTAGTGTGATGTGCTTCCATCCGTATCCAATACATTGGTTGCAAACAGTATAGAAGTCCACAAAGGAGCCTTTCAGAGATAGTGAACAGTTGTGTGCAGTGTTCACTGTAGTCTGTGAGGTTTTTTTTTTTGAGTGCAGATCCCGCTCCATTTAGTTCTTCAACCACTGCTGCTTGTACTCTGCTGAGCGTGTCTCACTGCCTCATCCTTTACATTTTTCTCAAATTGTTGCTGCTACATTCTATTTAAAAAAAATCAAATCTATTAGTGTGACGTGCTTCCATCCGTATCCAATACATTGGTTGCAAACAATATAGAAGTACACAAACGGGCCTTTCACAGCTACTGAACAGTTGTGTGCATGTTTACTGTAGTCATGGAGGTTTCATTTTTTGAATTCAGATCCCGCTCCATTATTTCTTCAACCACGCTGCTTGTACTCTGCTGAGCGTGTCTCACTGCCTCATCCTTACATTTTCTCAAATTGTTGCTGCTACATTCTATTTAAAAAAAATCAATCTATTAGTGTGACGTGCTTCCATCCGTATCCAATACATTGGTTGCAAACAGTATAGAAGTCCACAAAGGAGCCTTTCAGAGATAGTGAACAGTTGTGTGCAGTGTTCACTGTAGTCTGTGAGGTTATTTTTTTTTGAGTGCAGATCCCGCTCCATTTAGTTCTTCAACCACTGCTGCTTGTACTCTGCTGAGCGTGTCTCACTGCCTCATCCTTTACATTTTTCTCAAATTGTTGCTGCTACATTCTATTTAAAAAAATCAAATCTATTAGTGTGACGTGCTTCCATCCGTTATCCAATACATTGGTTGCAAACAATATAGAAGTACACAAACGGGCCTTTCACAGATAGTGAACAGTTGTGTGCATTGTTCACTGAAGTCGTGGTTTTTTTAGCAGTCCGCTCCATTAGTTCTTACCTGCGTTGTATTGAGTGTTATGCTATCTTTCTTTCAATTGTTGCTGCTATTATTTAAAAAATCAATCTAAGTTGACGTTTCTGTTCCAATGTGAAACAAATAGAGTCACAAAGGCTTCAAGATGACAGTTGTGTGCTGTTTCTGTAGTCAGAGGGTTTCAATTTTTGAATTCAGATCCCGCTCAAGTTATTTCTTCAACCACCGCTGCTTGTACTCTGCTGAGCGTGTGTCACTGCTCATCTTGACAGTTTTCTCTAATTGTTGCTGCTACATTCTATTTACAAAAAATCAAATCTATTAGTGTGACGTGCTTCCATCCGTATCCAATACATTGGTTGCAAACAGTATAGAAGTCCACAAAGGAGCCTTTCAGAGATAGTGAACAGTTGTGTGCAGTGTTCACTGTAGTCTGTGAGGTTTCTTTTTTTGAGTGCAGATCCCGCTCATTTAGTTCTTCAACCACTGCTGCTTGTACTCTGCTGAGCGTGTGTCACTGCCTCATCCTTGACATTTTCTCTAATTGTTGCTGCTACATTATATTTCAAATAATCAAATCTATTAGTGTGACGTGCTTCCATCATTATCCAATACATTGGTTGCAAACAATATAGAAGTACACAAACGGGCCTTTCACAGCTGCTGAACAGTTGTGTGCATTGTTACTGTAGTCATGAGGTTTCAATTTTTGAATTCAGATCCCGCTCAAGTTATTTCTTCAACCACCGCTGCTTGTACTCTGCTGAGCGTGTCTCACTGCCTCATCCTTTACATTTTTCTCAAATTGTTGCTGCTACATTCTATTTAAAAAAAATCAAATCTATTAGTGTGACGTGCTTCCATCCCTATCCAATAACATTGGTTGCAAACAATATAGAAGTAACACAACGGGCCTTTCACAGCTACTGAACAGTTGTGTGCATTGTTTACTGTAGTCATAGGGTTTCAATTTTTGAATTCGATCCCGCTCAAGTTATTTCTTCAACCACCGCTGCTTGTACTCTGCTGAGTCCGCGTACTATTTTCTTAATTGTTGCTGCTACATTTATTTACAAAAAATCAAATCTATTAGTGTGACGTGCTTCCATCTATCCAATACATTGGTTGCAAACAGTATAGAAGTCCACAAAGGGCCTTTCAGAGATGTGAACAGTTGTGTGCATGTTTCACTGTAGTCTGGAGGTTACTTATTTTTTAGTCAGATCCAGCTCCATTTAGTTCTTCAACCACTGCTGCTTGTACTCTGCTGAGCGTGTCTCACTGCCTCATTCTTGACATTTTTCTCAAATTTGGGTGCTGCCCCATTCTATTTCAAATAACTAAAATCTATTAGTGGACCCCTTTCCCTCCGTAAAAATCTTTGGGTTGCAAAAGCCTTTTTGTTAAGGTACGTATTATACAAATTTTGTACAGGTGTCCTTTTCTTCTGAACTGGGATACTTTACCTTTTCATCATTTTCGTTATTTCAGCACCACTTCGGGTTAAAATTTTAGTATTGTACATGCACTATTGATTAAAAAAGGGAAAAGTATTTTTTTTTCCCGATTTCATTTTCATGAGGGCCCTTTATAAAGGGGTTTTTAAAATTTGGTATTTAAATAGTTTTTTTTCAAATGACACAAATAAAATAATTTTGAAGAGGACTGTCCTACACCCTTGTTTCCAAAAATATAAGGTGTACTCACGTCCAAAAATCAACAAGGGATTTTTAAATTTTACTTGTATGCTTTTTTTTAAAAAGCCAAGAACCTAAAAGGCAAACCCTTTTGCCTGCAGCTGTTGCAAAGTTAAACCCACATTATGCACTTCCAAATTGCAGCTTTAGGCATGAGTAGTTGGATTTGTCAAATTTTAGGAGTGACAAGGGTTCACCTCAGCCCCCTATAGCAAAAGTAGGCTTTTGTGTTAGCTTTTGTGTTCCACTTGGGGATATCTGCGTAATTTTGTCACAATTATTTTTACAGATTTGTGACAAAGACTAATAATTTTTTTGGTTTTTAAAAGGGGGTTTATTGTTTACGTTTAGAAATAAGGTTAGCCTCTTATCTATGTGTCATAGGCACTTTACAGTCATGTTTTTTTCAACATTTACTAGCTAGCAGTAATTTTTCCCGGGACACCAGAGGGGAAACAGCAGGAGTTACTGAACCCCAAAAACACTCAGCGTTTTTTTTGATCGGGGATCCCAACATTGTGAGCAGAAACGGGCAGTGTTGACCCAGGGAGAAAGGTTCAGGGGGAAAAAAGTGAACAAAACAGGAGACAGGGATAACGTTGCCAACCAGTTATTTAATCTGAAACCGGGAAGGGAAAATTTCTGCGAGACCCATGCCTTTGTTCATTTTCAGAAAACTAAACGCTACATTAATGGGGGTATCGCATGCTACGGTTGTTATACCCACCTGCAGCCTAAAGAAGCGCTTGAAATACACGGGCAGCAGGGCAAGCAGCCCCCCCAAATGCTACTGCAAGCTCGGGCCATGTACCAGCTTAGGACCCAAAACTTGAATGGGAAACCCCACGGGGAGAAACGAAGGCCAAGACATGTAGTCTGTCCCCTTTTAGGAAAACTTTGCCCCCTGTGAGTGGAGCCGTCTGGGAGGTGTAGCATTGGTGGCGCTGCCAAAAAATTTCCCCACTTTTGGGAACATAGGTTTTGCTTTTGAAAAAGTGAAAGAAATGAATTAAAGCAGAACCCCCTCTGGTGGTTACAAACAGTACTGAACTATCAAATAAGATTTGAAGATTGGAGATCAGGTTTCCCTGATGGTCATAAAAGGGGATGTTCCCTCCACAGGGTTGAGGGTGATAAATTGTTCGGGCTCATCTTTGTTTCCCTGTACATTTTTAGCTTGCGTTTGTGCCCATCTTTTGCAACAATAAGACATTTTCTTCTTTATTATTATTTTTTTTTTTGACATATTTTCCTCACTTTGTGGGGGTCCCCGGGGCCCCCTTGGGGTTTGTGCTCTTCATTTTATTTCAGCCATGTTTTTGTTCATTTTCCTTTCCTTTTTTTTTCTGGGGCTGCGTTTATTTTTTTGTTACCCAGAGAACAAATTTAAAGGTGGAAAGGGGGTCGTGTGTTCGGTTTTTTTGTAATTGTAGGTTGTACTTTTTGATTTTGTGATTGCGAAGTGCCCTTCCTATCCTTTTTATTTATGAATTTTGGGGCCCCAACTTTTGCTCATAAAATTTTTTGTCTGTTCTATTTCTTCTTGTTAACCGCCATTACGTTTTTTGGGGGGTTTCTATTTCTTTGTGGACTCTGGGGGCAGATAGCTTTCCTCTTTTATCTTTAGGTTAGTTAGCTTCTCAGCTGTGACGAGGGTCTGGGACCAACGTAGGTACGCCCCACCTCCCTTTAGTTTGGGGTTAGTCGGGGTACTAAATCCCATAGCCCAACCTCTTGGGTATTGCCTTTTTTTGCCTCTCTCCTCACTCCCAAATCAAACATCTTCCCCTGTGAAGAGGGGTTGTGCTCCCTTGCTGCAGGGCTGCTCCACTCCCTCGACCACGACTTTTTTGTAAAGCAAGTACCAGTGCCTCGCGGGAAATGGAGAACATTAGGGATTGACCAGTGTGTTTGGACTCCCCATTTTTACCCCCCCCTGTGTGAAGGGGCTGAAAGATTTTTGACAGAGGTCCCTTGGTGGTTACAAGCAGTAGGGAGTCCAGTGAAGATTGTGAGGTTTGGCATAGGTTTATGACTGGTTTATAAAGGGGTCCCTTCCCCTCGGGGTTTCCGGTGATCAAATTTTTTGGCTCAACCCCTTTATTCCGTTTCCCTTTGTAGCCTGCTGTGTGTGCGCATTTTCCTGCTAAAGAAAGCATTTTTTCTTTTTTTTTTTTGTGCTTGATTTTTGCATTTTTGCACTTCTGTGGGGGCCTTTAGGGTCCCCTCCGGGGGGTTTTGCCCCCCATTTAGTTCAGCCACGATGTTTGTAATTTGCTTTTCCAGTTTTTTTGGGCTGCTTTTTGATTTTGTTAACCCGGGAACTAATTTAGGTGGTAGAGTCGTGTATTCAGGTTTTTTGAAAAATTTTAGATTTTGGGGCTTTCAGGGTTTTTTGGGATTGCAGTAATGCCCTTCCATCCTTTTTATTTGGGAAATTTGGGCCCCCAAAGTTTTTCTCATAATTTTTGTCTGTGTCAGTATTTCTTCTTTTCTAACCCCCCATTACATTTTGGGGGGTTTCATGTTTTTTGGGGGTCTGCTCCCGGGCAGATAGCTTTCCCTTTCTGTCTTCAGGGAGTTTAGTTTTAGGGGTCGAGCTCAGACCAACTAGAACACTCCCCGGGTGCCTTAGTTTTTGGGGTTAGTCAGGGGACGCAATCTCATAATTCCAATGCTCTGGGGTATTGCCTTTTTTCCCGCATCCTCAGCTACCGAAACTTAACTATCACCCGGGCCCCAAAAAAGAAAAATTTTATGGTATCACAGAAAGGGGGAAAAAAGTGAAAAAAAAAGGGGTTTGTCAGAGTTGTCAAAGATTATTTTTTTTTTCTTTTGTTGCATTTTTTTTTTTCCCCCTCTGTATCTTGGGGGGCGGGGGGGATTTTTTTTTCTCTCAATGGAGTTTGCAAGTTGTCTGGCTGTTGGACAGCTTGCCACGAGGTTCGGAGTTTGTACCTATCTTGTGGGTTTGCCTTTTTGGGGAACCTGGGGAATTTCCCATCCCAATTTGTTTTTTAGGGGATCGATTAAGTTTCTGTTTTTAAAAAATAACTTAAATGTTTTTTGTTAAAATTAAGTCCCCAGGGAAAACAGCGCAAGGTTCAAATTTTTCATCTCTTCCTGCGGGCGTCCTAGATTGGCTTTTTCCCTGACCCTGGGATCCGTTTTGAGTGATTTGATGCATTTTTTCGGCTTTGGGTTATTTACGTGAGCCAAATGCACTGATCAAGCTGAAAAACCCTTGTTGCTTTAAAATCGGGGGGTTTGGGGTTTGCTGATTTTAACTTCAAAGATCGAGTGGGCATCCGCCAAAGGGAAATGACATGCTTTGGCACACTTTTTGGGGAAGGGTTGTAGATAAAAAAAGAGTTAGGGTGGGATTCCCTGCCCCTCGGGTCTCAATGATTCATGTCTTAGCGATTAAAAATTTGACAGACTTGCTAGGGGAGGGTATGCGTGGAAAGTGTTGCCTTGTGAACCTGCTTCTGAATCCAGCAGTGTATAGAGGGTTTTGGGGGCACAGGTCTGATTTCAAAAAGCGCAAGGGGTTTATGTTTCTACGTGGTGTCCCTGCATGCTATTTCAGTCTGCCCTAAGGGGGGAAACGTTGTGCAACTCATTGTTTGGGTAGTGTTCAACTAATTTTTTATTAACTTTCCCCTGAATGCTTTTCCCTCATTTTCGCTCGGGCTTTCTTTTGATTCGGGAGCACTTTTAAACCTGATGGTTTTTGATTTTGCTAAACGTTTGGGTTTCCTTGATACCCCTACGGAAGTCTATTCCCCTACTGGGGATCGATTTACCCTTTGCGAGAATAAACCTCATTCTCTACTCAGGTGATAAGAGGGTTGAACCTTTCATCAGGAGAGCTGAAAATTTTTTTGATTCTGTAAATCTGTGACATTATCGTACGGGTTTTCCCTTTGGGTTTACGTTCATAACCCTTTTTTGGGGATTGGAAATCGTGTCTGTAACCATTTGGGGGCTCCCAATTGTTAATACAACACTCCTGTTTTTTTGCTCCCCCCCGGCCCGGATTTCCTGACTTTTTTATTGATTTTTTGTGTTTTAGCGAAAGTAAATCTGATCCTTGCCCCCCAATAGGAGGGATGATGCGCTATGAAAAGGGGCCTGGGAGTAAATTCCCCAAAGGTCGCCTTTAACTTGTCTGTACCCGAAATGCCTAGCGGTTTATCAAGGAGTCATTGGGGAAGGGTCAATAGACCATCCTCTTCACCTTGGTGCCGGTTTTTTCTTTTTGGCCAAAAAAGGGTGTTCATTTAAAGGCCCCTGTATTGAATTTTGTCTCTTTAACAAAAAACTGTAAAATATCAATATCCTTACCCTTTATTTCAACCGTTTTCCCCGGTGAAAAAAGTACTTGGTTTACCAATTGACCTCAGGGGGGGATATAACCTTATTCGATTAAGCAGGGGAGAATGGAAGACGGCATTTTAAAACCCCCGGGGCTTTTGAGTACCTTTGATGCCCTTTTGGGGGTCCTAATGCCTTCTGTCTTTCCCGCCTTCAGAATGAATTTTCAGGGGTTTGTGGATAAATTTCTGATTGTTTTTTGGTATATTTGATTTTTTCCAATGCTGGACCTATGTGAAACATGTTCAAACTGTGTTCCAATTTTGAGGAGAATGCTTGTATGTGAAGGGATCAAGTGGTATTTTTTTGGCGTACAGGGGATCTCATTTCGGGGATTATTTTGCCCCCATCTTTTTTGAAAAGGGCCCGGTAAAGGGTTTTCAGGCCTCTGTGATTGGGTCAACCACTCAAAAAGGGCTCTTCAAAGATTTTTGGGTTTTGCAATTTTTATCAAAAAAATTTTTTGGGTAATTTTCTGGGTTATTGTTAAACCATTAAGTTTTGACCAAAAAAGGGTTTGATTGGTGAATTGGCCTCCGGGGCAGTCTCCTTCGGGAACTTAAAGCAAGATTTCACTTCTGCCCGTTCTACGGCACCCCGATTTTTCCTGCCTTTCAGGTGGGGTTGATCCCTTGAAATTGGGGCGGTGCGTTTTGCCCCAAAGAGATCCAGGATCTAAAAGAAACCCCCTTGTCCCTTTTTCCTTCGAAAATTTCTCCTATGAACGTAATTAAGGGGGTAATCGGGAGTTATTTGGGCCCTGAAGGGGGTTTTTAAGAGTGGGGAATTTTGGTGGGGGAGCCAAACATAGGTGGGGGGGCCTTCGACCCTAAAAAAATCTGGTTTATTGGGGAATCTGCCAAGCGACTTAAAACCTAGAAGGTGGGCCTTTTTTTTCAACGTTTTTTAAATTTTTTGGTTTCCTTTTTCCCGGGACTAAGAATGTTAAGGGGGATCCCCCCCGAGGAGTTTCCTTTCGGGTTCTCCTGATTATCTATTTGGTTATTTTTTAAGAGGGGGTTTGTTTTTTTCCCCATCTCGCCCAATTTGAGACTGGCTATGGGGGGTTTTAGGGGGGGATAGGGCCAGCGCTCCCTTTGGAAATTTTTTGTCCCCCGGGCCCGTGGAAAAAGGTCTGATGTCTGAGATTTTTTGTTCTCCCCGGAATTTTTGTACCCGAGACTTGGTTTGTTTTGTCCTTTTTTGGGGGCCTACCTTGCTCGTGATGTCAGTAATTTGTGCGTCCGCGGGGGCTTGCTCTCGCTCCAAGTTGCTCCGCTCTGTGGTTTTTTGATGCCATTTGCCCGTGCCAAAGACCTGGGCCCCCAAACTCTAGGATTTTATTTTTCCGACCCCCCCTTTTCTAAGAATGACCATCATCTGGGGGATTGGGGGTAGGTTTTCCAAGATTACTCTTGTGCCTTTCCTAAATTGCCTTCCTCCCGAATTGGTGCCTTTTTTCCCTTTAGCACGTGGGTTTGTTTTTAAAAGCATTCCCGAGAACATTTTGGGTTTAAGGGAGTCTTTGTTTCCCCGATTTTGGGGGACTTTTTGTTCTAAATGGGGGTTTTAATTGTTTTCCCCCCGGCATTTCCCCAG
>JARQOD010000003.1:236949712-237066901 GCA_033576555.1 Oophaga sylvatica
TGCCCCTGTTTTGGGTTGGGGCAATCTGGAGTATTGGTTGAAAAAATATTGAATTTCTTTTTTCTAGAGGGGAAACTCCAGTATTGGTTAAATGGAAGGTTATGGTCAGGAAGACAATTCTTGGGTGTTTGTTGGACTCCCATGGGGAGACTATCCGGGGTTATCATAAAACTCATCCTGACCGACCTGGTTGCTCAAATGGGGTTGGTTTTGACCCCCCCTCAAGGGGGGGTTATGTTGTGAATAGGTGGAAAATTTGAGCGAAGCTCCTCTGGTGGTTACAAACGGTACGGGACTGTCCAGTGAAGATTGTGAGGATTGGGAACAGGTTTCTGCTGGTCTTTATAAGGGGAGTCCTTTCCCCATCGGGTTGCGGTGATAAATTGTTTGGTTTTATCCTTGACCCTGTTTTTGGAGCCTGCTGTGTTGTTGAATCTCCTGTAAAAGATAAGACATTTTCTTCTTTTTGTTTTTGTGTTGATTTTTTATTTTTCTGACTTTGTGGGGGCCCTTTAGGGTCCCCTTGGGGGTTTTGCCTCTCAGTTCAGTTCAGCCACTGATGTTTGTACTTTTGCTTTTTCCAGTTTTTTCAGTGGCTGCTGTTTTGTTTTTGGTTACACCAGAGAACTAATTTAGGTGGTAGAGGTCGTGTGATCTCAGGTGTTTTTGAAATTAGTAGAGTTGGTGCTTTTCAGGTTTTTTTGGGATTGCAGTAAGTGCCCTTCCTATCCTTTTCTATTTAGTAAGTTTGGGCCCCAACGTTTGCTCATACTATTTTCTGTCTGTGTCAGTATTTCATCTTGTCTAACCGCCATTACATGTTTGGGGGCTTTCTATGTTCTTTGGGGATCTGCTCCGGGGCAGATAGCTTTCCTCTTTCTATCTTTAGGTGTAGTTAGTTTCTCAGGCTCTGACGAGGCGTCTAGGACCAACGTAGGAACGCTCCACGGCTGCCTCTAGTTGTGGTGGTTAGTCAGGGTACTGCAATCTCATAGTTTCCAACTGCTCTGGTGTATTTCTTTTTTTGCCTGCTCTCCTCAGCTACCAAATCATAACAGCCTCCCATTTTATATAAAAAATATACTATCCGTCAGGAAATCTGCTCTCATCCACCAAGGGCTGTGACTCCCATCCCACCCTGCTGTTCCCCTGGCTAACTTTCCACATTTAATCCCATCACAGAAGAAGAAGTCTCCAGAGTCCAGAGTCCAGACTCCTCTCTTCCTCTCGTCCGACTACATGCACTACCGACCCCATTCCCTCACATCTCCGCCAGTCTCTCTCTCCAGTTGTCACAACTCACCTAAATAAAATCTTTAATCTCTCACTCTCCTCTGGCATTTTCCCATCTGCCTTCAAACACTCCATCATTACTCCACTACAAAATAAACCCGCTCTCGACCCTTCCTGCACAAACAAATACAGACCGGTCTCCAATCTCCCCTTCATCTCTAAACTTTTGGAGCTCCTAGTCTTCTCCCGCCTCACCCGTTACCTCTCCAATCACTCCCTCCTAGACCCTTCACAGTCCAGCTTACGCCCCCTACATTCGCCAAAAACTGCCGTCATCTAAGTGAGCAATGACCTTCTTACAGCAAAACGTAACGGTGACCACTCTTTGCTCATTCTTCTCGACCTTTCTGCAGCTTTCGACACGGTTGACCACTGTCTCCTACTGTCTAGGCTCCACTCACTAGGTATTAAGGACACTGTTCTCTCCTGGTTCTCCTCCTATCTTTCTGACCGCTCCTTCAGTGTTTTGTTCTCTGGCTCCACGTCATCTTCTCTTCCTCTCACTGTCGGTGTACCCCAGGGCTCAGTCCTTGGCTCCCTTCTCTTCTCAACCTACACAGCCCCAATTGGACAGACCATCAGCAGATTTGGCTTTCAGTACCATCTTGATGCTGATGACACACAACTATACACATCATCCCCCGACCTCACCCCCGCTGTACTACAGAACGCCACCGACTGTCTGTCCGCAGTCTCCAACATCATGTCCGCTCTCTATCTGAAACTCAACCTCTCAAAAACTGAACTTCTTCTGCTCTCGCCGTCTACTAAACTCCCTAAATTTGACATATCCCTCTCCGTGGGCGGCACCATAATAACACCCCGGCAGCAGGATCGCTGTCTGGGTGTTATGTTTGACACCAATCTCTCCTTCACCTCCCATATACAATCTCTTGCCCGCTCTTGCCGCCTACACCTAAAGAACATCTCTAGAATCCGCCCTTTTCGCACCATGGAAACAACAAAAACCCTCACTGTAGCATTGATCCACTCACGCCTGGACTACTGCAACGCTCTATTACTTGGCCTTCCCATTACTCGACTATCCCTCTCCAGTCCATCCTTAATGCAGCAGCCAGGGTAATCCATCTGGCTAATCGGTACTCGGACGCGTCCGCTCTTCGCCAGTCCTTACACTGGTTGCCCATTCATTATAGTATCCAATTCAAAGTACTGGTTCTCAGCCACAAAGCTATCCACAGTGCAGCACCCCCCTACATCTCCTCCCTCATTTCTATCTATCGGTCTAACCGACTGCTGCGCTCTGCAAACGACTTTCGACTAACCTCTGCACTAATCCGTAACTCCCACTCCCAACTCCAAGACTTCTCCCGCGCTGCGCCAATCCTCTGGAATGCTCTACCCCAAGAAATTCGGACTATCCACAATTTGCATGGTTTCAGGCGCTCCCTCAAAACACATTTGTTCAGAGCGGCCTATCACATTAACTAATCAAAGTCATTCTATGTATTCTGTGTAAGTGTGTGTGTGTGTGTCTAGCCCATTCACTATCTCCATCCCTCACTCCCTTAAGATGGCTGGACCATCATTGTAAATGCACCATTGTATATAAACACCTATACTTTGTATCTCCCCCACCTCATTGTAGATTGTAAGCTGTCACGAGCAGGGGCGACTTATTTTGCTTTAATTATTGTATTGTTAACGTTGTTACTTATGACTTGTGTTCTGAAACTGCTAAACTGTAAAGCGCTGCGGAATATGATGGCGCTATATAAATAAATATTATTATTATTATTATTCCTCTGAGCTGCTCCCACCACCTTCCTGTTCCTCACGCCATGTTGGGTCTTGGACCTCATCATCTCCACTACCTTCTTCCAACACCTGCTGCTGTTGGGTGGTCTGGCCAGCACCATGCTCAACAGAAACTGGCACCTGAGTCTCATCATCATCAGATGCGTTCTGCAGTGTGCTGACCATCGGCACTGTCTCACCCGCCTCTTCTGATTCAGAGAGACACAGCTGTTGTGCATCACTGCATACTCCCTCTTCTTCACATTCCAGAATGCTGCTTGGCTGGGCCCCTGTTTGCAAGCCAACAGATTCTGAGAACAGAAGCTGACACTCAGCTGGCTCCTGTACAGAACTCTCTGACTGCCTGGGCAATTTGGCAGGCGGTGAAGAGACAGATGGTTGCTCAACAGTGCTGTGGTCCTGAGAGGAGGTGGAAGCAATTGAAGTCGATGCATTGGCTGCCATCCAACCAACAACGGCTTCAATTTGTTCTTCCCGCAGCAGGGGGGTACGCCGACCTCCTACAAAAGTGCGCATATAAGAACTCTCACGGGGAAAACTGGTGGATGCTGTGTCACTGGGGGCGGCAGCAGCCACAGAATCCACACGTCCTCTCCCTGCTGAAACTCCACGGCCACGACCACGTGCCTTACTCCCTGCCTTCTTCATCTTGGTAGATTGATAAAGAAAGTCTGAAAAGTTATAAGGCCTAAGTGTGGTTATTCCGCAGAGACTGCAGTGAACACTGCACACAACTGTTCACTAGGTGTGAAAGGCCCCTTTGTGTACTTCTATAGTGTTTGCAACCAATGTATTGCCTGGAAGTGCTGTTAGCACAGTCAACACTTGCTCCTGTGTTACTGGGGTTCAGTAATGTCAGCTGTTCCCCTGCTGTGTGTACGGCAAAAAGTCCTGCTGCCTCCACCCTGTTCTCTTCTCATCCGTGGGCTCCAACACCGCCAGTTGTTGCTCGGAAGTACTTTGCACGGGTACTGACTCCTGCCCAGCCTGGTTACAGCACGACAGCTGTTTCCTGGCAGTGTCAACGTCAATTAGCCTCCAATAAGTTGTCTGTCGTGTTGCATTCTGGTTAGCCGACTATATGGTGCCTGCAGTTTAGGTCATTCCTATGTGTGCTGTGGGATATGTAAATAAAGGCTGTTTCCGTTGTGACAATAGGACAAGCACCCACTGTAGGACTGTGTGATAAGGTAACTGCGGACGGCTTGCGGACTGTCAACTTACATTTCATGGGTGCCTTCTGCTACCCGTCCGGGTTCCAGTACCGTCAACCGGTTCTCCGCAGTGCCTTTGGCCTAGGTGCCTCCATCTCGGTATCCGTGTTCCAGCAACGTCTGCTGGTCCTTGGTAGTGCTTTGGAGCACAGGTACCTCCTGCTTAGTAACCGTGTCCCAGTAAAGTCAGCTGGTCCTCGGTTGTGCCATTGGCTCTTTTCCTTCTGCTGCCCTCCGGGTTCCAGCACAGTCAGCTGTTCCTCATTACTTGCATTGGCTCTTGTACCTTCTGCTACCCGTCCGGGTTCCAGTACCGTCAACTGGTTCTCCGCAGTGCCTTTGGCCTAGGTGCCTCCATCTCGGTATCCGAGTTCCAGCAATGTCTGCTGGTCCTTGGTAGTGCTTTGGAGCACAGGTACCTCCTGCTTAGTAACCGTGTCCCAGTAACGTCAGCTGGTCCTCGGTTGTGCCATTGGCTCTTTTCCTTCTGCTGCCCCTCCGGGTTCCAGCACAGTCAGCTGGTCCTCGTTACTTCCATTGTCTCTTGTACCATCTGATACCCGTCCGGGTTCCAGTAACGTCAGCTGGTTCTCGGAAGTTAGTCAGCCTTCTTGTACCTTCAGCTACATTTACAAATTGAATATTTTTTAAATGTTTTGTTGGGTAATCACTATGGATCTCCAACAATGAAGACGACGACCCTGATGACCACCCCGAAGAAGATGGCGACCACAAGGACGACGAGCATGAAGCCAACCAGTCTGAACACCTTCACAAAGAAGAAATAAAAGATTACCCAGAAGAAGATCACCAACAGGACAAAGAAGGTTAAGACAAACTACAAGATACAGAACAAGAGACAGAAGAACAATAAGCAGAAGATGAAAAAGCATAAGAACATGAAGTATAAGACCAAAATGAAGAGCAAAATATATGCTCTAAATTATAAGCAGAAGAAGACTAAGCAGTGTATGGGGGTGAGTCCGTTCCTCCTCGTGGTGCCCCTGGAAAATGCCTGCTGCTGCAGGCTAAACTGAACACGGACAAATACTGTTGTAATTTAAATCTTTTGTGACAGCAAGAACGCAAGGATGAAAAATTCATACTTTTACAGATTACAAGTACAGGAATCTCTGTCACAAATAAGAATATGATGAAGATGAAGTAGAATATGAAGAAGAATAATAGTTTAATAAGAACAATATGAGTAATGTTAACAAAAAGATGAATAGCAATAAGTTTAAGAAGAAGATAAAGAAGGTGAAGATGAAGAATAATTTGATGAAAAAGATGATGCTGCTGAAGATTATGAGGAGAAAGTGTGGCAAAAGTTAAAAAGGTGAAGAGCATGGAAGTTGTGAAACATACATATTTGCCAAAATAGAAAAAAGGTTAATAACATTGTCAATTTGTTAGTCAATGGAAACATCTTTACAAAAAAAATATTAATGCTATTCCATTTGATTGGGTTAAATATCTATGCCTTTAATGGCTCCTCAACCTCCCCCAATACATTCTACATTACTCTTTGTTGTTTTCCTTCATGTACAATTAACCAACAAGGCAAGAATGGGCTTTTTTTAATTCCGATATTTTTTTCCCATAGACTTACATTGGATTTCCGGTATCTGTATCGGGTATCGCCGATATTTCTTGTGTATCGGCGATACCATTCCGATCCGATACTTTTGGATATCGGAAAGTATCGCTCAACTCTAATGTCATTCTTTCAATTAAAGGACTTTTGTGGGTGTGTGTGTTTTTATACAATATGACTATGGGGTTAGTAATGGGGGCATCTTATAGATGCCTCTCTTAATTACTAACCTCGGTGCTTGATGTCACCTGACAATATAAAGGTGACATCAACCCCCCAACTATTACCCCTCTTGCCACCCCTACAGGGCAAGTGGAAAGAGCTAGGCTAAGTGCCAGAATTGGCATAACATATACATACGCCTTTCCTGGGTTGGCTGAGAGTTGATGTTTTTAGCCGGGGTGGGGAAGACTCCATTTCCCCTTCCTAGGCTATTAATATCAGTCCACAGCTGTCTGCATAGCCTTTGCTGGTTATTAATTATAGGGGAACCCTACGTCATTTTTGGGGGTCCCCCATTTTAATAGCCGGTAAAGACTAAGTACACAACTACGAGCTGATATTAATAGCCTGGGAAGCTCCATGGGTATTACCCCATTCCTAGCCTACAAACATCTGCCCCAGCTGTCAGCTTTCCCTCTGCTGGTTACGAAAATTGCGCAGGAGCCCACGCCATTTTTTTCCAAAAAATAATCTTTTATTAAATACATGTACAATAATTTGCACACACACTGTACTAATTGTATTTGTCACTGACACCTAAATATCTATCTATTATATTTGTATTTACTGCATGTAATCCATCTCTTTTATCCTGTCGGCTCCTGCAGTGATTTTACAGAACCCGGCAGATGAATTAACGGCTTTTCTTGTATCTATCTATGCAATTTAAATACAAATATGTATATACACAGTATGTGTGTCACTGACATCTATATATTTATGTATTCTATATGTATATATCTATTCTATCTATTCTATTCTAACCTGTCAGTGTGATTTTACTGTATGTGGGGGATGAATTGCCGGCTTTTCAAAGGACACTGGTGTGTGAAAATCGGACAGCACTCGCATGGCCTGAGTGCTGTGTGATTTTTTTCTCGCACCCATAGACTTGCATTGTCGAGTCTCGGCCGAGTCTCGGTGCCAATTGCAGCATGCTGTGATTTTGCATGCACACTAAATAAGCCCGAGAAAATAAATGGTGACGTGAGCTGCCACACAGATTATCACTGGGCCGAGTGCTATGTGATGTTTTCTCGCATAGCACTCGTCCGTATTCTAAGGTATTGTGACCCCGGCCTTAGGCATAAAATCACCTATTGTGAGTGGTGGATCCTTTGTTATCAGTTGCGTTTAGCAGTGCTACCAGTCATTGTCTCTTGCTGTAAACTCTTCTTGAAATGACAGGAAATATGAGTCTAAGAAAGCCCTATTAGTCAGTGTGAAAATTGGGAGATTACAGATTTTATTTTTTTTTCATAAGATTGTGACATTGAAAGAAAGATTACCAATTTTTTGGTAAAAAAATGCATAAAGTGCTAGCACAAAAGCCTGATATAAAGAATAGGTCATTTTTTTGATGATAGCTTCACTTGATGTGTCTTTCTGAAATGTAAGCAGCAGGCGTTCACATTGCTAGTAGTTTTTATAGGTTAAGTTTTTGAGACGCTTCATGATTCCTGGACTAAGTCCAAGCTATTATATTACATTTTGGTGACCTGACAACAGCATGACAATAAAATAAGTAGAGTATTTGAGTTTAAATTCTATAGAGAATTGTCAGGCAACTAATTACCAAAAAGAAGTAATTTTTCTTCACCCACTCGTATTTATAAATGCAATTTTCTAGACCTTTTCTCTGTGCACAATTACACAACAAAGAAAAAAAAATAGATAAATAAAAATAAAAAATAGTCAAGCATGCTTCAGTGAAATCCCTGGGTCAGTTTAAGTGACTGCAGAACGACTGTTCCCCAGCCCTACACCAGGTAACTCTTCCCCATCATATGCACATATTTTGCAAATAAAGGAAGATTTTTATACAGCTTGGTGACTGATGTAATTTATTCTCTTTCATTATTATACTTTGTCTTTTTCCATTTACTGAGTACTACTGCTGCTTTTTCCTCCTAGTCCTGGGCGATCTTATTTTCCCAATGATGTTAGTATTCAGTGTTTCTATTTTTTTTTAAACTATATTATGTATCAAAGAAAAGCCAATGCCATGTCTGTGGAGCCTCTTAAGGGCTTATTCGATACAGTTCTTATTTGCATTTTAATTGATAGTAAGAACCACGGTTGCTGCATTGTTAACGAAAATGGAAGTGAAAAGTAAGTTATAAATTTATATTTATATTTATACATGTACCAAGAGCTCATAGTCCAGGTAGGAAAGTGTCAAGCTGAAACAAATTTTATATAGATCCCTTAACTATCATTTTTTCAACTCACAATCATGCCACACTTAAAATCTGACAATTCACCCTAAGGCCGCATTCACACATCCATTTGAAATGTTCAAGTGCTGCCTGATATTTTATCGGACAGCACACGGACTCGTGGATTTATTCAGACATGGTTAAAATGACGGATCCGAGCATGATATCCGTGAAACTTAGCGCATGATCTGTTCTGATCCAATTTTAAAGATCAGAATAGGACACACTTAAAAAAAATTGGGCAGCACACTAACACTTCACATAAATTTGTGAATTGCAACTGTGACATTACATCCTAAGGCTTCATGATGTATTCTTCTAGAGCCATTTAATAAATGTATTTTACTTATTTACGCAGCCTTAATAGGACATGGATAAAGGCCCTTACATAAATAGAACTAATACTCATAACATGTTACCCTATAAGCTTAACAGGATACCTTACTCGTACCATGTATTGTAGTAATGGAGTGCAGTAGCACTTTTTAATAAATATTTTCTGCAGCACAAAAGAAGCATTTCTTTCTTATAATCTCTGCAAACTGACTTGATCCTTTGACCTAGTTTTTTCTATTCCATCCACATTATCTTCGTAAAAAATCTCTTCTGGTATAACGTTTTACTTCGCTTGGATAATTGTCAAGCACAGGAAGTCTAATGCCAGAATTCTAAAACAATTCACCATCAGAGTCTTTATGTTCCATTTTCCTTATTTCCCATTTACCAAAAAAGCATCTAGCATGAATGAAAAAAGTCTCTCCTGACATTTGACCCCTAACTTTCTATGGGAAACCACAATGTGGAATATGTGTATGGAGGATTATTAGAGTTTTTCGTGTTATGTGCATTTAACCTTTGAGCAGATACAGTTGTAACCTACCCATTTGCTCTGTTGCAGATGTTGAAGAATAGAATGTCCAATCATTCTACCTCATTGGTAACATTCTTTGAAAAATCCTGATTCATCAATAAGAATGACACCTATTGTAACATTAATTATCATGTAGCTGAACGTCACCATCAAGGTATGTAGCCAGCTATGGAGCTAAGCATGCTCCATACAGGGCAGATTGCAGCCTTAATACATATCTAGCAGCTGCCTGAAACAGCAGTGTTTGGTCCTAGCCGCAATGGCTGCTGTCTTACTATTTAAGTCCCAATATCACTCAGTTACTGTATATAAGTTTAGCTTCATACTATATACTGCACTAGTATGCAATACCCATGTGGAACTTACACTTGTGACAATATGCATGATGTTATCACATACCCTCTTAATCTCCTTTAGCATCCATTCTTGTTTATTTGCAGTCATTTTGATAATATTTATAATTATTTATATTTGTTATTGTTATCATATTTATTGTTCTACTTTATTTGCTTTTTTATTTACCTTAGACCTTAGTATATTACATACTGTACAGTCATGGCCGAAAGTGTTGGCAATCTTGAAAATCGTTCTTTTCTCAGAAAATTATTTTAATTACACATTTTGATAGACACATGCTTATTTCCCAAAAATGATCCGGACAAAATTGTTGGTACTCTCAATTTAATATTTGGTTGCATACCTTTTGGAATAAATAACTGCAATCAATCGCATCTTATAACCATCAACAAGCTTCTTACACCTCTCAACTGGAATTTTGGACCACTCTTTTTTTGCAAATTGTCTCAGGTTTCTCATATTTGAAGGATGCCTGCTCCCAACAGCAATTTTAAGATCTTTCCATAGGTGTTCAATGGTATTTAGATGCGGATTCATTGCTGCCACTTCAAAACTCTCCAGTGCTTTGCTTCCATCCATTTCCGAGTGCTTCTTGAAGTATTTTGAGGTCAATGTCCTGGTGGAAGACCCATGACCTAGGATGCAAACCCAGCTTTCTGACACTGGAGACTACATTGCAACCCAAAATCCTTTGTTCATCTTCAGATTTCATGATGCCTTGCACACAGTCAAAGCATCCAGTGCCAGAGGCAGCCAAACAAGCCCAAAATAGCAGCAGTAAAATAACCTCAAAAAATCTTTGAAACTCCACCATATTTGACTGTAGGTACTGTGCAATTTTCTTTGTAGGTCTCATTCCACTTTTAGTAAACAGTAAAATGATGTGCTTTACTAAAAAGCTCTATCTTGGCCTCATCTGTGCACAATAAACTTTCCCAGAAGGATTTTGGCTTACATACATTTTAGCAAACTGCAGTCTAACTTTTTTATGTTTCTGTGTCAGCATTGGGGTTCTCCTGGGTCTTCTGCCATAGCATTTCATTATGTTGATGGATTGTTTACATTGACACTGATGTACCCTGAGCCTGCAGGACAGCCTGAATTTCTTTGGAACTTGATTGGGGCTGCTTAACCACCATCCAAACTATCCTGAGTTGCAACCTTTCATCAATTTTCTCTGCTGTTCACATCCAGGGAGATTAGCTACAGTGCCATGGGTTGTAAACCTTTTGATTATGTTGCGCATCATGGACAAAGGAACATCAAGATCTCTGGAGATGGACTTGTACCTTGCGAATGTTTATATTTTTCAGCAAATTTGGTTCTCAAGTCTTCAGACAGTTCTTTTCTCCTCTTTCTTTTCCCCATGCTTAATGTGGCACACATAGACACACAATGCAAATATTGAGTCAAATTCTCTCCTTTTTCCTGGTTTTAGGTGTGATTTTCAAATTGCCCACAATTGTTACTTGCGACAGGTAAGTTTGAATGAGCATCACATGCTTGAAACCGTTTTTTACCCACAATTTTGGTAAGGTGCTAATAGTTTTGTCCTGCCCATTTTTGGTGTTTTGTGTGAAGTCATGTCCTATTTGCCTTTTTTTCTGTTTTTTTTTGTATTGTTCCAATACACACAAAGAAAATAAACATGTGTATAACAAAGCAAGTGTAATTGCTATAATTGTCTGGGAGAAAAAAATCATTTTCTGGAACACTTTTAAGGGTGCCAACACTTTCGGCATTGACTGTATACTATAACCTTTATATTGTATACTATAGCATCTTCTCCCTATCTAACCTCACAAGCTCACCTCTTCCCCTTTCTGACCACCATTTGCTCACTTTTTCATTGCTGTCCTCCTCACATTCTGTCCATGTCCCGCAACTACCATACCCCACAGAAACCTCACACATCTAGACATTCCCCACAGAAACCTCACACATCTAGACATTAACACACTCTCTGACTCTATTACGCCATTGTACTCCATATGTTCTCTCCATGATACAGACAGTGCCATCATTTTCTACAACGCCACAATCGCACTCTTGTGCATGGCAGAGTGTGTCGAATCAATACACAACCCTGGCACAACAACCTCACAAAAATGCTTTTTCAAGTGTCCATGGTTGCAGAGAAATGCTGGAAGAAAACAGACTTCACCACATTCAAAAAAACATCTTTCACATTCAAGTAAGCCCTCAGCTCAGTTAAACAAGTCTACTTCACAACCCTTGTATCTTCTTTATTCCACAACCCCAAACAGGTATTCAACACTTTTACCTCTCTCCACCACTTCCCCCATTCGACCACCCTCATCTCTGGAAAAGACTTTCAAAAATAAGATCCACCAAACAAGACAAGCCTTTCCTGCACAACTACCACAACCCCTATTAATAGCAGACTAGTGCCCCTCCCCATAACCTTCCTCCTCACTGTGACGGAAGAGCTTTCTCATCTCCTCTCCAAATCCCACCTCACCACTTGTGCACTTGACCCCATCTCATTCCACCTCCTCCACAATCTTACCACCAAGCTTATTCTGGCTCAAACCCATCTCTTCAACCTATCACTTACTTCTGGTTTCTTCCATTCTGCATTCTAATGTGAAACAATCACACCTATCCTGAATAAGCTATCCCTCAACTCGACCTCTATGTACAGCTATTGTCCTATATCACTGTACCAGTTTGCCTACAAACTCCTCAAACAGCATGTCCATGATAAACTTACGTTCCACATCTCATCTAACTCACTTTTTGACAACCTACAATTCAGCTTCTGTCCCCACCACTCCACAAAACTGCCCTGACCAAAATTGCAACTTACTGCCAAAGCTAACAGACAATTTTCTATACTCCACCTTCTATACATGTAGTTAACACAGTTGACCACTCCTTCCTACAACAAATCTTCTCTTTCCTAGGCATCAAAGACCGTGCCCTCTTTTGGACCTTCTCATACCGTTCTAAATGTACATTTAGAAAGATACTCCCACACTACCTCTTCATCCTGCCTTTTCTTTGTTGGTGTCCCTCAAGGCTCTGTCCTGGGACCACTATTCTTCTTAATCTATACCCTTGGCCTGGGATAACTCATAAAGTCCCATGGCTTCCAATACCAGATGTCACTTCTCTGCTGTCCAGATTCCCAGAGTGTCTATCAGCCATACAGTGCCTTGCGAAAGTATTCGGCCCCCTGGAACTTTTCAACCTTTTCCCACATATCATGCTTCAAACATAAAAATACCAAATGTTAATTTTTGGTGAAGATTCAACAACAAGTGGGACACATTTGTGAAGTTGAATGAAATTTATTGGTTATTTTAAATTTTGTATAAATACAAAAACTGAAAAGTGGGGTGTGCAAAATTATTTGGCCCCTTTAACTTAATACTTTGTTGTGCCATCTTTTGCTGCAATTACAGCTGCAAGTCGCTTGGGGTATGTCTCTATCAGTTTTGTACATTGAGAGACTGAAATTCTTGCCAATTCTTCCATGGCAAACAGCTCGAGCTCTGTGAGGTTGGATGGAGATCGTTTGTGAACAGCAGTTTTCAGCTCTTTCCACAGATTCTTGATTGGATTAAGTCTGGACTTTGACTTGGCCATTCTAACACCTGGATACCTTTATTTGTGAACCATTCCTTTGTAGATTTTGCTTTATGTTTGAGATCATTGTCTTGTTGGAAGACAAATCTCCGTCCATTCTCAGGTCTTTTGCAGACTCCAATAGGTTTTCTTCAAGAATGGTCCTGTATTTGGCTCCATCCATCTTCCCATCAAATTGAACCAGCTTCCCTGTCTCTGCTGAAGAAAAGCAGGCTCAAGCCATGATGATGCCACCACGATGTTTGACAGTGGGGATGGTGTGTTCAAGGTGATAAGCTTTGTTGCCTTTACGCCAAACATATCGTTTGGCATTGTTGCCAAAATTTTGATTTTGGTTTCTTCTGACCAGAGCACCTTCTTCCACATGTTTGGTGTGTCTTCCAAGTGGCTTGTTGCAAACTTTAAACAACACTTTTTATGGCTATCTTTGAGAAATGGCTTTCTTCTTGCCACTCTACCATAAAGGCCAGATTTGTGCACTGTACGACTGATTGTTGTTCTATGGACAGACTGTCTCACCTCAGCTGTAGATCTCTGCAGTTCATCCAGAGTGATCATGGGCCTCTTGGTTGCATCTCTGATCAGTCTTCTCCTTGTTTGAGATGAAAGTTTAGAGGGACGGACAGGTCTTGGTAGATTTGCAGTGTTATGATACTCCTTCCATTTCAATATGATCACTTGTACAGTGCTCCTTGGGATGTTTAAAGTTTTGGAAATCAGTTTGTATCTAAATCCAGCTTTAAACTTCTTCACAACAGTATCACAAACCTGTTCCTTGTGTTCCTTGGTCTTCATGGTGCTCTGTGTGCTTCAAACAGAACCCTGAGACTATCACAGAGCAGGTGCATTTATACAGAGACTTAGATTACACACAGGTGGATTATATTTATCATTAGTCATTTAGGACAACATTGGATCATTCACAGATCAACAATGAACTTCTGGAGTGAGTTTTCTGCACTGAAAGCAGGGCCGGCGTCAGCACCCGGCACACCCGGGCAAGTGCCGGGGCCCTGAGCAGGCGGGGGGGACCACTCGCCATCGGGCACCCCGGCGCCAATTAGCGGTGTCAGCGCCGCCACTGGGCCCCCCCCGCTTGCTCAGGGCCCCGGCAGAAGCCGGCGCAATACTTACCTCTCCCGTGCCACCATTGCCGCAGCTCCGAGCTCCATGGGGCGCCGGCGCTTCCTCTCTCACAGCAGCGCCGTTGAATGATGTCATTATTCAGCGGCCGGCTGTGGCAGAGAGCGCGAGGACGCCGGACAGGTGAGGTGTTGTGTGTGTGTCTGTCTGTGTGTATCAGTGGTGTGTGTGTGTGCCTGCGTGCGTGTGTCTGCCTGTGTGTATGTGACAAAGTGCTGCCTGAAGTGCTGTATGTGTGATGGTGGTGGGGGGAGGCAGTGATGGTGGTGAGGAGACGATGATCATGATGATGATGGGGAGGCAATGATAATGGGAAGGCAATGATGATGATGATATTAATGGGGAGGCAATGATAATGATGATGATGGGGTGGCAATGATAATGGGAAGGCAATGATGATGATGATTTTAATGGGAAGGCAATGATGATGATAGGGAGGCAATGAAAATGGGAAGGCAATGATGATGATGATATTAATGGGGAGGCAATGATAATGATGATGGGGAGGCAATGATAATGGGAAGGCAATGATGATGATGATATTAATGGGGAGGCAATGATGATGAGGGGAGGCAATGAATGATAATGGGCAGGCAATGATGATGATAATGGGAGTCTTTCCACAGCGCCCTTTCCTGAGCCGTAACAGTGCAGAACGCAGCACAGTGTAGAGGAGAGCTCCATATTTTGAATGGAGCATTATATGTGGTCCAGTATTCTGTATGGAGCATTATATTGGGACCAGTATTCTGTATGGAGCATTATATTGGGACCAGTATTCTGTATGGAGCATTATATGGGGGATGGCAGGGTGACATCCTGCATGGGGTATTATATGGGTGATGAGGGGGAGACTATGTGGTGCCCATAATATTGTATGGAGGACTGTACTGTCCAGTCTGTACTGTGCGCTGTGAGGATTTGGCGGTTTTTGAGCTATTGTACAATTTACAATAGGTATCAGTCATGTAATGGAAGTAAAGAAGTGTTTGGCGTTGTGCTATACCCATATTTCTCTGCAGTATCTGTGCATCATGAATCGTGGTCTGTGTTAAGGGGGCCCACTGAGACTCTTTCGCCCGTGGCCCATAAAAACCTGGAGCCGGCCCTGACTGAAAGTAAAGGGGCCGAATAATATTGCACGCCCCAGTTTTCAGTTTTTGCATTTCCACAAAAATTTAAAATAAACAATAAATTTCATACAACTTCACAATTGTGTCCCACTTGTTGATTCTTCACCAAAAATTAACATTTGGTATCTTTATGTTTTAAGCATGATATGTGGGAAAAGGTTTAAAAGTTCCAGGGGGCCGAATACTTTCGCAAGGCACTGTATCTTTCTTCATCTCCTCTTGTCATAAAAGTCAATGTGGACAAAACTGAACTCATCATGTTTCCTCCATCTCACCAAACTCTCCTACCCGATCTATCTAACACAATTAAAGACACCAAGCTTTCTGCAGTACTAGACATCCACTGCCTCGGTGTAGCCCTCGTCTCTGCCAGCTTCTGCTGCCTCTAACTTAAAACTATTTCCAGAATCCATCCTTTCCTCAATCCTGAATCTAATAAAATGTTAGTGCATGCCCTCATCATCTCCCACCTTAACTACAGCAATATCTTCCTCTGTAGTCTCCCTGCTAACACTCTCGCACCTCTCCAGTGCATCCATAACTCTGCTGACCGACTACTCCACCTTTCTCCAAGCTACTCCTCTGCTTCTGACCTATAAAGCCATCCATAATCTATCTCCTTCATATACAGTATCTTTGAACTAATCTGCCGATATCTTTCAACACGCAATGTGCGGTCCTCCGATGACCTTAAGATTTCCTCCACACCTACATGTTTCTCACCCAATTGCCTCCAAGACTTCTCCCAAGTATCCCCCATCCTCTGAAATTCAGTGCCGCAATACATCCAATTATCTGCCACACTCAGAACCTTTAGACAGAACTTGAAAACATGTCTCTTCAAAAAGTTTACAGCCTGTAATGAACCCCAGTCACCTCACAACCACCAAAGCTGCTGCAATCCCCTAACCTTCTGTCTACTTTCTCATTATACTGTAAAATGTATGCCCAGGACCCTCTCCTTTCTTTACTCTTGTCTTTACCAGTCTGTCATTGTTAGTTTGTTCACCGTAATTTATATTTGTATTTTGTAGGTATCCCCTTCTCATGTACACTGGAGGTGGCACATATGCAGATTTTGATCTCGGAAACGAGATCTTGGTGCTGAGATCTCAATCTTCACATGCACCACCTCTGGGGACATTTTACTGGGGTCCACTGCACGGAAGTGCGGGGGCTCCGGGAAGTCACCGCCGATCATCAGCCTTACATTTACAGCAACGCTCCACAGCATTGCACCTCCGAACACACCCTCCTCGCTGCCCAGGGCCCACAGCAGCATCTACAGTATTGCCGACTTCTGCCACCACCGAACCTCCCCGGTAAGTTATGTTCAGGCTAAAAGACGCACCTCCATCTTCCCCGCCAAATTTTTGGGGAAAAAGTGCGTTTTATAGTCCGAAAAATATGTCATATTAATAATAATTCATAGTCCAAATTATATAGAAACATTTATCACTCTCTTTTCCTCCGCTTTTAAAAAAAGCAATTTTAAATATAATAATGCAACTACTAATAATGAATTTTACTGGTATCATCGTGTTCATGATAGCCCAATATATCAAAATATAAAATAATTTTAAACATGCTGCAACAAAAAAGCAAATCATTACTTCTAATTTGCGGCTTTGAGATCAGTTACCTTAAAAAAACATAACAAAAAAAAGCAAAGCTCAATTGATGGAAAAATAAACATGTTGGCGAAGTTGCAGTTTTTTCTCATATTCATCCCACTCTGATTTTTTTAAAATTTTTTATGTACATGATATGACAAAATCGATAGAGTTTTTCAAAACTAAAACGCATCCTTCAAAAATAAACACTCCTATACAGTTGTGTGAAAATTTGCCTCCTCTGAATTCATTCTCCGATTTGTCACTTAATGTTTCAGATGACCAAACAATTAAATATAAACAAGTAACACAATAAACACAATGCAGTTTTTAAACAAGTCTTTAAGGAATACTCCAAACCTACAGGACCTTTGAAAAAGTGCTTGTCACCCATTTAAACAAATATCATGGCAATGCCTTTATCCCAGAATGTAATCCACAAAGAAAATCACATAGTCCATGTTTGATACAATCTAGTACTGACACAAATCGCTAAACACAAACACCAATAATGCATCGCTGCAGTTTCTAAATCGAAATGGGGCCCACTTTAAAGGATAAGTTAACGACGCATCCGTAGCGATCTTCTTAACGACTTAGCGTAAAAAGTCGCTAATCGTAAAAGTGCCACACAGATTAAGATACTTACATCGGACGCCGACGAGAATAGGCCGACGTTCAACGAGCGGTCACAGCAAACTCGTCGTGGCAGAATCCACGACAAACGCTAAGGATCAGCTAAATGAGTTTTCGATCCGTAGCGATATTGTTCATGTGGCATACCCTTTAGAATGGGTCAGGGCATCATTCCCACTTTCAAGTGCATACAACAGAGCATAAAATAAACATTAATGCATAAACATAGAAAAAAGCTCATCTCATCAGGGCACTTTAGGGCAGTCACTCAGACCTTTTAACGTCCCCAACGAGCATTTTGCTAGTGGTACACCTTGCTTTCTCAAGGGGAGATAATAACTTGCTCCCGAACAGGACATTTTGTATCCTAGACGACCAATCACGTGTGCGTCATGTGATCGGACCGCTTTCTTGCAGTGCTGTGTCTGCGCATGCACACATGGCCTGATGCCCTGCACACACGCCATCCGGCAGCGGCACCCGGAGACACACGAGTGCGAGCATGGCATTGCCATGGCTCCCAGCCGGATGCCCATGGACACCAAGTGCCGAACCACGCTGAGCAAAGACAAAAGGGCAAGTGAGCGCAAGAGCACCATGGCCATAATACAGGTTAACATAAATCACACATATTGAAACAGATATTCAAATAAGTTCTATAGAGAGAATGTGTCTCTGTTTTCAAATCTGTCTATCCCTTCCCACGATTCAACTCCTAACGTGTCGTCTACTCCCAATGTCTGATCTCCCCAATTATTTCCAATGCATGACATCGCTGAACACACCATCCATGAGCCAATCCTGCATTTTATTGCCCCATCCCCTGTAACTCCTTCGCCACCAACTCTTACACAAATATCACAGCTCAACACCCCCAAGGTCCACAATATCTCACATCAGACAGACCCCAAACCTAAACCAAATTGTAAGTTATTGGTTAATGGAAAAGAAACAATTGTTTATTGTTGTTGGTAATAATTTTTATATTGTTTGCACAATCCCTGTGTTTTCTTTGTCTCTTTATTTGAAAACACACATATGTGTATTGTGTTGTTGACTTAAAGTAGTAACGGGTGTAGTAAGCAAACATTACAGGTACATTTAATTACAAGCGGATTAAACAATTTTATCTTGACATGCCACATGTCCAGTATCACCAACAAAGTAAGCAGCAAAGTTATCCCTCATTTGGGCAACTTCCACTGTAGTCCTCAGAGGGTGATCTTGGTAATCCCGCAATGTGGTAGCAACAGGTTCATCAAGTTCTAAGTGTTGTCGCTCTTTCACCAGGATGTAATTGTGCAGAACAACACACACTTTGACAACCTCATCAATTGTCTCAGTTTTAAGATTGATGGGTGTTCCAAAAAGGCATTTTGATGCCAGCAAACCAATGGCACACTCCACATTTCTCCTTGTCCTTGTCAGTCGGTAGTTGAAAATCCTTTTAGTGTGATTCAAGGCCCGACTCGAGTATAGGGTATGCCACACTAAGCGAGATCGCTAACGAGATCGCTAACGAGATCACTAAAACATCACTATTCAGCGATCTCGTTAGCGACCTCGTTGTGTGTGGCATGTAGCAACGATGTGGCCCCTGCTGTGATGTCGCTGATCGTTCACTAGCGTTCTGGACCGTTTTTTGATCGTTGGCGTCCCACTGGTGAGCCTATATCGCTGTGTTTGGCACCTTTTGCGAACGACGAGCGACCTCGTTTGTGAGGCGTATGACTGTTTTTAGCGTCACGGAGTGGATCGCAATATCTGTAAGTTCTCTTTTGCGTCACAGAGAGGATCGCAGAAGTTGCAAAGCAGGCTAGCAGGACGCAGAGAGCAGGAGCGATGCTGAAAATTCCTATGAATCAGAAGCGCTCAGTACATGCTAATCACAGATCCTAACGACCGGCAAAGTCGTTAAAGAGATCGCTGACCGCTGATGAGTCGTTTATGAGATCTCCTGTTTGGCAGCTACTAGCGACCTAAAAGCGATCACACCAACGATCTCGTTAGCTTGCGTCGTTATCGAGATCGCTAACGAGATCGCTAAGTGTGGCAGTACCTTATTTTTAGGGTTTGGCATGCATTTGAAACGCCTCATACCCAACCACAACAAACGGCATTCACGGTCCTCCAGTGTTTGGAATAGGTTGTAGCGTCAGAAAATTGAAATTATTCCCATGTCAGAGTCTTTGAAAGTCTGAGAGTCGTTTCCTCTCCCAAATGACCCAACATCAACCGCGACAAATCGACAGTCAGCATCTGCAATTGCCATGAGAACAATCAAAAAGTATTTTTTGTAATTGAAATACTCAGATCCACTTCTAGCAGGTTTCAGAATCGAATGTGTTTGCCGTCCACAACCCCCAAACAGTTTGGAAAATTACAAATGTGCTGGAATTTTGCAGCATTTTCCAGCCATAGTTCAGTTGTGGGAGGAATTCTTCATGCAGAACATCACATAAAGCATGACAGGTGTTGTCATGGAAATATATATGTATTCCATATATTCAAAGTATATTCACATATATGCATTCACAGTTAGATAGATCTCACTTGCTAAAAATCCTGTGCTCACACATATCTATGCCAGCTATAATCAGTCATTTTAAACGAATCTGGCCTTCATAAGGAACAAGTACATAGAGTCTCAGTAGATATCTATTGTTTACTTTATTAGTCATGCAAGAAAACTAGGGCAAAAGAACATAAAACAATAAATCTGCAACTTCAGCTTTTTTATCATAATTATCATACTTACACTAGAACAGCCAATAATCTAGCAGCTTTTAATTGTATGTTAATTGACTAACCAGCCCCTTTTTGTAAACGTATAAAACCTTGAACGAATAATAAATGAGAGGTCTTGACGAACTGCTATACTGACACTTCCGTTGTGGACAGTTTCATTTCGTTCTGAGCGCTCAAAAAGACATTAAATAGAGAATTGGGAACGGCAAGCAGCAAACATTGAAGGATAAATTTGTCCTAATTAAATTTCCATAACAGTTGGCGCCTGCACGCGGGGCATTGGACGAAACGCACGAGGACCCGGCCGACCGGAGAGACGGGGGTGTTGGCCCTGGCCTTGGCACACGGGACGGAGACTGCAGCTCCATCAGTAAGGTAAGAAAACTCTGTCATCTTACCTGAATGTTCCCTGTGCCTAGTCCTAGCCTACACTTCTAGCCGGTCAGACGTGGTCATCACCGCATTCCCAGGTAGTGTAAAAAGTCCATACCCTTATCCAAAAGGCCTGGGATATAAGCCGAGTTGTTTGCTGCTGTGCTGTATATGTTTCATCTTTTGTGTGAACCGGGAGGAAGTTGGAACGGTGACTGTGTTTTTGCTTGCTGATTTCTGGGGGCTGTATAGCAAAAGACAAATTGCTGGATAAGTTCCCGCAGAAATCTTTCACACACAGGAGGGAGGTCATCACAGATCAATCCAGGTGTGAGGAGCGAGGGCTTTGAATCGGTTAAGTTTCTGCAGTTATCTTTCACACACAGGAGGGAGGTCATCCCAGATCAATCCAGGTGTGAGGGGCAGGAGCTTTGTTTGGATAAGTTCTCACAATAATCGTCCACGCAAGGTGGGAGGTCATCCCAGTCAAATCAGACGTGGATGGTGAGAATTTTGATTAAGGCTATTACAGATTACTGTGACCGGCGCACCGGCCAGGGCGTACGGTACAGAAAGCGATAGACCTTGAGCATCGCCGTGCTCAGTGCAATTGGTGAGTTATCAGTTACCAGAGCAGCTTGTATGTGTCACAGATCATCAAAAGAGGGATTCGTATTCTCCCGGGTGTCAGTCTCATTGTACATGTCACTGTCTGTCTTGCAGGTACTGTCGCTTTAAATCTCATTCAGAGCAGCGAGAAACCCCTTTGACCCCCTCCTCTGCTAATCATGTTGTCACATCTGTTTCCTGGTTTTGATCTTTTTAAGATAGTTTTTTGGCTACAGGCTGAAGTGTGAAAATTCTTAGGCATTCAGACTGAAATATATTCATTTTTTGCTATTCTGAGGGATAATTTTTTTATTTTTTTTTTTGATACGTGATTTCAGTGCCTGTAGAGACAGCAAGCAGAGATATAAGGGAGGGGGGAAGTGCTGGTAGCAGCGAGATGACATTCCAGAAGGCGCGGTAGGAAAAAGCCTACGCTACCAGACAAAAGTTTTAAAGTACTTTTCTTTTTTTTTATCATTTTACAATCAGTTTTTCCACCTCTTTTCTGTTTTTTTAATTAGCTGTTTTAGTAACAAGGGTTGTTTTTCAGAGTTTTATGATTAATACGGTTTTTCTTTTCTCCCCTTTTTGGTGAATTTGTTTTTTTTCTTTTTCTAGAGTTTTTTACTAAATCTAACTTTTGTTTTTAAAGTTTTTCTTTTAAGTACATTTTTAAATGATTTTGGAGAGATTTTTTTTCTAATCAACTTATTTTAGAGTTTTATTCTCCAACCATTTTTTTTTTCTACTAGCTTGCTTTAGACCAAGGTCACTCCACAGATAAGGAAACTGCAGGCTGTGGGAGAGCACACACACAAACTGCGCAGCGGCTTGACTAGCCCCTCCCGTCGGGCATTCGGCGAGGACGCACAGAACCAGAGTGCAGCAGTTCTCAGATTTTTAATCACCTTTGTTGAATAGGTTTTTGGAATAGACACAGTACATGAGAATCGAAGGGCTAGGCATGTGAATAGAAGGTCAGAGTACGTGAGAAGCAAATAGACAGGCAGCCTTTACGCTGCATAATGAAATGTTTTTTCTTGTTTTTGTTGTTTGAAAGGCAACGGGAAAGTTTGTTAATAGATTACCATCTGCTATAAAAGAGCAGTGGTGCATCGTGTAGAAGGTACAGCAAGTTAATTTGAACGGACCAGGAAGTGATTTTTTATGTGAATAAGATTGAAAAGGTGTTAAATCGTCTGTGAGAAAAAGATCACTGACATGTCACAAGAGCAGAATTCAGAGTCACACACATCACATGTCCATCATGTGGAGACACGGGACAGGTGTAGACTGCTCTCATTGAGTAAGGAGCCTTGTACAGGGAAAAACGCTCCCCGCCTCTCTCCACAGGGAGAAGGCATTTTAGTTTCAATGGTCCCCTCTCAAGAGCCACAGAGGGGACACCCTCTCCTTTTTCTTCTCTCAGTCCCTTTCTCCTTCTTCTTCAGAGTTTTCTCCTCTTTCCTCGCTACCATCCCTCTCATTCCTTCTTTCCCCTCCCTCACATCTCTGACACATCCATTTTTTTCCTCTTCCTCTTCTTCTATCTCTTCCTCTCCAACTCTCAAAACTTCTTCTTCATCTTCTTCTACTTCTCCCCCTCCATCTTTCTCTCTTTTCCCCCTTTCACTCTTCTCTCCCTCCCCTCTTTCCTTTTCCTCCCTTTCTCCTCCCACACCACACCCACCTGCTCATGCTTGCTCTCCTCCTCCTTCCTCCTCTCAGGCACATTCCACCTCTTCTTCACCCTCCCCTCCATCTCTCTCCCCTCCTCTTTCTCTCGCTCCTCCCTCACACCTCCCTTCTCTTCCTTTTTTTTCTACTTCGTTATCAACTGGGTCAACGCCCAATCAAAGCAATGTGGTGTCCCTGTATTCAGTGCCTCCAGCACAGGGCACCCTGTCTATCCCAAGCACAGTACAAACATTGCCAGTCATTATATCAGGAGAAGAAAGTGCAAATCTCCCTACACAAAACGTTGCAGGTAGCCCCCAGACACAAAGGCTAGCAGAGCCCACAGCTAGGGCTTCACAGGGGGGTAGTGTAGCTACAGACACAAATGAGGAACCTCAGTGCCGAGCAGGGCTGCCAGCATGGAACCATGACACTGATCCACCGCAGCCTCAGCAAGGAAGTGGGAAATCCCCATGCAGCAAGACAACTTTTAAGCCCAAATCTCACCCAGTGTATGCACCAAGTACACCATGTCACTTCTTATCTGATGAAGATGAAGATGCAACGTCACACATGCTGCCCAATACTAGGGAAGAAAACCCACAAACACCAAGAGAGCAGGGACAGGTAGAGGCACCATCCTATGAGCCCTTCATCCCAAGCCAGGTGATCAGTATGCTGCCAGACCCAGGGATACACCCCATGCCATTTTGCCAAAAAATGCAGCAGATCCAGCGAACGTATACAGCAGCCTGGATTGATCTCTGGACCGTAATGGAAATAAAAGGAGGTGATGCTTTCTGGCCAATTATGAGAGAACACTTCAAGCTTCCAACAGAGTTAGATGCGTATGCCTGGGAGACAGGACCAAAGCTAATTGAGCAACTCAGAGAATGGGCCAAAAGCAGACTGACAGGACAAACTCTCAGCCTACATGACATGAGTCAAGACAAGACAGAGTCTGTGGAGAAGTTCCATGACAGAGTAATGCAAGTGTTTCAAGATTTGGGCCTCATTACCCATGATCAGACACACAGATGGATGTTGGCACAGGCTTTTGTGCATGGACTGAGAGAACCAATCAGGAAACCACTGGTAGTAGCCAGGCCTGAGTACACATCAATAGCAATGGATACCCTGCTCGCAGTAGCAAAAAGGATTGAGTCCCGCCGGGACAGAAGGGATGTCCGGTGTTACAACTGTGGCGAGTTTGGTCATTTCTGGAACCGGTGCAGAACACCGATTTCGCAAAGAAGAAGAAGAAACACAGAAAGCAGTGAAGAACCCCGTCCATAGGACAGGAGCACACCAAGTCCACAGGGAACCCCACCAGTGGGACCAATATCCTGAGAGTGGATGGCGTAGTCAGATCTTTTCTTGTGGAACTCTGCAACCTCACCTATCTATCAGAATCTTCTGCTTCCTGCATGGGAATTGATGGTCAAGTCAGATATTTCCAGATTATGAAGCCCCTGAGCGTGTGGACTCAGCCAGAACACTCCATCATGTCCCAGTTTGTTGTGTCAAAGACCTGCTCCCTCAACCTATTGGGAGTGGACTTACTGCAGAAGCTGATAGCGACCAGAGTGTTCCAGGAAGATGGGACCATGACACTTTCTTCACCCCTGACCCAAGAAGAAACAGGAACAACCACACTGCAGACCTATCACAGGAGGTGTTGGACATAGTACCAGAAAAGCCACTCCATCACCAAGAGTCAAGATGTCTCTGACCAACTGAAGGTCTAAGTGAACTCGCCTACGAAGACGGCCTGAGAACTTTGACATTGGCCAGGATATTCAATTCAAGAAGGACCCTACTCGCTTCATGGAATGGCAACACCTCATCCGGCTCCAACGCCAGAGGTTCATCTTTTGCAAGCACCAGGAGGTGCCCCCTGCAATCAACCAGTTCACCCAGGCCCTAGACCGGCAAAAAGCCACTCAGCTCTTCAAACTTGTGCACAAATACTGACCGGAGACTGAGCTGGAGAAAAAGAAACAACTGATGGCCCGTGCTGAGAAAAAAGCAGCCGGTTAAGGAGACGTCCCAACAAGAAGACCCCCTGTGACCAGAGCAGGTGCTAACACAGTGACTGTCTTGGTGGAGAACAAGAATGCCAGCTGGTCGTCATCTCTCATGATGTGGATCCTAGTAGACGGCTTGTTTTCCCGCCAGCTCTGCGCCGGCAGATGGGAGTCCCCTGCCGCATACTGAAGGACAAGGCCAAACTGGGCTGCCTCGCCCATCGGAATCAATACCAGCTTTCCACAGTGAAGAAAAAGACTGTAAACCCCACTGAGTTCAGAATGGTGCAAGGCCTGGAGGCCGTGAAAGAGGCTACGGTATTTGAAACCCCAACAGTGCTGAACCGTCACACTCTGCTCTCAAAAGTCCCAGTCACCGCAACGGTATTCACTGTGATCAGCCTGGCCAGTACCTTCTTCAGTGTTTTCCCCTCCACCTGGAGGCCTGCTTTCACGCACCAGTGCAGTGCATATGGACAGTGTTGCATCAAGGTGCTCAAAACAAGTCCTTCAAGTTTCACCAAGACAATGTCCTCCATCCTCGTCAACTGGATTGCAGAATATGCAAGAGTCACTCTTCTACAACACGTGGATGACCTTCTCTTTTGTGCGGTTGACATCGACACCTGCACAGTCTATTCTGTTATGTTACGGTAGCTGAGGAGTGCAGGTAAAAAAGGCAATACACCAGAGAAGTTGGAATCTATGAGATTGCAGTACCCTGACTAACCACCACAACTAGAGGCAGCCATGGAGCGTTCCTACGTTGGTCCTAGACGCCTCGTCACAGCCTGAGAAACTAACTACACCTAAAGATAGAAAGAGGAAAGCTATCTGCCCCGGAGCAGATCCCCAAAGAACATAGGAAGCCCCCAAACATGTAATGGCGGTTAGACAAGATGAAATACTGACACAGACAGAAAATAGTATGAGCAAACGTTGGGGCCCAAACTACCTAAATAGAAAAGGATAGGAAGGGCACTTACTGCAATCCCAAAAAACCCTGAAAAGCACCAACTCTACTAATTTCAAAATCACCTGAGATCACACGACCTCTACCACCTAAATTAGTTCTCTGGTGTAACAAAATCAAAACAGCAGCCACTGAAAAAACTGGAAAAAGCAAAAGTACAAACATCAGTGGCTGAACTAAACTGAGAGGGCAAAAGCCCCCGGAGGGGACCCTGAAGGCCCCCACAGAAGTGCAGGACAAAATGCAAAAATCAAGCACAAAAACAAAATAGAAGAAAATGTCTTATCTGTTAGCAGGAGATGCAGACACGACACAGCAGGCTACAAAGGAAACAGAACTCAAGGATTGAGGCCAGAACAATTGATCACCGGCAACCCTGATGGGAAGGTGACTCCCTTATATAAGACCAGTCAGTAACACCTGATTCCCACTCCTCACAATCTTCACTGGACAGTCCAGTACCGCTTGTAACCACCAGAGGGAGCCTCTGCTCAGAACTCATTTCAAGTCCATTCACAACAGTACCCCCCCCTTGAGGAGGGGTCACCGAACCCTCACTTGAGCAACCAGGTCGGTCAGGATGAGTTCTATGATACGCACGGATGAGTCTCCTAGCATGGATGTCCGAAGCAAACACCCAAGAATTGTCTTCCTGACCATAACCTCTCCACTTAACCAAATACTGGAGTTTCCGTCTAGAAAAACGAGAATTCAATATTTTCTCAACCACAAACTCCATATTTCCCTCAACCAGAACAGGGTCAGGAGGCAAAGCAGTATGAACCACTGGCTCAACAAACCTCTTCAACAAGGACTTGTGGAACACGTTATGGATCTTAAATGTCCCTGGAAGAAGCAAACGAAAAGAAACAGGATTAAGAATCTCCATGATCTTATAAGGTCCAATGAACCTAGGCTTAAATTTAGGAGATGCCACTCTCATAGGAATATTTCTTGAGGACAACCAGACCAAGTCCCCCACTTTAAACCGAGGACCATCAGTCCTATGCCGGTTAGCAAACCGCTGGGCCCTCTCCTGAGAGAGGGACAACCTCTCCACTACCTGGTCCCAAATCTGTTGCATACGCTCCACAACAGAGTCAACACCTGGACAGACAGAAGCCTCCGTCTGTCCTGAAGAAAATCGAGGGTGAAACCCAGAATTACAGAAAAATGGAGACATCAAAGTGGCAGAGCTAGCCCTATTATTAAGAGCAAACTCAGCCAAAGGCAAAAAAGAGACCCAGTCATCCTGATCAGCAGACACAAAGCATCTTAGATAAGTCTCCAATGTCTGGTTTGTTCTCTCAGTTTGACCATTGGTCTGAGGATGAAACGCCGAGGACAAAGACAATTGAACACCAAGTTTAGAACAAAAGGTCCTCCAAAATCTGGAAACAAACTGGACTCCTCTGTCAGACACAATGTTCTCAGGAATGCCGTGTAAACGAACCACGTGTGTTATGTTTCGGTAGCTGAGGAGTGCAGGTAAAAAAGGAAATACACCAGAGCAGTTGGAATCCATGAGATTGCAGCACCCTGACCAACCACCACAACTAGAGGCAGCCGTGGAGCGTTCCCACGTTGGTCCTAGACGCCTCGTCACAGCCCGAGAAACCAACTACACCCAAAGACAGAAATAGGAAAGCTATCTGCCCCGGAGCAGAACCCCAAAGATAATAGAAAGCCCCCAAACATGTAATGGCTGTTAGACAAGATGAAATACCGACACAGAAAGAAAATAGTATGAGCAAACGCTGGGGCCCAAACTATCTAAATAGAAAAGGATAGGAAGGGTACTTACTGCAATCCCAGAAAACCCTGAAAAGCACCAACTCTACTAATTTCAAAAACACCTGAGATCACACGACCTCTACCACCTAAATTAGTTCTCTGGTGTAACAAAACAAAACAGCAGCCACTGAAAAAACTGGAAAAAGCAAAAGCACAAACATCAGTGGCTGAACTAAACTGAGAGGGCAAAAGCCCCCGGAGGGGACCCTGAAGGCCCCCACAGAAGTGCAGGACAAAATGCAAAAATACAGCACAAAAACAAAAAGAAGAAAATGTCTTATCTGTTAGCAGGAGATGCAGACACGACACAGCAGGCTACAAGGGAAACAGGAATGAAGGATTCAGACCAGAACAATTGATCACCGGCAACCCTGATGGGAAGGTGACTCCCTTATATAAGACCAGTCAGTAACACCTGATTCCCAGTCCTCACAATCTTCACTGGACAGACCAGCACCGCTGTAACCACCAGAGGAAGCCTCTGCTCAGAACTCATCTCAAACCCATTCACAACAGTACCCCCCCCTTGAGGAGAGGTCACCGAACCCACATTTGAGCAACCAGGTCGGTCAGGATGAGTTCTATGATACGCACGGATGAGTCTCCTAGCATGGATGTCCGAAGCAAACACCCAAGAATTGTCTTCCTGACCATAACCTCTCCATTTAACCAAATACTGGAGTTTCCGTCTAGAAAAACGAGAATCTAATATTTTCTCAACCACATACTCCAAATTGCCCTCAACCAAAACAGGGTCAGGAGGCACAGCAGCAGGAACCACTGGCTCAACAAACCTCTTCAACAAGGACTTGTGGAACACGTTATGGAACTTAAATGTCCCTGGAAGAAGCAAACGAAAAGAAACAGGATTAATAATCTCCATGATCTTATAAGGTCCAATGAACCTAGGCTTAAATTTAGGAGATGCTACTCTCATAGGAATATTCTTTGAGGACAACCAGACCAAGTCCCCCACTTTAAACCGAGGACCATCAGTCCTATGCCGGTTAGCAAACCGCTGGGCCTTCTCCTGAGAGAGGGACAACCTCTCCACTACCTGGTCCCAAATCTGTTGCATACGCTCCACAACAGAGTCAACACCTGGAAGACAGAAGCCTCCGTCTGTCCTGAAGAAAATCGAGGGTGAAACCCAGAATTACAGAAAAACGGAGACATCAAAGTGGCAGAGCTAGCCCTATTATTAAGAGCAAACTCAGCCAAAGGCAAAAAGAGACCCAGTCATCCTGATCAGCAGACACAAAGCATCTTAGATAAGTCTCCAATGTCTGGTTTGTTCTCTCAGTTTGACCATTGGTCTGAGGATGAAATGCCGAGGAGAAAGACAATTGAACACCCAGTTTAGAACAAAAAGTCCTCCAAAATCTGGAAACAAACTGGACTCCTCTGTCAGACACAATGTTCTCAGGAATGCCGTGTAAACGAACCACGTGCTGAAGGAACAACGGCACCAATTCAGAGGAGGAAGGCAACTTAGGTAATGGCACAAGATGTATCATTTTGGAAAACCTATCACAAATTACCCAGATGGTGGTCATTCTCTGAGAAACAGGAAGGTCGGAAATGAAATCCATAGAGATATGGGTCCATGGTCTCTTGGGCACAGGCAATGGCATCAACAAACCACTAGAGCGAGAGCAAGGCTTGGAGCGAGAGCAAGTCCCGCAGGACTGCACAAATTCCCTGACATCACGAGACAAGGTAGGCCACCAAAAGGACCGACTAACCAAGTCTCTGGTACCAAAAATTCCGGGATGCCCAGCCAATGCGGAACAATGAATCTCAGACATCACACTCTTTTTCCACTGGTCCGGGACAAACAATTTTCCAACAGGGCAGCGCTCGGGCCTATCCTCCTGACACCCCTCCAGAGCAAGTCTCAAATTGGGCGAGATGGCGGAAAGAACTACACCCTCTTTCAAAATAACAGAAGGATCAGATAACTCAGGAGAGTCCGCAAGGAAACTCCTCGAGAGGGCATCCGCCTTAACATTCTTAGTGCCAGGAAGAAAGGAAACCACAAAATTAAAACGTGTGAAAAACAAGGCCCATCCTGTCTAGGATTAAGTCGCTTGGCAGATTCCAGATAAACCAGATTCTTATGGTCCGTAAGGACCACCACCTGATGTTTGGCTCCCTCCAGCCAATGTCTCCACTCTTCAAAAGCCCACTTCATGGCCAGTAACTCCCGATTACCCACGTCATAATTACGTTCAGTAGGAGAAAATTTTCGAGAGAAAAAGGCACAAGGGTTACTTTTAGAGGTCTCTGGATCTTTTTGTGACAAAACGGCACCTGCCCCAATTTCAGAGGCATCAACCTCCACCTGAAATGGCAGAGAAACATCAGGCTGCCGTAGAACAGGAGCAGAAGTGAATCTCTGCTTAAGTTCCTGAAATGCAGAGACTGCCTCAGGAGGCCAATTCACCACATCAGAACCCATTCTGGTCAAATCAGTTAATGGTTTAACAATAACCGAGAAATTACCAATAAATTTACGATAAAAATTGGCAAAACCCCAAAATCTCTGAAGAGCCTTTAATGAAGTAGGTTGGACCCAAATTCACAGATGGCCTGAACCTTGACCGTTTCCATTTCAATAACAGATGGGGACAAAATGAATCCCAGAAATGAGATCTTCTGTACGCCAAAAAGACACTTTGATCCCTTCACATACAGAGCATTCTCTCTCAAAATCTGGAATACAGTTTGAACATGTTTCACATGAGAGTCCCAGTCATTAGAAAAAATCAAGATATCATCCAAATAAACAATCAGAAATTTGTCCACAAAATCCCTGAAAATGTCATTCATGAAGGACTGGAAGACGGAAGGAGCATTAGTGAGCCCAAAGGGCATCACTAGGTACTCAAAATGCCCTTCAGGGGTATTGAATGCCGTCTTCCATTCATCCCCGTGCTTAATGCGAATAAGGTTATATGCCCCCCTGAGGTCAAGCTTGGTAAACCAAGTAGCGTTTTTCACCCTGGAAAACAGGTCAGAAATCAAGGGTAACGGGTATTGATATTTCACAGTAATATTGTTCAAGAGACGATAATCAATACACGGCCTTAATGAACCATATTTTTGGCCACAAAGAAAAAACCGGCACCTAAGGTGAAGAGGATGGTCTGATATGACCCTTCTCCAATGATTCCTTGATATAAGACTGCATAGCGTCATGTTCAGGTACAGACAAGTTAAAAAGGCGACCTTTAGGGAATTTACTACCCGGCACTAATTCAATAGCGCAGTCATAGCTCCTATGGGGAGGCAAGGATGCAGATTTACTTTCGCTAAACACATCAGAAAAATCAATCAAAAAGTCAGGAACATCCTGAGCCTGGGGGGAGGTAGAAAAAACAGGAGTGTTGGTATTAACACATTGGCAGCCCCAACTGGTTACAGACACAGATTTCCAATCCAAAACAGGATTATGAGACTGTAACCAAGGGAAACCCAGCACGATAATGTCATGCAGATTATACAGAACCAAAAATTTAGAAATATCACAAGGAGAACAGCCATGTAGTCTCAAATATAGAAAATTTTATTGAAAAAACAATAAAAACACCAAAAGGAGAAAAGTAGAAACAGGGATGGCAAGAGGGAAGTAATGCAATATGGCGGTAGTCAAAAACACCAAGTGGGAAAAAACCATGGGCAGGGAGACGCAAAGCTGTTCACAGATGAAATAAATCTAAGATGTTAGCAATCCATGATAAAAATAGTAAAGATAGATAAACATGGCACATAAGTAATGATACTGGTACACAAATCAACCCACTATATATATGCAGTTTATATAGCAAGCAACATGCAACATTAGATGCCAGATGGATACATACACGTGCCATAATAGACTACAACGGCCGTATAGAAATGTGCAAAGTATAACGCATTACATACATATATACGTGATCAATCTTAAATATAATAGCATGTCACATATGGTGCCACAGGAATGCGTACAAGTGCCATAGTGGCTATAGTAGCGATATACCTAAATGTAAACAGAGCGACATCCAGCCCTCCCCGACGCGCGTTTCGGAGCCTGGGTGCTCCTTCCTCAGGGGGCATAAACATAACTGCAAAGTACCTCTATAAATACCGTCACCGCTGACACATGTGGTGATGACGAAATTGCTTAACAGCACAGACTGACTCCTCCCCCCAATACACCGTCACATCCTCCTGCAGGAGGACGTGTGCAGAGGGGAGGGAATGAGTGAACGTGCCTGCGCATGCGCAATGGGTACATGGAGAGATCGCTGACATATTGCAAAAGGGCAAGAGGGAAAGGGTAAGTATAAAGAAAAGTAAGATGCAAGAATAATAAAAAATAATAATTAAAGCAATGGTATATCGGAACCGATCGGTCACAGTGTCTGGAAATCCACAAAAATCCATTGTGGGGCCCCACCTGGATAAATGTGTACCACACACAGGACCGACTGGCCGCAACCATTGGAAGCAAAAAGTACGAAAAGTACAAAAAGTACACTAAAATGCCCAAAAACGGAGCAGCGGAAATACCAATGGCAGAAGAACCGCTGAAAGCAAATACCCGGCTGATTGACCCCTGTTTGTCTGACAGGAAAAGATCCCTCTCCCACAGCCCCAAGAAGAGGTTGGCATAGGCGGGCGCAAAGGCCGCGCCCATTGCCACCCCCTGGAGCTGTAGGTAGAAGGATCCAGGGGTCGATCAGCCGGGTTCTACTTTGGACCAGATATATCCACGATATCTTCTTTGTCTGGCAGGGCACCTCCGTTGACCTTGTGCAGTTTGTATCCTCGCTTAACAACAATGAACTTAATGTTTATCTGACATTGATGTGGGATCCCAGCTCTGTCGATTTCCTGGACGTCACTATCCGTAAAGATTCTAGTGGCCTCATCCAAACTGACATATTTCGCAAGAAGATGGCGACAAACACTCTTCTACATGCATCCTCCTGTCACCCTGGCCATATTATTCGTGCTATCCCTGTCGGGCAATTTCTAAGATTACGGCGTATTTGCTCGACTGATTTTGATTTTGAGTGTCGTGCCAGAGAACTGAAGAATCGCTTCCTGGCACGTGGGTATAGTGGCCGTTGTGTTAAAAAAGCTTACCATCGTGCCAAACACTCTTCACGCAATAATCTTTTGTATAGGAGTTCCGCTGATAATGTTGGTACCCCTAAGATACCAAGATTTATCACGTCTTTTCATTCACAAGCCCATAGGATGAGGTCAGTGATTAACAAAGCTTGGCCCATCTTACAAGCTGACCCCATTCTCAAAAAAGTCATTCCAGAACGTCCTGCTATCACGTTTAGGCGAGCTAAAAATTTGCGTGATCGTCTTTCCCACAGCCATTACTCAGTGACTGCTCCTTCCCATTTTCTTAGCTCTGTGTCGGGCACGGGTGGATGTGTTCCGTGCGGGAGGTGTGTCGCCTGCCCCAATATTGTCCGCTGTAGCAGTTTTACTAATTCAAAAGGAGACATGTCATATAAAATCAAACAGAGAATCACATGTACCTCCCGCTACGTCATATATCATGCCACTTGCCCTTGTGGCTTGATATATATTGGACTAACTACGAGACAATTGAAAGTCCGTATCAGAGAACATGTGTTGGGTATACAGGCAGCATCCTCCTGCACGGACACATCTACCCTCAAGACACTTCCCAGACACTTTAAGGAACACCATCATAGTGACGGATCACTGCTTAGGGTCTGCTGGGATAGACCTTCTTAATATCAACATCAGAGGTGGTAACCTATCAAAGAGATTGTCTCAAATGGAGACACGGTGGATTTGGACCCTGGGTACCATCGTTCCAGACGGTCTTAATGAAAACTTGTCATTTGTCCCATTTTTGTGAACACTGCCTTCTTTACCTTTTGGTGGTGTTATTTCCACCAGGTGTTTTATTCACTTTATGTTTTTGATTTTAACGTTCATTTTTAATCTTTCAGCTGTCCTCCTTGTTATGGATGAGATTGTTCCATTGCTTCGCAGTATACAGCCGCTTCAAACCATACGAAAATGTGTGAACTCCACTTGAAGAATTTCTTCGCATCTTTTCAAGTTATGATGACTCATCTATTTAGTTGTTTTTGGTGATATGTACACAATGCACCGTATGTTATATGGCTTTCCTGTACTTTGCAAATTATTATTGATGTCTTATATGGTATATACATGTATGGATATTGTTGTGATATAATCCTGCTCATTACTACTATATATACTTGATAGGTATTTGCTTTCAGCGGTTCTTCTGCCATTGGTATTTCCGCTGCTCCGTTTTTGGGCATTTTAGTGTACTTTTTGTACTTTTCGTACTTTTTGCTTCCAATGGTTGCGGCCAGTCGGTCCTGTGTGTGGTACACATTTATCCAGTGTGGGCCCCACAATGGATTTTTGTGGATTTCCAGACACTGTGACCGATCGGTTCCGATATACCATTGCTTTATTTATTATTTTTTATTATTCTTGCATCTTACTTTTCTTTATACTTATCCTTTCCCTCTTGCCCTTTTGCAATATGTCAGCGATCTCTCCATGTACCCATTGCGCATGCGCAGGCACGTTCACTCATTCCCTCCCCTCTGCACACGTCCTCCTGCAGGAGGATGTGACGGTGTATTGGGGGGAGGAGTCAGCCTGTGCTGTTAAGCAATTTCGTCATCGCCACATGTGTCAGCGGTGACGGTATTTATAGAGGTACTTTGCAGTTATGTTTATGCCCCCTGAGGAAGGAGCACCCAGGCTCCGAAACGCGCGTCGGGGAGGGCTGGATGTCGCTCTGTTTACATTTAGGTATATCGCTACTATAGCCACTATGGCACTTGTACGCATTCCTGTGGCACCATATGTGACATGCTATTATATTTAAGATTGATCACGTATATATGTATGTAATGCGTTATACTTTGCACATTTCTATACGGCCGTTGTAGCCTATTATGGCACGTGTATGTATCCATCTGGCATCTAATGTTGCATGTTGCTTGCTATATAAACTGCATATATATAGTGGGTTGATTTGTGTACCAGTATCATTACTTATGTGCCATGTTTATCTATCTTTACTATTTTTATGATGGATTGCTAACATCTTAGATTTATTTCATCTGTGAACAGCTTTGCGTCTCCCTGCCCATGGTTTTTTCCCACTTGGTGTTTTTGACTACCGCCATATTGCATTACTTCCCTCTTGCCATCCCTGTTTCTACTTTTCTCCTTTTGGTGTTTTTATTGTTTTTTCAATAAAGTTTTCTATATTTGAGACTACATGGCTGTTCTCCTTGTGATATTTCTGTATTAAGTACAGTTTGTCTCTCTATTATGTCCAATACGCACATGTGTATTTAGCACAGTTCTGCTTATTGATTACTTCTACATGTGTTATGTGGGTCATTACTAATTTTTGCAGAACCAAAAATTTGCAGCACTCCTGGTGATCAGGTTCAACCCTCATTATCACCTGAGTAGAAAACTGGGGTTTATTCTCAGCCAAAGGGGTAGAATCGATCCCCAGTAGGGAATAGACTTCTGTAGGGGTATCAAGGGAAACCCACAACGTTTAGCAAAATCATAATCCATCAGGTTAATAGCTGCTCCTGAATCAACAAAAGCCTGAGCAGAAAATGAGGACAGAGAGCATATCAGAGTGACAGTTAATAAAAACTTAGTCTGAACACTACCCAAGACAACTGAGCGTGCAAAACGTCTTCCCCGCTTAGGGCAGACTGAAATAGCATGAGAGGCATCACCACAGTAGAAACATAACCCATTGCGCTTTCGAAACTCATGACGCTGTGCCCCAGACACCACTCTATCACACTGCATGGGTTCAGAAGCTGGTTCACAAGGCAACACCATTCCACGCATACTTCTCCGCTCACGCAAACGTCTGTCAATTTGAATCGCTAATGACATAGAATCATTGAGACCAGAGGGGACAGGGAATCCCACCATAACATCCTTTACATTATCTGACAGACCCTTCTGGAAAAGGGCTGCCAAAGCGTCGTCATTCCATTTGGTCAGGACTGCCCACCTACGGAATCTCTGACAGTATAACTCAGCGTCATAAGGCCCCTCTGATTTAATGCCAACAAGGCTTTTTCAGCTTGATCAGTGACATTAGGCTCATCGTACAATAACCCCAAAGCCTGAAAAAATGCATCAACATCACTCAAAACAGGATCCCCAGGTGTCAGGGAAAAAGCCCAATCCTGAGCATCGCCGCGCAGGAGAGAGATGACAATTTGAACCTGCTGCGCTGTGCTCCCTGAGGACTTAGATTTTAAGGCAAAAAACAATTTACAATTATTTTTGAAATTCTGAAACTTAGCTCGATCCCCTAAAAACAAATCTGGCATGGGAATCCTAGGTTCCACAACAGGCAACCTAGCAAGATATGCAGCAATACTCTGAACCTCAGTGGCAAGCTGATCCACAGGCCAGACAACTGTGCAAACTCCATTGAGAGAAAAGATCCTCCCCAGCACCCAGAGATACAGAGGGAAAAAAATGCAACAAACAGAAAAATATCTCTGACAACTCTGACAACCTTTTTTCTTTCACAATATTTTTCCCTTCTGTGAGTACCATACAATTTTAAATTTTTAGGCCGGTGATACTGTTATGTTTCGGTAGCTGAGGAGTGCAGGTAAAAAAGGAAATACACCAGAGCAGTTGGAATCCATGAGATCGCAGCACCCTGACCAACCACCACAACTAGAGGCAGCCGTGGAGCGTTCCCACGTTGGTCCTAGACGCCTCGTCACAGCCCGAGAAACCAACTACACCCAAAGACAGAAATAGGAAAGCTATCTGCCCCGGAGCAGAACCCCAAAGATAATAGAAAGCCCCCAAACATGTAATGGCTGTTAGACAAGATGAAATACCGACACAGAAAGAAAATAGTATGAGCAAACGCTGGGGCCCAAACTATCTAAATAGAAAAGGATAGGAAGGGTACTTACTACAATCCCAGAAAACCCTGAAAAGCACCAACTCTACTAATTTCAAAAACACCTGAGATCACACGACCTCTACCACCTAAATTAGTTCTCTGGTGTAACAAAATCAAAACAGCAGCCACTGAAAAAACTGGAAAAAGCAAAAGCACAAACATCAGTGGCTGAACTAAACTGAGAGGGCAAAAGCCCCCGGAGGGGACCCTGAAGGCCCCCACAGAAGTGCAGGACAAAATGCAAAAATACAGCACAAAAACAAAAGAAGAAAATGTCTTATCTGTTAGCAGGACATGCAGACACGACACAGCAGGCTACAAGGGAAGCAGGAATGAAGGATTCAGACCAGAACAATTGATCACCGGCAACCCTGATGGGAAGGTGACTCCCTTATATAAGACCAGTCAGTAACACCTGATTCCCAGTCCTCACAATCTTCACTGGACAGACCAGCACCGCTTGTAACCACCAGAGGAAGCCTCTGCTCAGAACTCATCTCAAACCCATTCACAACACACGTGCTGAAGGAACAAAGGCACCAATTCAGAGGAGGAAGGCAACTTAGGTAATGGCAAAGATGTATCATCTTGGAAAACCTATCACAAATCACCCAGATGACGGTCATTCTCTGAGAAACAGGGAGGTCGGAAATGAAATCCATAGAGATATGGGTCCATGGTCTCTTGGGCACAGGCAAAGGCATCAACAAACCACTAGAGCGAGAGCAAGGCTTGGAGCGAGAGCAAGTCCCGCAGGACTGCACAAACTCCCTGACATCACGAGACAAGGTAGGCCACCAAAAGGACCGACTAACCAAGTCTCTGGTACCAAAAATTCCGGGATGCCCAGCCAACGCGGAACAATGAATCTCAGACATCACACTCCTTTTCCACTGGTCAGGGACAAACAATTTTCCAACAGGGCAGCGCTCGGGCCTATCCTCCTGACACCCCTCCAGAGCAAGTCTCAAATTGGGTGAGATGGCGGAAAGAACTACACCCTCTTTCAAAATAACAGAAGGATCAGATAACTCAGGAGAGTCCGCAAGGAAACTCCTCGAGAGGGCATCCGCCTTAACATTCTTAGTGCCAGGAAGAAAGGAAACCACACAATTAAAACGTGTGAAAAACAAGGCCCACCTGGCCTGTCTAGGATTGAGTCGCTTGGCAGATTCCAGATAAACCAGATTCTTATGGTCCGTAAGGACCACCACCTGATGTTTGGCTCCCTCCAGCCAATGTCTCCACTCTTCAAAAGCCCACTTCATGGCCAGTAACTCCCGATTACCCACGTCATAATTACGTTCAGTAGGAGAAAATTTTCGAGAGAAAAAGGCACAAGGTTACTTTTAGAGGTCTCTGGATCTTTTTGGGACAAAACGGCACCTGCCCCAATTTCAGAGGCATCAACCTCCACCTGAAATGGCAGAGAAACATCAGGCTGCCGTAGAACAGGAGCAGAAGTGAATCTCTGCTTAAGTTCCTGAAATGCAGAGACTGCCTCAGGAGGCCATTCACCACATCAGAACCCTTTCTGGTCAAATCAGTCAATGGTTTAACAATAACCGAGAAATTACCAATAAATTTACGATAAAAATTGGCAAAACCCAAAAATCTTTGAAGAGCCTTTAATGAAGTAGGTTGGACCCAATCACAGATGGCCTGAACCTTGACCGGGTCCATTTCAATAACAGATGGGGACAAAATGAATCCCAGAAATGAGATCCTCTGTACGCCAAAAAGACACTTTGATCCCTTCACATACAGAGCATTCTCTCTCAAAATCTGGAATACAGTTCGAACATGTTTCACATGAGAGTCCCGGTCATTAGAAAAAATCAAGATATCATCCAAATAAACAATCAGAAATTTATCCACAAAATCCCTGAAAATGTCATTCATGAAGGACTGGAAGACAGAAGGAGCATTAGTGAGCCCAAAGGGCATCAGAAGGTACTCAAAATGCCCCTCAGGGTATTGAATGCCGTCTTCCATTCATCCCCGTGCTTAATGCGAATAAGGTTATATGCCCCCCTGAGGTCAAGCTTGATAAACCAAGTAGCGTTTTTCACCCTGGAAAACAGGTCAGAAATCAAAGGTAACGGGTATTGATATTTTACAGTAATATTGTTCAAAAGACGATAATCAATACACGGCCTTAATGAACCATCCTTTTTCGCCACAAAGAAAAAACCGGCACCTAAGGGTGAAGAGGATGGTCTGATATGACCCTTCTCCAATGATTCCTTGATATAAGACCGCATAGCGTCATGTTCAGGTACAGACAAGTTAAAAAGGCGACCTTTAGGGAATTTACTACCTGGCACTAATTCAATAGCGCAGTCATAGCTCCTATGGGGAGGCAAGGATGCAGATTTACTTTCGCTAAACACATCAGAAAAATCAATCAAAAAGTCAGGAACATCCTGAGCCTGGGGGGAGGCAGAAAAAACAGGAGTGTTGGTATTAACACATTGGCAGCCCCAACTGGTTACAGACACAGATTTCCAATCCAAAACAGGATTATGAGACTGCAACCAAGGGAAGCCCAGTACGATAATATCATGCAGATTATACAGAACCAAAAATTTACAGCACTCCAGATGATCAGGTTCAACCCTCATTATCACCTGAGTAGAGAACTGAGGTTTATTCTCAGCCAAAGGGGTAGAATCGATCCCCAGTAGGGGAATAGACTTCCGTAGGGGTATCAAGGGAAACCCACAACTTTTAGCAAAATCATAATCCATCAGGTTAATAGCTGCTCCAGAATCAACGAAAGCCTGAGCAGAAAATGAGGACAGAGAGCATATCAGAGTGACAGTTAATAAAAACTTAGTCTGAATACTACCCAAGACAACTGAGCGTGCAAAACGTCTTCCCCGCTTAGGGCAGACTGAAATAGCATGAGAGGCATCACCACAGTAGAAACATAACCCATTGCGCTTTCGAAACTCATGACGCTGTGCCCCAGACACCACTCTATCACACTGCATGGGTTCAGAAGCAGGTTCACAAGGCAACACCATTCCACGCATACTTCTCCGCTCACGCAAACGTCTGTCAATTTGAATCGCTAATGACATAGAATCATTGAGACCAGAGGGACAGAGAATCCCACCATAACATCCTTTACATTATCTGACAGACCCTTCCGAAAAAGAGCCGCCAAAGCGTCGTCATTCCACTTGGTCAGGACTGCCCACCTACGGAATCTCTGACAGTATAACTCAGCGTCATCAAGACCCTGATTTAATGCCAACAAGGCTTTTTCAGCTGATCAGTGACATTAGGCTCATCGTACAATAACCCCAAAGCCTGAAAAAATGCATCAACATCACTCAAAACAGGATCCCCAGGTGTCAGGGAAAAAGCCCAATCCTGAGGATCGCCGCGCAGGAGAGAGATGACAATTTGAACCTGCTGCGCTGCGTTCCCTGAGGACTTAGATTTTAAGGCAAAAAACAATTTATAATTATTTTTGAAATTCTGAAACTTAGCTCGATCCCCTAAAAACAAATCTGGCATGGGAATCATAGGTTCCACAACAGGCAACCTAGCAAGATAGGCAGCAATACTCCGAACCTCAGTGTCAAGCTGATCCACACGGCCAGACAACTGTGCAAACTCCATTGAGAGAAAAAAAAAAAAAAAATCCTCCCCAGCACCCAGAGATACAGAGGGAAAAAAAATGCAACAAACAGAAAAATATCTCTGACAACTCTGACAACCTTTTTTCTTTCACAATATTTTTTCCCTTCTGTGAGTACCATACAATTTTCAATTTTTAGGCCGGTGATACTGTTATGTTACGGTAGCTGAGGAGTGCAGGTAAAAAAGGCAATACACCAGAGAAGTTGGAATCTATGAGATTGCAGTACCCTGACTAACCACCACAACTAGAGGCAGCCGTGGAGCGTTCCTACGTTGGTCCTAGACGCCTCGTCACAGCCTGAGAAACTAACTACACCTAAAGATAGAAAGAGGAAAGCTATCTGCCCCGGAGCAGATCCCCAAAGAACATAGGAAGCCCCCAAACATGTAATGGCGGTTAGACAAGATGAAATACTGACACAGACAGAAAATAGTATGAGCAAACGTTGGGGCCCAAACTACCTAAATAGAAAAGGATAGGAAGGGCACTTACTGCAATCCCAAAAAACCCTGAAAAGCACCAACTCTACTAATTTCAAAATCACCTGAGATCACACGACCTCTACCACCTAAATTAGTTCTCTGGTGTAACAAAATCAAAACAGCAGCCACTGAAAAAACTGGAAAAAGCAAAAGTACAAACATCAGTGGCTGAACTAAACTGAGAAGGCAAAAGCCCCCGGAGGGGACCCTGAAGGCCCCCACAGAAGTGCAGTACAAAATGCAAAAATCAAGCACAAAAACAAAAAGAAGAAAATGTCTTATCTGTTAGCAGGAGATGCAGACACGACACAGCAGGTTACAAAGGAAACAGAACTCAAGGATTGAGACCAGAACAATTGATCACCGGCAACCCTGATGGGAAGGCGACTCCCTTATATAAGACCAGTCAGTAACACCTGATTCCCACTCCTCACAATCTTCACTGGACAGTCCAGTACCGCTTGTAACCACCAGAGGGAGCCTCTGCTCAGAACTCATTTCAAGTCCATTCACAACACTATTCCTTGTCTCTCCTACTCTACCTGGAAGAACAGCAACGCAAGGTCTGGAAGAACAAAGTCCAGTGATGTCAGAAGCAAGTTACATCCCTGGGACACTGTATTGCCCGCCAGACGAAACACATGTCAAAAGACTGGAAGACTACTGTGGAGAAGATGGCTCCCCCAACAACTCCAAGAATGCTGCAGGCCTTCCCTGGTCTAGTGTCGTATTGCAGAACCTGGATCCCTGATGCCTCAGTCCTAATGCAGCCTCTGTGCGCTTGCATCAACGCAACCCCGCTCCTTCTATCGGACGCAGCCTTCAACCCATTCAGGAGATTGGAAGAACTCCACAGTCTCAGCGCCAACACCAGGCCTACCTGACTACGAGAAGTCTTTCCGTCTACCTGATGGAAGAAAGAAGGTCATGCTACTGGAGTCCTAATATGGATTCACGGGGAAAACAGAGACTTTTAGGCTGCCTCTCAGCCCGCTTGGAACCAGTTGCAAGAGGAGCACCCTCCTGCCTGATGGCAGTATCTGCAGAACACACCTCCTGGACAAGGTTGCTGACATCACTCTTGGACAGCCACTGGAAACTCTCACTCCACATGACATCTTGGCAATCTTCAATCAAGCTCAACCAACAATAATCTCCCCACCGCCAGGCATCTTTGTGGCGCCTCTATCGCCTTTGTCTCATAATGTCACCTTCTCCAGACCTACAGTCCTCAGCCCGGCCACTCTACTCCCACTCCCAAGGGGGGATACAATATGGACTTTCCAGAACAAAATTTACAGAATTTATCCTCTACTTGGATGGCTCCAGATTTGCAGATGATGAAGAAGTTTCAACACAGGAAGTGCAGTGACCAGCAATCAAGAAATCCTGTGGTCCAGAAGTCTGTCACCTAGCCTGTCAGCCCAGGAAGCAGAACTGATAGCGATGATGAAGGCCTGCCAGATGGCAGAAGGCAAGACTGCAAACATCTACACCGACTACAGGTACTCTCATGGCATAGCACACGACTTTGGGCCCATCTGGGCTACAAGGGACTTCATCACAGCAAACGGGACAACCGTGAAACATTATGGAGCCTTCAGGGACCTGCTGGGTGTACTCCAACTTCCAAAATGGTGGCAATTTGAAAAATCAAAGTGCATGGAAAACAGAACAGAAGAGGCGTGAGGCAATAACATGGCGGACATGGCAGCCAAAGAAGCGGCCAAATGAAGACAACATGGAGAAGTGGGAGAGGTCGTAGAGCCGGACGGCTACTACATGACGACTGAAGACAAGAAACCTGACAAAAAGACGTCCTGGGATCTGCTCAAGAAGTTGCAAGACCAAGCTCCAAAAGGAGAAGAAGAGCTGAATGCGAAAAAAGCAACACGTGAAGAAGGAAGGCTATCAATAATGGACTTCAAACTCTGCCTACCACAAAGTATGCACCCTATGGTGGTCCAATGGGCACATGGACCCACACCCACATATCAAAGACACAGATGAATGATCTGATTGGTGCTTACTGGTTCGCTTCAGGGATCTCCACCCTAACAGCCAAATTCACCAGCAGCTGTCTGACCTGCGGCAAATGCAAGCCTGGATGTATGGAAGAAAGTCCCCCTCACCTCATCTGGAAAGACCACTCTACCAGTTTCAAAGGATCCAGATAGACCACATCCAGATATCGCCAAGTGAAGGATTCAAATACGCCATTGTGGTCAAAGAAGTATTTCCAAGATGAACAGAAGCGTTCCAAGTCAGCAAAGACTACTGCAAAGCAGCTACTTTCGGAAAATAGTGTGCAGATACGGGGTTCCAGAAATGATAGAAAGTGATCAGGGACCCGCATTCACAGCAAATCTGACACAAGAGATCTGGTTAGCAGTAGGGTCAGATTTAGGCCTACACACTCCTTACCACCCCCAGAGCAGCAGGAAGGTAGAAAAACTGAACGGAACACTTAAGAATAGGATGTTAAAAATTGCCCAAGAGACACGCAAACCATGGCATGACACACTCCCAATTGCACTGTTTAGCGTAAGGCACACTCCCAGAGACCCAGAAAAGCTGTCACCATACGAAATTTTGCTTGGGTCTAGTCCCAAGTTAGGTGCATTCTTCCCTCAGCAGCAGAATATGCAAAATGATATCTTGTTTGCTTATGTAATTGAATTGGTCAAAAACTAATGTCCATTCTCGAGTTTTTCTCTTCACTGCCAGATTTGATGGTCCTGTCCAAGAGCCCCAGATGACACCAACCTCTGTGTAACTAGAGGGAAAGCCTGTTTGGATCCACGTATCGCATTGCAAGGAAGCTCCCGTACCAGGAGAGACACCTAAGACATGAAGGATGTCGTGGATGCTCTGACTGACCAGACAGATGACCTACCTGATGAAGTATACACACGTTTTTTCTGAACATGCAGTTAAATAAAGAGACTATGATTGCAAACACATGAAGCCCTGCTAGGGACAGTCCTCCTGACCGCCCATTTGCGAAAAGTCTGTATTCGGTGGGGGAGGCATGCGCTAGGCATATTCTCAACCCGCCGGCAGCACAAAAGAGTTGCAGCGCTTTGGGACAGGAGCAGGATTTTAGGGCAAGTGGTATCTAAGGGGGGACTGTCATGGAAATATATATGTATTCCATATATTCAAAGTATATTCATATATGTGCATTCACAGTTAGATAGATCTCACTTGCTAAAAATCCTGTGCTCACACATTTCTATGCCAGCTATAATCAGTCGTTTTAAACGACTCTGGCCTTCATAAGGAACAAGTACATAGAGTCTTAGTAGATATCTATTGTTTACTTTTCTAGTCATGCATTCTTGCTCGGGCAAAGAGCAGTAAACAATAAATCTGCAACTTCAGCCTTTTATCATAATTATCATACTTACACTAGAACAGCCAATAATCTAGCAGCTTTTAATTGTATGTTAATTGACTAACCAGCCCCTTTTTGTAAACGTATAAAACCTTGAATGAATAATAAATGAGAGGTCTTGACGAACTGCTATACTGACACTTCCGTGTGGACAGTTTCATTTCGTTCTGAGCGCTCAAAAAGACATTAAATAGAGAATTGGGAACGGCAAGCAGCAAACATTGAAGGATAAATTTGTCCTAATTAAATTTCCATAACAGTGTCAACAACAATCCTAGAGAGTGTAGACACTCTGATCTGGAATTGAAAATGTAGAGATGATAAGGTCTCTCGGGTAGCTAAGAATCTGCCGAATAGAAAAATGGAAAAAAAAATTAGTACATGGCTTTTATAACAATAATACTAATGACGTGTTTCTTTTTCAAAATTACATACCTCAGGGTCATCAAAAGACATTCCTCAGCAGGAGGAGTAGTTGTGTGTCCTGCCTAGTGATGGATACTCGGACACATTGCAGCAAGTCATCGAAACTCTGTTCCGACATTCTCGCGCAGTTGAAAACCTTCTCAGGGTTGTCACGCAGCTCGGTGTACAATAAGTAGTAGGCTCCATGGTTCTCTCGAACGTCAACAATGGGGGTTGCCAGTAGCGACGACGTCTTCTCCATCTTCCTCTTCTTCTTTCTTCTTCACAAGCCACAGCAAAGGCAAAAGCCAATTTCAATGCCAAATCCAGATTACGATAGAAGCTCTCCATGCCAAGATCCATCTTGCAGCTGGATAAAGGAGCAAAAGATGAGGATTTCATCTGTGCAAGGGTCTATATACAGAATTCCCATGATACACGCCCATTGGACGTGGCTTGTGGCAAGTAAATTCTCCTGTAAATTTCTAACGCATGCGCAAAAACAACACAAACACATGCCAAAACGCATACAAACGCATGTACACGCAGCGTTTTTTTTGCATCATTCGTAAGCTGATGTGGATAAAAAGCGCAGCGTAAGCATGCGTTTAAATGCGTTTTGGCATGCGTTTGATCATGCAGCTGATACGCTGCAAATAGAAACGCTAATGTAAACCTAGCCTTAACTGTATGAGGTCATATGAAGGATAATGGTTTGGGATCTGTAGTTAATTTTTAGGGGAATAATTTTTAATTTTTTTATACATGGGACACTTATTCTTTAAAACTAAAAGGAATCTGTTACCTGGTTTTTACTACCTCATCTGAGAGCAGCATAACGTAGAAGATGAAAATCTGATTCCAGTCACGTGTCACTTACTGAGCTGATTGCTGTAGTTTTGATAAAATCCCTGTTTAATCTTTTGCAGATCTACAAGTTCTCTGAATGCTGAGCTTTGTATTACCACACCCACACTACTGATTGGCTGCTTTCTGTATACACTGTGCATAGGCAGAAACCTGCCAATCAGTGGAGGGGAAAAGGTTATACAAAACTCATGAATATGGCAGCATGCTTACTAGCCCTGTAGTGATAATCTTCTGCTGAGAAAACAGTGATTTTATCAAAACTACAGCACACAGCCTAGTAAGTGACACTACTGGTATCAGGGTCTCTGTCTCTACAATATGATGCACTTAAATTAAGTGGCAAAATCCTAATGACAGATTTCCTTTAACATTGAGTGTCTTTGACGCATATATTCACTATGTTGGCAAACTTATTTTTTTTATCTTGTACAACATATTGAGTATATGGTTACTTATATAAGTTACTGAATCAATTTTTAAAGAAAATATATTTGTTGAAAATTATTTATTTTTCATGACTGCTTTCCTATTGCGTTTACTTTCATACTTTGAAATACATAATATTAAAGGACTGACCAGTTTTAACCATGCGTTTTTAATAATGAATAAAAGATATTTTCCATTCACATTAATATGATTGGTGAAGTATGTTCATTAATTCTATTTGTGGTTTCATATCCCGTGGTTCCAAAGGTCTTTAATTAAGGATTTTTCCACTAATCTTCACTCTACTTCGCTATCCCCAAACCCCTGCAAATTCCAACCAAATAACTGTCTCCCCCTCTCTCTCACCCCCCCACATCACCTCATCTGCAGACCTGCTTCTTAACCTCAGACCTCTCCCACTAAAATATAACGTAAGCCTGTCACTCTCCTTCACCCATCTTCTTTCCCTTTCTCTGCTTCTTCTCACTGCTAGCGACATATCCCCCAATCCTGGCCCCCCCTGCCTCATAAATCCCACTAATCCTCATCCCTATAATCCTCACAGTAAGACAAAATACCGCAATCGCTCACACTTAAAACCTGTGCCAGTGACCCCTACCTCCCAGCTTTCTCTCTCTGGAGCACTCTGGAACACCCGCTCCATCTGCAACAAGCTCCACGTGATCCACAATCTCTTTACTTCCCGCAACCTCTCCTTCCTGGCCCTCACTGAGACCTGGCTGACGCCCTATGACACGGCCTCCCCTGCTGCACTGAGTTACGGTGGCCTCCACTTCACCCACACTCCTCGCTCTGGCAACAGACATGGTGGAGGCATGGGTTTCCTTCTTTCTAATAACTGCTCCTTCAACCCTATCCTACCCCCACCCTCCCTCATCCTCCCTTCCTTTGAGGTCCACTCGGTCCGTATCTACTCTCTCTCTAATCTCCAAATGGCCGTCATATACCGACCACCGGGCCCAGCCACTGCCTTCATTGACCAATTCTCCAGCTGGCTTCTCCACTTTCTCTCTGCTGACATCCCCACCATCATCATGAGTGACTTTAATATCCCTATTGACACCCGCCAGCCAGCAGCCTCCAAACTCCTGTCACTTACTTCATCCTTTGGACTTACTCAGTGGTCCTCCACAGCCACCCACACAGATGGACATACATTAGACCTCATCTTCACCCGCCTCTGTTTCCTATCTAATCTCACAATCTCTCCCCTTCCCCTATCAGACCACCACCTTCTCACCTTCTCATCCCTGTCCTCTTCACCTGCCCCCTATGTCCAGCCACTGGCACATCCTCGCAGAAACCTCGCACACCTAGACATTCACAGACTCTCAGACTCTCTTCTGCCTCTGTCCTCCATATCTTCACTCCACGACACAGATAGTGCCACCGCTTTCTATAACACCACCCTCACATCTGCCATAGACTCAGTCGCCTGTTGTGAATGTGTTAGAAATGAATTCTGAGCAGAAGCTCCCTCTGGTGGTTACAAACAGTACTGAACTATTCAATGAAGATTGTGAAGATTGGCAATCAGGTGTTACAGACTGGTCTTATATAAGGGAGGTTCCCTCCCATCAGGGTTGCCGGTGATCAATTGTTCTTGTCTCAACTTTGGTTCCTGTTCACTTGGAAGCTTGCTGTGTCTTGCCTGTATCTTCTGCTAACAGATAAGATATTTTCTGCTTTTATTTTTGTGCTTGCTTTTTGCATTTTGTCCTGCACTTCTGTGGAGGTCAGCCAGGTCCCCTCCGGGGGCTTGTGCTCCTCTCAGTTTATCTGAGCCACTGTTATTTGTTCATTTGCCTTTTCCAGTTTTTTCAGTGGCTGCTGCTTAGTTTTGTTACACCAGAGAACTAATTTAGGTGGTAGAGGTCGTGTGATCTCAGGTGTTTTTGCAATTAGTGAGTTGGTATTTTTTTAGGGTTTTTTTGGATTGCAGTAAGTGTCCTTCCTATCCTTTTCTTTCTAGGGAGGATTGGGCCCCAACGTTTGCTCATACTATTTTCTGTCTGTGTCTGTATTTCCTCTTGTCTAACCGCCATTACATGTTTGGGGTCTTCCTATGTTCTTTGGGGGATCTGCTCCGGGGCAGATAGTTTTCCTCTTTCTATCTTTAGGTGTAGTTAGCTTCTCAGGCTGTGACGAGGCGTCTAGGACCAACGTAGGTACGCTCCACGGCTGCCTTTAGTTGTGGTGGTTAGTCAGGGTACTGCAATCCAGTAGATTCCAACCTCTCTGGTGTATTGCCTTTTTTGCCTGCTCTCCTCAGCTGCCAAATCATAACAGTCGCCCCTCTCATGCACGGCAAAGTGCGATAAATCAATAGGCAACCCTGGCACAACAATCTCACCAAGAAACTTTGACAATCATCTAGGGTCGCGGAGCGGCATTGGAAGAAAACACGCCTACCAGACGATTTCTCTACTTTCAAACAAGCTACACTTGCCTTCAAAATAGCCCTCACCTCTGGTAAACAGACCTATTTCACAAACCTTGTATCTTCATTATCCTACAACCCAAAACAACTCTTCAGCACATTCAACTCTCTCCTCCGCCCACCACTGCCACTCCAACTCCCCTCATCTCTGCCGAGGACTTTGCCACCTACTTCAAAAATAAGATCGACCAAACAAGGCAAACCTTTACTGTTCCACCACCCCAACCACTCCGTATACCCGACCTTTGCCCTTCCCTACTAACCTCCATCTCCAACATCACTGAAGGAGAGCTTACTCATCTCCTTTTCAAATCACACCTTACCACCTGTGCACTTGACCCCATCCCTTCCCACCTGCTCCTCAACCTCACTAACACGCTCATCCCAGCTCAACCCATCTCTTCAATCTATCGCTATCTTCTGGTACTTTTCCCTCTGCCTTCAAACATGTCACCATCACACCCATCCTCAAAAAAACAAACCTTGACCCAACTGCTATGCCCAGCTATCGCCCAATATCATTGCTCCCGTTTGCTTCCAAACAAACTCCTTGAGCAGCATGTCCACGCTCAACTTTCCTCCCACCTCTCATCTAACTCTCTCCTTGACAGCCTCCAATCTGGCTTCCGCCCCCACCACTCCACTGAAACTGCCCTGACCAAAATTACTAATGACTTACTCACAGCCAAAGCTAACAGACAGTTCTCCATCCTCCTCCTCCTTGACCTGTCCTCTGCCTTTGACACAGTCGACCACTGCCTACTGCTACAGATTCTTTCTTCCCTTGGCATCAAAGACCTTGCCCTGTCCTGGATCGCCACTTACATTTCCGACCGCACATTCAGCGTCTCCCACTCCCACACTACCTCCTCATCCCGCCCTCTCTCTGTTGGAGTCCTTCAAGGCTCTGTCCAGGGCCCTACTTTTTTCCATCTATACCCTTGGCCTATGACAACTCATAAAGTCCCATGGCTTCCAGTACCACCTGTATGCGGACGACACTCAGATCTACCTCTCTGACCCAGATGTCACCTCTCTGCTGTCCAGAATCCCGGAGTGTCTATCAGCCATATCCTCCTTCTTCATCTCTCGCTTCCTAAAACTCAATGTAGACAAAACTGAACTCATCATCTTTCCTCCATCCCACGTATCTTCCCTACCCGATCTATCTATTGTGGTAAATGGCATCACGATCTCTCCCGCACCTGAAATCCGCTGCCTCGGAGTAACTCTCGACTCTGCCCTGTCCTTCAAACCACACATCCAAACTCTTGCCACCTCCTGTCGCCTCCAACTTAAAAACATTTCCAGAATGCGTCTCTTCCTCACCCCTCAATCTACTAAAACTCTTGTGCATGCCCTCATCATCTCCCGCCTCGATTACTGCAACACCCTCCTCTGTGGCCTCCCCGTCAACTCTCTTGCACCACACCAGTCTGTCCTCAACTCTGCTGCCCGACTAATCCACCTCTCCCCTCGCTACTCCCCTGCTTCTCCCCTCTGCAAATCCCTCCACTGGCTCCCAATTCTCCAACGAATCCAGTTCAAACTACTAACACTGACCTACAAAGCCGTCCACAACCTGTCCCCTCCCTATATCTCTGAACTAATCTCCCAATATCTTCCTTCACGTAATCTTCGATCCTCCCAAGACCTTCTACTATCCTCCACACTTATTCGTTCCTCACACAACCGCCTCCAAGATTTCTCCCGAATATCCCCCATCCTCTGGAATTCCACGAATCAACATGTACGATTATCCACCACCCTTGGATCCTTCAGACGGAACCTGAAAACCCATCTCTTCAGGAAACCCTACAGCCTGCAATAACCATTCCGCCTTGCCGCCACCACCTGAGCTTCCGCCTCGCCGCCACCACCCGAGCTGCCACCTCGCCGCCACCACCACCAGAGCTGCCGCACCCCCGACCTTCTGTTTCTTCCCCATTATCCCGTAGAATGTAAGTCCGCAAGGACAGGGTCCTCTCCCCTCTGTACCAGTCTGTCATTGTAAATTTTGTTTACTGCAAACGATATCTATAACTTTGTATGTAACCCCTTCTCATTTACAGCACCATGGAATTAATGGCGCTATATAAATAAATAATAATAATAATAAAATAATATTATAGAAAATAATATTATACTATTTGAGGAGTCAATTAAATCGGGAACCTACCGTATATACTCATGTATAAGCCGACCCGTGTATAAGCCGACCCCCCTAATTTTGCCACAAAAAACTGGGAAAACTTATTGACTCGCGTATAAGCCTAGGGTGAAAAATGATTATGCCCCTATATGCTCCATAGATTAGGCCCCCATAAACTGCACAGATTATGCCCCCGTATGATCCACAGATTATGCCCCCATATGCTGCACAGATTATGCCCAATATGCTCCACAGATTAGGCCCCATATGCTCCACAGATTATGCCCCCATATGTTCCACAGATTATGCCCAATATGCTCCACAGATTAGGCCCCCATATGCTCCACAGATTATGCCCCCATATGTTCCACAGATTATGCCCCATATGCTGCACAGATTAGGCCCCCGTATGTTCCACAGATTAGGCCCCATATGTTCCACAGATTATGCCCCCATATGCTGCACAGATTAGGCCCCCATTTGTTCCACAGATTATGCCCCCATATGTTCCACAGATTAGTCCCCCATATGCTCCTCAGATTATGCTACCATATGTTCCACAGATTAGGCCCCATATGTTGCACAGATTATGCCCCCATATGTTCCACAGATTAGGCTCCCATATGTTCCACAGATTATGCCCCCATATGTTCCACAGATTAGGCCCCCATATGCTCCTCAGATTATGCCCCCATATGTTCCACAGATTAGGCCCCCATATGCTCCACAGATTATGCCCCCACATGTTCCACAGATTAGGCCCCCATATGCTCCACAGATTATGCCCCCATATGTTCCACAGATTAGGCCCCCATATGCTCCTCAGATTATGCCCCCATATGTTCCACAGATTAGCCCCCCATATGCTCCACAGATTATGCCCCATATGTTCCACAGATTAGGCCCCATATGCTCCTCAGATTATGCCCCCATATGTTCCACAGATTATGCCCCCATATGTTCCACAGATTAGGCCCCCATATGCTCCACAGATTATTCCCCCATATGTTCCACAGATTAGGCCCCCATATGCTCCTCAGATTATGCCCCCATATGTTCCACAGATTATGCCCCCATATGTTCCACAGATTAGGCACCCATATGCTCCTCAGATTATGCCACCATATGTTCCACAGATTATGCCCCCATATGTTCCACAGATTAGACCCCCATATGTTCCACAGATTAGGCCCCTATATGCTCCACAGATTATGCCCCCATATGTTCCACAGATTAGGCACCCATATGCTCCTCAGATTATGCCACCATATGTTCCACAGATTATGCCCCCATATGTTCCACAGATTAGGCCCCCATATGTTCCACAGATTAGGCCCCCATATGCTCCACAGATTATGCCCCCATATGTTCCACAGATTAGGCACCCATATGCTCCTCAGATTATGCCCCCATATGTTCCACAGATTATGCCCCCATATGTTCCACAGATTAGGCCCCCATATGCTCCACAGATTATGCCCCCATATGTTCCACAGATTAGGCACCCATATGCTCCTCAGATTATGCCCCATATGTTCCACAGATTATATCCCCCATATGTTCCACAGATTAGGCCCCCATATGCTCCTCAGATTATGCCCCCATATGTTCCACAGATTATGCCCCCATATGTTCCACAGATTAGGCACCCATATGCTCCTCAGATTATGCCACCATATGTTCCACAGATTATGCCCCCATATGTTCCACAGAATCTGCCCCCATATGTTCCACAGATTAGGCCCCCATATGCTGCACAGATTATGCCCCATAGTATGTCCCTTATGCTGCTGCTGCTGCAAAAAATGACATACTCACCTCTCATCGCTGGGGCCAGGTGCCGGTGTCCTGAGCAGGTGGTGACACCGGCGCGCTATGGGGGACAGGTGCTGGTGTCACCGCTCGCTCAGGACCCCGGAACCTGAGATATTTACCTGTCACCGGACCGCTCCACCGCTGCACACTGCTCCCGCTTCCGGGTCCTCGGCAGTGAATGATCAGGCCGGGGGCGAAGCGCTCACTAACGACGTCATCGTGCCCTCTGCCTGAACATTCAGAGTCGAACGAGAAGGTCAGAGCAGCGGTGGAACGGGACAGGTGAATATCGCTATACTCACCCCTCCGCCGGTGCGTCTCTCTCTGCAGCGTCTCCTCTTCTCCCGGCGGTCTCCGCAGCTCTTCCTTCCTACAGCGGTCACACAGCTCATTAAAGTCATAAATATGTGCATATTCATGACTTTAATGTGACCATGTGACCGCTGCAGGAAGGAGCCGGAGATCATGGGAGAAGCAGGGGGGCTGCAGAGACCGCGCCGGCGGAGGGGTGAGTATGATCCAACACCCCCGCTCCCCCTTCCCCGCCGCACCCCCGTATATGACCCGTGTATAAGCCGAGAGGGGGACTTTCAGCCCTAAAAAATGGGCTGAAAATCTCGGCTTACACACGAGTATATACGGTATATATTCTATGCACATGCAATACACTCCAAAACCATGGAACACTCACATTATTTTGTGTTGATTAGCTAACCAATTTCATCATTTAATTTAGACCATTGGGATTCAAACACTTTAGATTCACACATTTTTAGCTTATTTAACTTACTGTTAGCATCTTCCCTAAAGCGTACTAACAATTTGACTTTAATGTTTGTGAAATCCTTACTAAAACATAATAAGCATCCAGAGACACCATGTAACAAAAAGCGTTTTTTGGTTTTCGAACAAAGTTTAATTATTGGATTTTTCAGTTTCCTTAGTAGAGAAGAGCTGATCAATTCGCATAGAATTGAGTTTGAGTCGAATTGCCTGACATTTGCTGATTCCCGCGGATTTGAACTGTTCTGCCTTCCTCCATGTGTAGTACTGTGTGGATTCCAGCATATGGCTAAACCTTTCATCCACTCACAGTAAAAAGACTGTATGGATTCTTAAGTCTATATTTATTGAGATGATGATGTAAACTTGGTAACAGTGGACAACAATGGTGGATGATTATTTGGTAAAAAACTATAAGAGAAATGAACATTATATCAGTACTGGCAGATAACAGAGACAACAGCATGATACAGAGTGCAATTACATCAGTAACTAACAATCTAGAGGCTGCACAGTGATAATATCTATCTGAGGCAAAGCACATGCTGCAGCACTGTCTTGCTCTATACAGAAATGCAACCTGTCTGTAAGCAGTGCAAAAGCATTAAGTAAACTAGGATATACAAACTACATGGTGTCTACATAGCTGATTCTAACACAGACACAAAAATGCATTAGACTCTCACCGGAATCCGCTGGTCAGGAGCAGTGCTTTGTAGGGAGGGCCAGGAACACGTTTGATTCAATCTAAGCCTGATAGAAAATGTCTGCATGTCTAGTTTTTCCCCGGCAAGCTAAGGGGGCAGTTCTTAACCAGAACACACAGCTCAATTAAAAGGGAGATGGTCCTGAAACCTGAAACAGGACAAATGGGTACCTAATGACCTCTAATGGTTATAGCTGGTACTGCGCTATGAATTAACTAGCTGTACATGAATGGGCAGAACATGAACATTTTAAGATTCAATTTGCATTTCACAAAAATAAACTTGCCCAACACCTTTTCCCACACTGCTGAAGCATCAGAAATAAGAGTAAAGTCACTATATTTTGCGCTGATACATGGGCTTCCCCATAATTCCCTGCAACTATGACATCTTATGGATAATTATACATTTTACACTGGTGGTCAGTAGAGATGGGCAAACCTGAACAGTAAAGTTTGGCGTCCATACCGAACATCTATTGTTTGGCCACGGACACTGAACACGGACTTCACCAGGAACACATTCACTGCGGTGAAATTGAACTGCGGTGAACTCACCAGGTTGAAAACTATTAATACCCAAACATTGAATACATTGTGGGACAGAACGTCGGACAGGTGAGGGATATGGTTGCTTTTATTTTTATTTTTATTACAGGAGACAAGGGACTCAGTAGAATGGGCATTAGGCGAGTATAACTGTTTGTTATTTTTAAATAAAAAAAGGAAAACTGTGTTTTGTTTTTATTTAAAATAAAAGACATTATTCTTGCTGTGTGTATATTTTCAATATAACTAGAGGATTAGTAATGGATAGGTATCTTATCGATGCCTCTCTATTACTAATCCGTGGGCTTGAGGTCACCGGACAATGCAAAGGTGACATCAACCCCAAAAATATTACCCCACTTGCCACCACTACAAGGCAAGTGAGAAGAGCCGAGCATAGTGCCAGAATTGGTGCATCTAACAGATGTGCCTTTTCTAGGTGGCTGCAGGCAGCTAATTTTTAGGCTGGGGGTACGTAAATCCATGGCCCCTTACTAGCCTGAGAATACCAGCCCCCAGCAGTCTGCTTTAGCAAGGCTGGTTTTCAAACATGCCCCATGCCATTTTTTTTTTAATTATTTATTTAAGAATTTAAAAACAGCATGGGGACCCCTATATTCTTGATAACTGACCATGCTAAAGCTGAGAGCTGAGGGTTGCTGCCTCCAGCTGTCAGTTTTGCTTGGCTGGTTACCAAAAAAACTGGGGAACACATGCTATTTCTTTTTTAATTATTTATTTAGAGTGTGGGCACCGGGTGATGAATACTACCATCAGCCGTCGCTTGCTCTCACTGTTATTAGTGGCAGCAGGTGTTGGCTGATGGGAGCAGTAGTCCCATCAGCTGATGCCAGTGACCAGAGGTAAACTTTTTACCTCCAATCACAGCTGCAGGATCCCGCTGTGGGAACCGCAGCTGTCTGAACGGCGGTAATGATTTTACCGCCGATCAGAAGCAGTGTTTGCCACGCTATCATGCACATGACAGCGTGGCAAACACTGGATGTTTGGGCCTCCGATTCAACTGATTCAACTGAATTGGGTCTGGGTTCGTGTTGAAGTCCTGGTACTGTTCTGGTAACCAAACATAAACTTTTTAACCTGCCGGACCCAAACATTCAGTGGTCCACCCATCTCTAGTGGTCAGTACCTGGATCTTCACAGATTATCAGTTATCGCTGGAGCACAGTATATACAGCAGAGTCACTTTATATCTAGATAGTAGAGACGAGCGAACGTTTTTGGAAAATGTTCACCAATCACAAATTTGGCATGAACTTTGCACATTCAGATTCGTGTTCGAATTCCCGAGCATTTTCCTCAAATTCGGCAAAATTTGGCCAAAGTTCGGTAAATGATCGAGTTTCCACTAATACTTTTGTTAGGACTTTGGATAGGATAATAGTGCTGTCTAATAAGTGGGGGGGAAGGGACGTGTTTGATGAGGGGAGGGGATGGGGAGAGGTCAGAGGAGCGGCAGACTGTTATTCTTTTTTTATTAACTTAATCTGTGGAGATTCTGGCAGTCAATCATGATGGAGAAACCATCCACAATGTCTAGACACAAGCGCTTATGTCATTGGCTACCGAAGTCACATGTAACTCTCCATATAAAAAGCGAACATGTGGCTTCGTCACTATTTTGTGAGTGAACAGTGTAGTGATAGTTATCTAGGCAGTTTACTCTCAGCTAGTTCAGATAGATAGGATAATGTCAAATTGATTTCTCCCGCGCATGCCCCCTACTCTGGAACTCTCTACCACAACATATCAGACTCTCGCCTACCATGGAAACCTTCAAAAAGAACCTGAAGACCTACCTCTTCCGACAAGCCTACAACCTGCAGTAACCACTGATCCACCAAACCGCTGCACGACCAGCTCTACGCTCGCCTACTGTATCCTCACCCATCCCTTGTAGATTGTGAGCCCTCGTGGGCAGGGTCCTCTCTCATCCTGTACCAGTCGTAACTTGTATTGTTTAAGATTACTGTACTTGTATTTATTATGTATACCCCACCTCACATGTAAAGCGCCATGGAATAAATAGCGCTATAATAATAAATAATAATAATAATCAACTTTCCATATTATAAATCTGGACTGCTAATTCTGTAGTGCAGCCACAAGTCGCCAATTCAGCATATAAATCCATATTGCTGCTGATTCTGTGCTACAGCAACCAGTCGCCACTTCAGCACATAAATCATTTGTGCTAATTGTGTGGTCCAGCCATGAGTTCACATTTCAGCATCTAAATCCTTTGTGCTAAATGTCTGGTCCAGCCACCAGTCCACATTTTATCTAATAAATCCTTTGTGCCAAATGTGTGGTCCTGCCACCAGTCCACATTTCAGCATATAAATCATGTGTTCTAATTGTGTGGCCCCACCACCAGCCCACATTTCAGCTTATCAATCCTTTGTGCTAATTGTGTGGCCTAGCCACCGGTCCACATTTCTGCATATACAGTGCCTTGCGAAAGTATTCAGCCCACTGCAACTTTTCAACCTTTTCTCACATATCATGCTTCAAACATAAAGGTACCAAATGTAAATTTTTGGTGAAGCATCAACAACAAGTGGGACACAATTGTGAAGTTGAAAAACTGTATTGGTTATTTAAAATTTTTGTGGAAATACAAAAACTGAAAACTGGGGCGTGCAATATTATTCGGCCCCTTTACTTTCAGTGTAGCAAACTCACTCCAGAAGTTCATTGTGAATCTCTGAATGATCCAAGGTTGTCCTAAATGACTACTGATGATAAATATAATCCACCTGTGTGCAATCAAGTCTCCATATAAATGCACCTGCTCTGTGATAGCCTCAGGGTTCTGTTTGAAGCACAGAGAGCATCATGAAGACCAAGGAACACAACAGGCAGGTCCGTGATACTGTTGTGGAGAAGTTTAAAGCCAGATTTGGATACAAAATGATTTCCAAAACTTTAAGCACCCCAAGCAGCACTGTGCAAGCGATCATATTGAAATGGAAGGAGTATCATACCACTGCAAATCTACCAAGACTCGGACGTCCCTCTAAACTTTCATCTCAAACAAGATCAGAGATGCAGCCAAGTGGCCCATGATCACTCTGGATGAACTGCAGAGATCTACAGCTGAGGTGGGACAGTCTGTCCATAGGACAACAATCAGTCGTACACTGCACAAATCTGGCCTTTATGGAAGAGTGGCAAGAAGAAAACCATCTCTCAAAGATAAAAAGTGTTGTTTAAAGTTTGCAACAAGCCACCTGGGAGACACACCAAACATGTGGAAGAAGGTGCTCTGGTCAGATGAAACTAAAATCGAACTTTTTGGCAACAATGCCAAATGATATGTTTGGCGTAAAGGCAACACAGCTCATCACCCTGAACACACCATAACCACTGTCAAACATGGTGGTGGCAGCATCATGGTTTGGGCCTGCTTTTCTTCAGCAGGGACAGGGAAGATGGTTAAAATTGATGGGAAGATGGATGGAGCCAAATACAGGACCATTCTTGAAGAAAACCTGTTGGAGTCTGCAAAAGACCAGAGACTGGGATGGAGATTTGTCTTCCAACAAGACAATGATCCCAAACATAAAGCAAAATCTACAATGGAATGGTTCACAAATAAACGTATCCAGGTGTTAGAATGGCCAAGTCAAAGTACAGACCTGAATCCATAGAGAATCCAATGGAGAATCTGTGGAAAGAACTGAAAACTGCTGTTCACAAACGATCTCCATCCAACCTCGTTGAGCTCTAGCTGTTTGCCAAGGAAGAATGGGCAAGAATTTCAGTTTCTTGATGTACAAAACTGATAGAGACATACCCCAAGCGACTTGAAGCTGTAATTGCAGCAAAAGGTGGCGCAACAAAGTATTAAGTTAAAGGGGCCGAATAATATTGCACGCCCCACTTTTCAGTTTTTGTATTTCCACAAAAATTTAAAAGAACCCATAAATTTTGTTCATCTTCATAATTGTGTCCCACTTGTTGCTGATTCTTCACCAAAAATTAACATTTGGTATCTTTATGTTTGAAGCATGATATGTGGGAAAAGGTTGAAAAGTTCCAGTGGGTCGAATACTTTCGCAAGGCACTGTAAATATTTTGTGCTTACTCTGTGGTCCATCCACACTATCTCAGCGAATAAATACTGATTGTTAATTTAGTGACAGGTGACTGACAGTTTTGGCCCTAGGATTGTGAAACAGCAGGTTAAAAGAGGGGAAGGGTACATCCAACTTGAGTGGGAAAAAGCTAGGCCGTTGAGGAAGGGGGAATAAATGTGGTGCTCAAAGTGTATGTGGGGTAGGTTGTAATCTTACTGAAAGTTCTACTGAACAAACACCGGCTTGTCCTATGTAAAGACTTTAATAATAAAGACCAAGATCCGAATAGCTCCAATAGCTGTATGCAAAAATCCAATAGTGATGAGCAAGCATGCTTGGATAAGGTGCGGCTGCATGTTTTCCAGTTGGTCGACAGCCGCAACACATGTATTGTTTGCCTGTTAGGTAAGCCCTGCACATGTCGCGGTTGTGGAACAGCTATGAGACATGCTGCAGTGGCATCTCAAGCATTTTTTTGAGCATGCCAAAAATGCTCGATCAGGACACGAGCGTGCTTGGATAACACTAAAATCCAACATACAGTATCTTAAAGAGGTAGTACAGTAAACAACTATAGTTGTAGCAGATTAAAGTGGACACTCAAACTCTCAAATTCAGACTTTTTAGGAAAATAATTCTTAGTTTGTGATTCCCAAAGGCTTCACGTAGTTTAAGTTAGGCAATCCTATCGCTTCCACATTTTGATGGTAGGATCTGTTCGAAAACCTGAAATCGTGATGTGCTGATGTTGTGATTATGTGAAATGACATGTTGACGAATGGGCAATTCACACAATTCATGTCTAATGGTTGAATTATGTTTGGATATGCGGTCACATATCTGCTGTGATTTCACCCACGTAGACAAGACCACATGGGCAGCTAATAGCGTATACAACGAATGATGAATCACATATGTAGAATTGTTTTACATGACAAATCTGACCCATGTGTGTGTATGATGTAGTCACTCTTCAATAAATTAGAGTATTGACTGCACCCAAGACAGGGGTGTGTACCATAGCTGACATCAAAGTAATTTGTCATGATCTGGCATTGACAAGTTTGCTTCGTAAATTGCTACCACACTAACAACAAATCAATGAATAGAATGTATCTTGGCAGAAGTGGATATGTATTTAAAAATGGTAAATGTGAAAATGAAGCGTTAAACTTAGAGGAGGCCTTAGGTGTATGCCGTAATGCTGATGGAGAATAACCACAATTGTGGAAATGTGTACTTATCTCAACTATATGAGTTTGTTTTATGACTGTCACTAACAATTAGGTCACTACGACTAAAATTGAGATGTTGGTAGTGAAAATGTTACAAATTTGGGATGATTGCTACTGTACAACGGTAAACTATTGTGATCAGTAGGAATTTTGTTTAGGTCAGTTGATAGATTACCAGTGGGATCTGTTTTAACCATAGCATCAAGAAAACTAATCTGAACCTGATAAATATGAGTAGCAAATGTTATGAACGGATCACTAGACTTCATGAATTCAAAGAAAGCATTAAATGACAGTAAATCCTCACCCTAGACACAAAATATGTTATCAATAAAGCGTAACCACACTGTTGCGTGTGTAAACAAAGTATTACTATAGACATATTGATACTCGAAATTCAACATAAAACAGTTAGAATAAGGAGGCCACATTGGACCTCATAGCTGTTCCTTTCAATTGCAAGTAAAAATTGCCACCAAATAAAAAATTATTATAATCAAGATAAGATATAATGGCTCAATACAGAAAGAGACTTAATTGGTTGAAAATTAGGTAGATTGTAATAATTTAGTAACTGCAGTAAGACCATGATCATGACTAATAGATGTATATTGACTATTAACATCTAGCATAATTAACAGACTATCATTTGATATTTCTTTAAGGGACCTAGCAATGGTTGGAAAGTAGTACATATCCAAAATTAAAGATTTAGTATTTTTATTCAGTGGTGTCATTTTTTTTCAAGGTAGAATGCTAATGGAAAAAAATTGAATCAGCATATGATACGATAGGATGTCCTGGTGGACATTGTAAATTTTTTGAAACAGGTATTATGTGATCAGATTTATGTAGAAAATCATAGTTTTTTCTCAATCACCTGTGAATAGTACCTAATACAGAAAGAAAATAAACATATAGCCTGCTGTAAGTAAATGAATAAAAGCAATAGTGCATATAAATAACATTGGGTACTTAGTAAACACCGTTTTTTATGAAGGTGTACCCAAATTTGGGACGGTCTTAACCTCTTGTATCAAAACTTTACCATGTGTCATAATGTCATATGTGAGAAAAAGGGCTGAGCAGGACTGGGTCTCTAACATGGACACACAGCAAATGGGAAGCTGTTTAAATGTAATGTCCAGCTCAAAGGAAGGGAGGTCACACCCTTACCTGCACTAAATGCAGAAACCTAAAACTAAATAGAAAAAAAAATGAACTGGAGAATAAGTTGGTATGCATGCAAAATAGGAGCATGTTCACAGGTAGCTGTGGGAGTGCTGCTTCTTCTCCATGCCCTGGTACCCCACAGTTTCCCAGTCCATTAGTGTCAGGCTGTTTTTATTGCATTGTACTCACTTGCAATCTGGAGGCCTCTGCTGCATCCACATCTTTAGATCCAAATTTATTAAAAAAGAAAAACTGAAATATCACATTGTCATAAGTATTCAGACCCTTTGCTCGGTATAGAGTAGAAGCATCCTTTTGAGCTAGTACAGCCATGAGTCTTCTTGGGAATGATGCAATAAGTTTTTCACACCTGGGTTTGGGGATCCTTTGCCATTCTTCCTTGCAGATCCTCTTCAGTTCCGGCAGGTTGGATGGTGAATGTTGATGAACAGCCATTTTCAGGTATCTCCAGAGCTGCTCAATTGGGTTTAGGTCAGGGCTTTGGCTGGGCCAGTCAAGAATGATCACAGAGTTGTTCTGAAGCCACTCCTTTGTTATTTCAGCTGTGTGCTTGGGGTCAATGTCTTGTTGGAAAGGTGAACCTTCGGCCAAGTCTGAGGTCCAGAGCACTTTGGAAGTGGTTTTCATCCAACATATATCTGGACTTGGCAGCATTCATGTTTACTTCAATTGCAACCAGTCGTCTTGTCCCTGCAGCTGAAAAACACCCACACAGCATGATGCTGCCACCACTATGTTTCACTGTTGGGACTGTTACGGGCAGGTGATAAGCAGTGGCTGGTTTTCTCCACACACCGCTTAGAATTATCACCAAAAAGTTCTATCTTCATCTCATCAGACCAGAAAATCTTATTTCTCATAGTCTGGGAATCCTTCATGTGTTTTTTTAGTAAACTTTATGCTGACTTTCATATGTCTTGCACTAAGGACAGGCTTCCGTCTGGCCACTCTGCCATAAAGTCTAGGAAGACTTCTGGTGGTCCCAAACTTCTTCCATTTAAGGAATGCTGACTTTCATATGTCTTGCACTAAGGACAGGCTTCCGTCTGGCCACTCTGCCATAAAGTCTAGGAAGACTTCTGGTGGTCCCAAACTTCTTCCATTTAAGGATTATGGATGCCACTGAACGGTTAGGAACCTTGAGTACTGCAGAAATTCTTTTGTAACCTTGGCCAGATCTGTGCCTTGCCACATTCTGTCTCTGAGCTCCTTGACCAGTTCCTTTGACCTCATGATTCTCATTTGGTCTGACATGCACTGTGAGCTGTGAGGTCCTATATAGACAGGTGTGTGCCTTTTCAAATCAAGTCCTGTCAGTTTAATTAAACATAGCTGAACTCCAATGAAGGAGTAGAACCATCTCAAGGAGGATCACAAGGAAATGGACAGCATGTGATGTAAATATGACTGTCTGAGCAAAGGGTCTGAATAAGTATGACCATGTGATATTCCAGTTTTCTTTTTTTAAGAAATTTGCAAAAATTTCTACATTTCTGTTTTTTATCAATCAAGATGGGGAGCATAGTGTACAATAATGAGAAAAAAAGAACATTTTTGCATTAACCAAATGGCTGCAATGAAACAAAGAGTGAAAAATGTAAAGGGTATGAATACTTTCCAAATCCACTGTATACTTTTATTAAGCTTTCCATGAATTAGATGTCCATATAGTAGGTTTACAAGGATTGAGCCTACTAACAGATTCCTTTTAAGTACAGACACTGCCCAGGGATCAGGAATTGACTTAATTTCTTTTGCAATGCTGATCCTATTTTTTTATAGGTCACCCCTTTAAGTTTATATAATGTTTCCTCACAACTGAAATGCAACTATATCTTACAATGTGTGTTTGTATATACAACATTGTGAACCCCTCTTCCCACCACTATGTACTTTTGATTAATATGAACCAGCAGGAGAACCTCTTCATGCTATGAACTGGCACATTTTCTTAGCATAAGAAGATTTTCTACACAGGAGGAGTCCTTGAGGTCAACATGACTGACAGAAAAGTTGTAAAATTGTGAATTACTTTGTTAAAAAACATATTATTATTGATTAGTGTTATGAAATGAACTTCAGTGTGTATGCAACAAAAAATAATTGTAAGCAACTAATAATTGTATATGCCAGCATTACTGAGTAAAGTTCATGATCTAAAGGTACTGCCACACTAAACAATCCCGCTAGCGATCACGATAACGACGCATACTAATGCGATCGCTAGCGGATTGTTTCTATATCGCTAAATGCGGCCACATTTAGCGATATAGTTAACGACGCATCGCCGTTAGCGATCTTCTTAACGACTTAGCGGTACAAAAGTACGCTAAATCGCTAAGAAAAGTGCACACAGCGATTGATACTCACCAGCGGAGCGCCAGCGATGAAATAGGTCCGAACGATTCCAGCGACGAGCGAGATCACAGCAGGAAGCTCGTCGCTGAAGCTGCGCACTGAACATATCGCTAACGGATCGCTAAATAGTGACGTTTTTAGCGATCTCGTTAGCGATATTGTTAGTGTGGCATACCCTTAATACTAAAAGCCCAAAAGATGGGAGTTATATAGGCAGTGTGATTTAATTAAGCTCAACTTACCCTTTGTCTTTGTTGCAGTTTTTTTTCAATTCATCATTGGAACTGTTCCAAAAGTAACTTTGGGTTGATATAATGGAAAAGTAAAGCATAAGCAAATAAGCTTATATGGGATAGTTTTAAGTTTGTGGCAAGTCAAAAATGCTAAAAAAAAATCCCTTTCACACCTTGTAAATAAAGAAAATCTGTCAGGTTCCATACATAATGGCAGCATAAAATAAAGCCAGGCTGCGCTTAGATCTATATCTTTATATTTTGTCAATTAGTATTTTTCTTTGACGCATACATCCAGAACTTATAGATAAACTGTGTGCTGTACTTTTCTTGCCCACACATATACACTCATATAGAAAAAAGCTCAACAGATCTTTTTATTTTTTATATATGAAAATATTATCTTTCAGTGAACGAAACTTACAGATTTGTCAGCCCGCGGAACAATTTCTATGTACAGTGCTCAGCATTAATAAATGAGTACATCCCCTTTGAAAAGTAAGATTTTAATGAATATTTCACTGAATATAAGAACTATTGCCAAAATTGCAGCAGCTTCAACACGTTTGTTGCTGAATACTCCCTGCCTTCTGGTGTTGTGGATGCCACAGTTCCTGGCGGAGTGTTCAGTGCACTAGTGCTGCCGTCTTCTTAAAGAGCCAGCATGCATCTGCAAGATGGCTCGCAGTCAATAGATGGGAGGCATCCTGTTCAAAAGGCACCCTCCCAAACAGGGAGGTGCAGAAGCAACATTAGAATCATTAGGTAGAGTGGTAGTTTACTAATGAGTTGTGAGGTCCCCTGGTCCTCGTGTGGAGAGAGTCCTGAATCTGAAGTCGCTTGTCCTTGTGCGGCCAGTCCTGATCCCAAAGTCCCTGGTCCTTGTGTGGCCACTCCTCAGCTCCTAGTCCCTGGTCCTAGAGTGGCCAGTGCCTGAACCTCGTCCCCTGGTCCGTGTGCAGCCAGCCCCTGAATTACTATCCAAGACCAGTGTGTCTGAAGTAACTGTTCTACCCTTGGATCCTGAACCTAGTAGTCTGAATGGAGCCTAAGTCCTTTCCATGTCTACCTACCTGACCCCTGGGGTCAGCAGCAACTGTATCGGGGATTGCCTAGGAGTGGTACCTGGCGGCAACCATGATGAGCTCCAGTAAGCACCCCATAGCCGCTTAGTTACTCCTCTCCTAAGTAATCCCTGCCCTGTGGTACAGTGGGTCCACGAACCAAGTGCGCCACCTGGGTGCATAACATTTAGATTTTTATGCACCTTGCATTGTGGCAACGGTAGGTCATTCAAGTTGTGCATGCACTTTCAGCCCATGTTGATTCACGGCCTCAAAAACCTCCTCACGTCTACATTAGCCACAACCTCCCTCTCATCCTGGATATTATTGGGGAACCTCTTCCTGTTTGATAACACCTACTCACTTTGATTGCGATCCTTAAGCATTCATTAATTAATTAACCTGACTTTGAACTGGGGCCCAAATATTTTTTCTAACCAGTCTAAGGTGACTTATATTTTTTGGCTGCTGTCTGGAGATGCTTTGGCTTTGGCCACACCCTTATCAGAACAAGACAAACCTATGATGTATTTTCTTGCCTCCTTCCTGTATGCCTTCAGTAATGTGTTTGAGGAAAAAGATTGTTTCCACTCAACTGAATCTATACTTCGTCTTAGGCAGCAAGCTAACACTGTGGGACGTTATGCCAACCAGTTTGAAACCTTGACTTCTTAATAGGCTTTGAACAAGGAGGCTATCCTGGAAATGCTGGTCTGTCTGGCCAAAAAGAGTGAAAAAACTAATGGTAGAGATCTTCCCTTAAAGAGAACCTGTCAGCAGGATTTTGCCATGTAAAGTACAGATACAGCTATATTGACACTAATACTGATTAAAACCATACCTGTGCTGAAGAAATCCATTTTGTGATTTTTGCGTAATCATTGTTTGAAGTTTTCTTGTAATGATAAATTTGTGCATTGAGTCTGAACTGTGGGTATGGGTATCTTGGTGCCATGGCCCTTCCCTTTGCCTCTTGTATTTGAATCACATGTCACTGATCTGTTAGTGATCTGCCTCCTATTTTAACCCCTTAGTGACTGAGCTAATTTTGACCTTAATGACCAAGCCAATTTTTACAATTCTGATCACTATCACTTTATGAGGTTATGCTCTGGAATGCTTCAACGTATTCCACTGATTTTGAGAATGTTTTTTCATAACATATTGTACTTCATTATACAAAAAAGGTTGCACTCTATCATGTTAAAGAATGTCAATGTGGAAAATGTGAAATTTGAATAGCAATACGGCTTTGGAGTATTAGGAAAAATTTGAGACGCTTAGCATAAAATTTGTCAAAACATTATCTGCCCCCCAACCAATGTCAAGGTGGTCTCAGTCTGATGGGTCCATGACCTGTGTGAATACCTCTCTAAGGCTGATGTCTGAATTCCTGGGTGAATGTGGACACCTCTGTCAGCAATGCCTGCATTTATGGGTAAGTAGGGACCTGCTGTAATTAAAATCACCACCTGGCGGGGGCGGAGTGCTCGGTCAGTAAGCTAACATACAAAAGACAAAAAAAACTGACTGGCACATCCAGACTAGTGTGAATAGGTGCATACCAGGAGAAGCTACCCCCATATACAATATCCAAAAAAATGTTGCACTCTATCATGCTAAAGCATTGTCAATGTGGAATATGTGACATTTGAATAGCAACACGGCTTTGGAGTATTAGGAAAAATTTGAGACGCTTAGCATAAAATTTGGCAAAATATTATCTGCCCACCAACCAACGTCAAGGTGGCCTCAGTCTGATGGGTCCCTGACCTGTGTCAATACCTCTCTAAGGCTGATGTCTGAATTCCTGGGTGAATGTGGACAACTCTGTCAGCAATGCCTCCATTTATGGGTAAGTAGGGACCTGCTGTAATTAAAATCACCACCTGGTGGGGGCAGAGTGCTTGGTCAGTAAGCTTACATACAAAAGACAAAAAAACTGACTGGCACATTCAGACTAGTGTGAATAGATGCATACCAGGAGAAGCTACCCAAATATACAATATAAAAAAAAAATTTGCACTCTATCATGCTAAAGCATGTCAATGTGGAATATGTGAAATTTATATAGATTTGGAGTATTAGGAAAAATTTGAGACGCTTAGCATAATTATTGTACTTCATGCTAGTGGTAACATTTCTTTGATATGACTTGCATTTATTTATGAAAAAAACAGACTTTTGGCAAAAAATGTAAAAATTTAGCAATTTTCAAACTTTAAATTTTTGTGCCCTTAAATTAGAGAGCTGTGTCACACAAAATAGTTAATAAAGAACATTTCCCACATGTCAACTTTACATCAGCACAATTTTTGAAACACAATTTTTTTTGTTAGGACATTATAAGGGTTAAAATTTGACCAGAGGTTTCTCATTTTTCCCGCAAAATTTACAAAGCCATTTTTTTAGGGACCACCTAACATTTGAAGTGAGTTTGGGGGGTCTATATGACAGAAAATACCATAAAATGACATCATTCTAAAAACTGCACCCCTCAAGGTGCTCAAAACCGCATTCAAGAAGTTTATTAACTCTTCAGGTTCTTCATGAGAACTAAAGCAATGTGGAAGGAAAAAATGAACATTTTACTTTCTTCACAAAAAATTTACTTTATACTCAATTTTTTTTTATTTTTACAAGGGTAACAGAAGAAAATGGACCACAAAATTTTTTATGTAATTTCTTCTGAGTACAGAGATACCCCTTATGGCAGTGCTCAGAAGGAAGGGAGCACCGTTTGACTTTTTGAACTCAAAATTGGCTGTAATCAATGGCAGGCGCCATGTCACGTTTGGAGACCCCCTGATGTACCTAAAAAGTGGAAACCCCTGAATTCTAACTCCAACCCAAAAACAGCACTAACCCCAACACACCCCTAATCCTATTACCAACAATAATACCAACCCTAACCCTAACCACAAACATAACCCTAACCACAACTGTAACTCCAACACCACCTTAATCCCAACACCACAACCTTAACCCCAACCGTAACCCCAAAACAACCCTACCATGTCCACTAGGGACATGTCTCCTCCTGCTCTCTACCTTTCCTAGGTAAGCCCAACACTGCTTATGGTTTTGTGATTGCCCACTTTGGGGTATAGTTAATATATATGAGCTTCTTTCTGGGACCTATTGGTTATATGGTGGAGCTTGTCACTATATTACATATGTGACATTGTACTTTTTGGAGGTTTCTCGTCCCTCCCATTTGTTCCATATTGGTTTGCACATATACTATTAAATTTTGAGTGACTTATGTGATGTTATTTAATTATGAAATAAACTTACTGTTTTATATATTTATCACCAAAGACTCTCTGTTCTCCTCATTTCACATTAGATAATTTGTGTAGTCTATGTGAGCATTCAGGCAGAGACTAAGGGCTGCACAGTTCAGAAATGCGCTGGAATTGGCTGGAAAAAATTACACAGGTCTGTAAAGATAAAATTGTTTGAAAAGTAAGAGGTGATTGTTATATGCTTTCGATCGCTGAATTCAGAAAAATATTTAAAAAATTCTAGCATGAACAGTTTTTTCACCAACACTGACTATATAGGCTTTTTCTTGCACCCTACTTGACCCTTTGCGTGAACAGGAGAGGAAGTGATTAGCTGGGAAGTTTAATTGATTGCTTCCCAGGCTAATCAGTTCACTTCAGGTTAGCCGGGACTCCCTCTGACGTCACTGATGCTGTGCGGTGTACCCGGCTGACCCGAACTGATTAGCCTGGGAAGCAATCAATTAAGCTTCCCACACTAATCACTTCCTCTCCCGTCGGCCGGGAGAGGAACTCATTCATTCAGGGGCTTACAGCTGAGCTGCCAGCATTAGCTGCGCTGCTTGCTGTAAGCCAGTTAACCCTTTGTGAAGGATTACAGCGTGAGACCTGACAGAGCACCGTATAGGTAAGAATAATGTTGCTTTATTATTTTATTTTTATTACAGGAGAACACGGATTACCTGTAAAATAAAAGATGGTCAAAAACTGTGTGATTATTTCATTAAAATGATTTTTAATTAAAGTGTGTGTTTTATTTTTATTTCATATAATAGGATTAATAATTGAGAGTTGTCTAATTGACAACTCTCAATTATTAACCTGGCTTAAAGTCACCTTCCAATAGCAAGGTGGCTTTAACCCATTATTAACCCATTAGCCACCGCTACAGGGCAATGGGAATAGACGGGCTAAGTGCCAGAAAAGGCGCATCTAATCATAGATGTGTGTTGTGAATGTGCTAGAAATGAATTCTGAGCAGAAGCTCCCTCTGGTGATTACAAACAGTACTGAACTATCCAATGAAGATTGTGAAGATTGGCGATCAGGTGTTACTGACTGGTCTTATATAAGGGAGGTTCCCTCCCATCAGGGTTGCCGGTGATCAATTGTTCTGGTCTCATCTTTGATTCCTGTTCACTTTGTAGCTTGCTGTTTCGTGCCTGCATCTTCTGCTAACAGATAAGACATTTTCTTCTTTTAGTTTTTTGTGCTTGCTTTTTGCATTTTGTCCTGCACTTCTGTGGGGGTCTGCCGGGTCCCCTTCGGGGGCTTGTGCTCCTCTCAGTTTAGTTCAGCCACTGTTGTTTGTTCATTTGTCTTTTCCAGTTCTTTCAGTGGTTGCTGTTTAGTTTTTGTTACACCAGAGAACTAATTTAGGTGGTAGAGGTCGTGTGATCTCAGGTGTTTTTGTAATTAGTAGAGTTGGTACTTTTCAGGGTTTTTTGGGATTGCAGTAAGTGTTCTTCCTATCCTTTTCTATTTAGGAAGTTTGGGCCCCAACGTTTGCTCATACTATTTTCTGTCTGTGTCAGTATTTCCTCTTGTCTAAACGCCATTACATGTTTGGGGGCTTTCTATGTTCTTTGGGGATCTGCTCCGGGGCAGATAGCTTTCTTCTTTCTATCTTTAGGTGTAGTTAGCTTCTTAGGCTGTGACGAGGCGTCTAGGACCAACGTAGGTACGCTCCACGGCTGCCTTTAGTTGTGGTGGTTAGTCAGGGTACTGCAATCCCATAGATTCCAACCTCTCTGGTGTATTTCCTTTTTTGCCTGCTCTCCTCAGCTACCAAATCATAACAGTATCACCGGCCCAAATTGAAAATTATATGGTACTCACAGAAGGGAAAAATATTGTGGAAAGAAAAAAGTTGTCAGAGTTGTCAGAGATTTTTTTTTTCTGTTTGTTGCATTTTTTTTTTTCCCTCTGTATCTCTGGGTGCTGAGGAGGATTTTTTTTTTTTTTCTCTCAAAGGAGTTTGCACAGTTGTCTGGCCGTGTGGATCAGCTTGCCACTGAAGTTCGGAGTATTACTACCTATCTTGCAGGGTTGCCGGTTGTGGAACCTAGGATTCCCATGCCAGATTTGTTTTTAGGGATCGAGCTAAATTTCTGAATTTCAAAAATAACTGTAAGTTGTTTTTTGCCTTGAAATCTAAGTCCTCAGGGAATGCAGCACAGCAGGTTCAAATTGTCATCTCTCTCCTGCGCGGCGATCCTCAGGATTGGGCTTTTTCCCTGACACCTGGGGATCCTGTTTTGAGTAATGTTGATGCATTTTTTCAGGCTTTGGGGTTATTGTACGATGAGCCTAATGTCACTGATCAAGCTGAAAAAGCCTTGTTGGCATTAAATCAGGGGCTTGAGGACAGTGAGTTATACTGTCAGAGATTCCGTAGGTGGGCAGTCCTGACCAAATGGAATGATGATGCTTTGGCAGCCCTTTTTCAGAAGGGTCTGTCAGAGAATGTAAAGGATGTTATGGTGGGATTCCCTGTCCCCTCTGGTCTCAATGATTCTATGTCATTAGCGATTCAAATTGACAGATGTTTGCGTGAGCGTAGAGGTATGCGTGGAATAGTGTTGCCTTGTGAACCAGCTTCTGAACATATGCAGTGTGATAGAGTGGCTTCTGGGGCACAGCGTCATGAGTTTCGAAAACGCAATGGGTTATGTTTCTACTGTGGTGATGCCTCTCATGCTATTTCAGTCTGCCCTAAGCGGGGAAGACGTTTTGCACGCTCAGTTGTCTTGGGTAGTGTTCAGACTAAATTTTTGTTGACTGCTACCCTGATTTGCTCCCTGTCCACATTTTCTGCTCAGGCTTTCGTTGATTCGGGAGCAGCTATTAACCTGATGGATTTTGATTTTGCTAAACGTTGTGGGTTTCCCTTGATACCCCTACGGAAGTCTATTCCCCTACTGGGGATCGATTCTACCCCTTTGGCTGAGAATAAACCTCAGTTCTCTACTCAAATGATAATGAGGGTTGAACCTGATCATCAGGAGAGTTGCAAATTTTTGGTGCTGTATAATCTGCATGACATTATCGTACTGGGTTTCCCTTGGTTACAGTCTCATAATCCTGTTTTGGATTGGAAATCTGTGTCTGTAACCAGTTGGGGCTGCCAATGTGTTAATACCAACACTCCTGTTTTTTCTGCCTCCCTCCAGGCTCAGGATGTTCCTGACTTTTTGACTGATTTTTCTGATGTGTTTAGCGAAAGTAAATCTGCATCCTTGCCCCCCCATAGGAGCTATGACTGCGCTATTGAATTAGTGCCTGGTAGTAAATTCCCTAAAGGTCGCCTTTTTAACTTGTCTGTACCTGAACATGACGCTATGCGGTCTTATATCAAGGAGTCATTGGAGAAGGGTCATATCAGACCATCCTCTTCACCCTTGGGTGCCGGTTTTTTCTTTGTGGCCAAAAAGGATGGTTCATTAAGGCCGTGTATTGATTATCGTCTCTTGAACAATATCACTGTGAAATATCAATATCCGTTACCCTTGATTTCTGACCTGTTTTCCAGGGTGAAAAGTGCTACTTGGTTTACCAAGCTTGACCTCAGGGGGGCATATAACCTTATTCGCATTAAGCACGGGGATGAATGGAAGACAGAATTTAATACCCCAGAGGGGCATTTTGAGTACCTAGTGATGCCCTTTGGGCTCACTAATGCTCCTTCTGTCTTCCAGTCCTTCATGAATGACATTTTCAGGGATTTTGTGGATGAATTTCTGATTGTTTATTTGGATGATATCTTGATTTTTTCCAATGACTGGGACTCTCATGTGAAACATGTTCGGACTGTGTTCAAGATTTTGAGAGAGAATGCTCTGTATGTGAAGGGATCAAAGTGTCTTTTTGGCGTACAGAGGATCTCATTTCTGGGATTCATTTTGTCCCCATCTGTTATTGAAATGGACCCGGTCAAGGTTCAGGCCATCTGTGATTGGGTCCAACCTACTTCATTAAAGGCTCTTCAAAGATTCTTGGGTTTTGCCAATTTTTATCGTAAATTTATTGGTAATTTCTCTGTTATCGTTAAACCATTGACTGATTTGACCAAAAAGGGTTCTGATGTGGTGAATTGGCCTCCTGAGGCAGTCTCTGCATTTCAGGAACTTAAGCAGAGATTCACTTCTGCTCCTGTTCTACGGCAGCCTGATGTTTCTCTGCCATTTCAGGTGGAGGCTGATGCCTCTGAAATTGGGACAGGTGCCGTTTTGTCCCAAAGAGATCCAGAGACCTCTAAAAGTAACCCTTGTGCCTTTTTCTCTCGAAAATTTTCTCCAACTGAACGTAATTATGACGTGGGTAATTGGGAGTTCTTGGCCATGAAGTGGGCTTTTGAAGAGTGGAGACATTGGCTGGAGGGAGCCAAACATCAGGTGGTGGTCCTCACGGACCATAAGAATCTGGTTTATCTGGAATCAGCCAAGCGACTTAATCCTAGACAGGCCAGGTGGGCCTTGTTTTTCACACGTTTTTATTTTGTGGGTTCCTTTCTTCCTGGCACTAAGAATGTTAAGACGGATGCCCTCTCGAGGAGTTTCCTTGCGGACTCTCCTGAGTTATCTGATCCTGCTGTTATTTTGAAAGAGGGTGTAGTTCTTTCCGCCATCTCGCCCAATTTGAGACTGGCTCTGGAAGGGTGTCAGGAGGATAAACCGAGCACTGCCCTATTGGGAAATTGTTTGTCCCAGACCGGTGGAAAAAGAGTGTGATGTCTGAGAGTCATTGTTCCGCGTTGGCCGGTCATCCCGGAATTTTTGGTACCAGAGACTTGGTTAGTCGGTCCTTTTGGTGGCCTACCTTGTCTCGTGATGTCAGGGAATTTGTGCAGTCCTGCGGGACTTGCTCTCGCTCCAAGCCTTGATCTCGCTCTAGTGGTTTGTTGATGCCATTGCTGTGCCCAAGAGACCATGGACCCATATCTCTATGGATTTCATTTCCGACCTCCCTGTTTCTCAGAGAATGACCGTTATCTGGGTGATTTGTGTTAGGTTTTCCAAAATGATACATCTTGTGCCATTACCTAAGTTGCCTTCCTCCTCTGAATTGGTGCCTTTGTTCCTTCAGCACGTGGTTCGGTTACACGGCATTCCTGAGAACATTGTGCCTGACAGAGGAGTCGAGTTTGTTTCCAGATTTTGGACGACTTTTTGTTCTAAACTTAGTGTTCAATTGTCTTTCTCCTCGGCTTTTTATTCTCAGACCAATGGACAATCTGAGAGAACAAACCAGACATTGGAGACTTATCTAAGATGCTCTGTGTCTGCTGATCAGGATGACTGGGTCTCTTTTTATCTTTGGCTGAGTTTGCTCTTAATAATAGGGCTAGCTCTGCCACTTTGATGTCTCCATTTTTCTGCAATTTTGGGTTTCACCCTCGATTTTCTTCAGGACAGACGGAGGCTTCTGTCTGTCTAGGTGTTGACTCTGTTGTGGAGCGTATGCAGCAGATTTGGGACCAGGTAGTGGAGAGGTTGTCCCTCTCTCAGGAGAGGGCCCAGCGGTTTGCCAACCGGCATAGGACTGATGGTCCTCGGTTTAAAGTGGGGGACTTGGTCTGGTTGTCCTCAAGAAATATCCCTAATAGAGTTGCATCTCCTAAGTTTAAGCCTAGGTTCATTGGACCTTATAAGATCATGGAGATTATTAATCCTGTTTCCTTTCGTTTACTTCTTCCAGGGACATTTAAGATCCATAACGTGTTCCACAAGTCCTTATTGAAGAGGTTTGTCGAGCCAGTGGTTCCTATGGCTGTGCCTCCTGACCCTGTTTTGGTTGAGGGCAATCTGGAGTATGTGGTTGAGAAAATATTGAATTCTCGTTTTTCTAGACGGAAACTCCAGTATTTGGTTAAGTGGAGAGGTTATGGTCTCACCTTCTCATCCCTGTCCTCTTCACCTGCCCCCTATGTCCAGCCACTGGCACATCCTCGCAGAAACCTCGCACACCTAGACATTCACAGACTCTCAGACTCTCTTCTGCCTCTGTCCTCCATATTTTCACTCCACAACACAGACAGTGCCACCGCTTTCTATAACACCACCCTCACATCTGCCATTAACTCAGTCGCCTGTTGTGAATGTGTTAGAAATGAATTCTGAGCAGAAGCTCCCTCTGGTGGTTACAAACAGTACTGAACTATTCAATGAAGATTGTGAAGATTGGCAATCAGGTGTTACAGACTGGTCTTATATAAGGGAGGTTCCCTCCCATCAGGGTTGCCGGTGATCAATTGTTCTGGTCTCATCTTTGATTCCTGTTCACTTTGTAGCTTGCTGTTTCGTGCCTGCATCTTCTGCTAACAGATAAGACATTTTCTTCTTTTAGTTTTTTGTGCTTGCTTTTTGCATTTTGTCCTGCACTTCTGTGGGGGTCTGCCGGGTCCCCTTCGGGGGCTTGTGCTCCTCTCAGTTTAGTTCAGCCACTGTTGTTTGTTCATTTGCCTTTTCCACCTTTTTCAGTGGTTGCTGTTTAGTTTTTGTTACACCAGAGAACTAATTTAGGTGGTAGAGGTCGTGTGATCTCAGGTGTTTTTGTAATTAGTAGAGTTGGTACTTTTCAGGGTTTTTTGGGATTGCAGTAAGTGTTCTTCCTATCCTTTTCTATTTAGGAAGTTTGGGCCCCAACGTTTGCTCATACTATTTTCTGTCTGTGTCAATATTCCTCTTGTCTAACCGCCATTACATGTTTGGAGGCTTTCTATGTTCTTTGGGGATCTGCTCCGGGGCAGATAGCTTTCCTCTTTCTATCTTTAGGTGTAGTTAGCTTCTTAGGCTGTGACGAGGCGTCTAGGACCAACGTAGGTACGCTGTTATGTTTCGGTAGCTGAGGAGTGCAGGTAAAAAAGGCAATACACCAGAGCAGTTGGAATCTATGAGATTGCAGTATCCTGACTAACCACCACAACTAGAGGCAGCCGTGGAGCGTTCCTACGTTGGTCCTACACGCCTCGTCACAGCCTGAGAAACTAACTACACCTAAAGATAGAAATAGGAAAGCTATCTGCCCCGGAGCAGAACCCCAAAGATAATAGAAAGCCCCCAAACATGTAATGGCGGTTAGACAAGATGAAATACTGGCACAGAAAGAAAATAGAATGAGCAAACGCTGGGGCCCAAACTAACTAAATAGAAAAGGATAGGAAGGGTACTTACTGCAATCCCAGAAAACCCTGAAAGGCACCAACTCTACTAATTTCAAAAACACCTGAGATCACACGACCTCTTCCACCTAAATTAGTTCTCTGGTGTAACAAAATCAAAACAGCAGCCACTGAAAAAACTGGAAAAAGCAAAAGTACAAACATCAGTGGCTGAACAAAACTGAGAGGGCAGAAGCCCCCGGAGGGGACCCTGAAGGCCCCCACAGAAGTGCAGGACAAAATGCAAAAATATAGCACAAACACAAAAGAAGAAAAAGTCTTATCTGTTAGCAGGAGATGCAGACACGACACAGCAGGCTACAAGGGAAACTGTAATAAAGGATTCAGACCAGAACAATTGATCACCGGCAACCCTGATGGGAAGGTGACTCCCTTATATAAGACCAGTCAGTAACACCTGATTCCCAGTCCTCACAATCTTCACTGGACAGACTAGCACTGCTTGTAACCACCAGAGGGAGCCTCTGCTCAGAACTCATCTCAAACCCATTCACAACAGTACGCTCCACGGCTGCCTTTAGTTGTGGTGGTTAGTCAGGGTACTGCAATCCCATAGATTCCAACCTCTCTGGTGTATTTCCTTTTTTGCCTGCTCTCCTCAGCTACCAAATCATAACAGATGTGACTTTTCTGGGGTAGCTGGGGGCAGATGTTAGTAGCCAGGGGAGCACAAAATAAATGCACTCTCCCTATGCTATTATTATCTGCCCCACTCGCTGTCTTTGTCTGTCTTGTTGAGAAAATAGCGCGGGAGCCCACGCATTTTTTTTCAACGAATTTACACCTTTCCTTAATCCCTAGCTGTAAGAAATTTTGCACACATACACTCATGTCATTGTTAGTGAAAAACATATATCAAACTACATGAAATGACATGGTTAACTGTATGTAAACCATGTGTCATTTCATGTCGGGTCTGTAATTTCACAAAAGCCGGCAATTGAATTAGCAGCTATTATACTATGCAGAAGTGTATGAACTATAAATATATATATATATGTGTCACAATGACATGTATCTAATATATAAAGCTGAATGTATGTATGTGTGTATGTATGTGGGTATGTTTGTCTGGGATTGGAATCCGCACCGTCGCACTTACGGGCATGAAATTTTGAACGCCCGCACGTCTCGACCCCGAAAGCGTCCTAGGCTATGTTTTGAATCGAAGTTTTAACCCCGCGCGTTCCAAATCGCCAAACAATTTTGGCCCTATCTACATAATGGGGAGAAAGCTGAATGCTTGTGTGTATGTCCGGCATAGGAATCTGCATTTACGGGCATGAAATTTTGCACACCCGCACGTCTCGACCCCGGGAGCGTCATAGGCTAGGTTTTGAGTCGAAATTTTAACCCCGCGCATTCCAAATTGGCAAATAATTTTGGCCCGGGATAGGAATCTGCACCGTTGTACTTACGGGCATGAAATTTTGCATGCCCGCACATCTCAACTCCAGGTGCATCATAGGCTATGTGTTGAATGGAAATTTTAACCCCCGCACGTTCCAAATCGCCAAACAATTTTGGCCCTATCTACATAATGGGGAGAAAGCTGAATGCTTGTGTGTATGTCCGGCATAGGAATCTGCATTTACGGGCATGAAATTTTGCACACCCGCACGTCTCGACCCCGGGAGCGTCATAGGCTAGGTTTTGAGTCTAAATTTTAACCCCGCGCATTCCAAATCGGCAAATAATTTTGGCCCGGGATAGGAATCTGCACCGTTGTACTTACGGGCATGAAATTTTGCATGCCCGCACATCTCAACCCCAGGAGCATCATAGGCTATGTGTTGAATGGAAATTTTAACCCCGCACGTTCAAATGCAACATTTGGCTATTACATAAAGGGAGAAAGCTGAATTTGTGTTAAGCGCATAGTATTTGCATTACAGGCAAAAATTTTCAAACCCGCACTCTGACCCGGGTACTCATAGCTAGTTTGAGTCAAATTTTAATCCGCCATTCAATCGGCAATATTTTGCGGATAGATCTGCACGTTGTACTTATGGGCATGAATTTTCATCGCTATCTCACCAGACTCATAGGCTATGTGTTAATGGAAATTTAACACCGCAGTTTTGGTGTTGATTTATGCAGAATAAATTTTGTAACATATCTATTTTGTTACAGCTAACAGCATTATTAATACCGGGCGAAGCCGTACTACAGCTGTTTATATATATATATATATATGTATTCTATGTGTATATATCTAGTGTTTTGTGAGCTGTCATTGATTTACAGTATTGACTTTATAGCATATGGAAATTCCGATTCCGGTATTGATATGCAAAAAATACAGAACTCATATCAGATCCGATACGCAATATCGACGATACCCAATATTTGCATATGAATGCTAACCTACTTACTAGCGTTTGATAGTTGACTCCTACATAATATATCCACATGCTGTTATATACGCCTATAATTGCTCTTTAAGCACCTATTTTTTTTGTCATGTGATTCCATTACTGTTCATATGTTCCATGAGTGACAGGGAAATCATTATCCCTGTCCTTACTTTATATTATTTATTATTCTAAAATATTTACTCTATTCTTATATTTACATGTGTTATATGTTTTTATTTAATGTGTTATATTTTATTATTCTTGATAGTGTTGCTCCTTCTATGTTTGCCAGGGCCGCCATCAGGGCATTACTTCCCTGACAGGCGTATGGAGCCCGATCAGCAGAGGGGGCAGGCATCGGGCCCGTCTCTTCTGCTGATCGGGCCCCAGCGACAGGATTCTGCCGGCGCAGTAACTGAACCTGCGTTCAAGACGCAGGTTCAGTTACTCTATTGCCTAGTCAATAGTTAAAGCCGCCAGCCAATAGGAGGCTGGCAGCTGACGTCAGAGCACATGGCGCAGGCGTATGACGTCATTGTCATTAGCCGGCAAGTGCGCGCTTGAAAAGTTGGGAGAGATCAACGCCGCGAGAGCGCGACCAGGTAAGAAGAACGTTTTTTTTTAATTTATTTATTGAAAGCAGCAATATGGGCAGAACAGAGTCACTGGGGCAGGATGGAGTCACTGGGGGCAGGATGGAGTCATGGGGCAGGATGGAGTCATTGGGGCAGGATGAAGTCACTGGGGGGGAAGGATGGAGTCACTGGGGCTGGATGGAGTCACGGGGCAGGATGGAGTCACTGGGGTAGGATGGAGTCACAGGGGGCAGGATGGAGTCATGGGGGGCAGGATGGAGTCACTGGGGCAGGATGGAGTCATGAGGGGTAGGATGGAGTCACGGAGCAGGATGAGTCACGGTGGCAGATGGAGTCACGGGGTAGGATGGAGTCACGGGGGCTGGATGGAGTCACTGGGGGCAGGATGGAGTCACTGGGGGCAGGATGGAGTCACTGGGGCAGGATGGAGTCATGGGGCAGGATGGAGTCACTGGGGCAGGATGGAGTCACGGGGGCAGGATGAGTCATGGTCAGGATGGAGTCACTGAGGCAGGATGGAGTCACGGGGAGCAGGATGGAGTCACTGGGGCTGGATGGAGTCACGGGGCAGGTTGGAGTCACTGGGGTAGGATGGAGTCACGGGGGGCAGGATGGAGTCATGGGGGCAGGATGGAGTCACTGGGGCAGGATGGAGTCACGAGGGGTAGGATGGAGTCACTGGGGCTGGATGGAGTCACGGGGGCTGGATGGAGTCACGGAGCAGGATGGAGTCACGGGGGGCTAAATGGAATCACTGGGGCAGGATGAGTCACGGGGGCAGGATGGAGTCACTGGGGTAGGATGGAGTCACGGGGGGCTGGATGGAGTCACGGGGCAGAACAGAGTCACTGGGGAAGGATGGAGTCACTGGGGGCAGGATGGAGTCACAGGGCAGGATGGAGTCACTGGAGTAGGATGGAGTCACTGGGGCTGGATGGAGTCACTGGGGCAGGATGGAGTCACGAGGCAGGATGAAGTCACTGGGGCTGGATGGAGTCACGGGGGGCAGGATGGAGTCACTGGGGTAGGATGGAGTCACGGGGACAGGATGGAGTCACTGGGGCAGGATGGAGTCACGGGGCAGGATGGAGTCATGAAGGCAGGATGGAGTCACAGAGGGCAGGATGGAGTCACGGGGGCTGGATGGAGTCATGGGGCAGGATGGAGTCACGGGGGGCTGAATGGAATCACTGGGGCAAGATGAGTCACGGGGGCAGGATGGAGTCACTGGGGCAGGATGGAGTCACTGGGGCAGGATGGAGTCACGGGGCAGGATGGAGTCACGGGAAGCAGGATGGAGTCACTGGGACTGGATGGAGTCACTGGGGCAGGATGGAGTCACTGGGGCTGGATGGAGACACGGGGCTGGATGGAGTCACGAGGCTAGATGGAGTCATGGGGGGCTGGATGGAGTCACTGGGGATGGCTGGAGTCACGGGGGTAGAATTGGAGACATGGTGCAGGATGGAGACAGATGGGGCAGGATTATGGGGCATGATGGAGTCACTAGGGCTGGATGGAGTCACTGGGGCAGAATGGAGTCACGGGGCAGGATGGAATCACGGGGACTGGATGGAGTCACGGGGGGCTGGATGAAATCATGGGGCAGGATGGAGTCACGGGGCTGGATGGAGTCACTGGGGCAGGATGGAGTCATGGGGCAGGATGGAGTCATGGGGAGGATTGGAGACATGGTGCAGGATGGAGACAGATGGGGCAAGATCATGGGGCAGGATGGAGACAGATGGGGCAGGATCATGGGGCAGGATGGAGACAGATGGGGCAGGATCATGGGGCAAGATGGAGACAGATGGTGCAGAATCATGGGGTAGGATGGATACGATGGGGCAGGATCATGGGACAAATCGCCTGGGGCAGGATTATGGGACAGATGGGGCAGGATCATGGGGCAAGATGGAGACAGATTACGCAGGATCATGGGGCAGGATGGATACGATGGGGCAAGATCATGGGACAGATGGTGTGGGGCAGGATCATGGGACAGATGGGGCAGGATCATGGGGCAAGATGGAGACAGATGGTGCGGATCATGGGACAGGATCATGGGACAGATGGTCTGGGGCAGGATCATGGGCAAGATGGAGACAGATGGGGCAGGATCATGGGGCAGGATCATGGGACAGATGGAGCAGGATCATGGGGCAAGATGGAGACAGATGGTGCAGGATCATGGGGCAGGATGGATACAGTGGGGACAGATGGGGCAGGATCATGGACAAATGGGTCAGGATTATGGGGCAGGATGGATACGATGGGGACAGATAGGGAAGGATCATGGGACAGATGGGGCAGGATCATGGGGCAGGATGGAGACATATGGTGCAGGATCCTGGGACTGGATGGATGCGATGGGGACAGATGGGGCAGGATCATGGACAGATTGGGCAGGATGGGACATCACATGGTGGCAGGATAGGAAAACATATGGCTGGAGCCAGAAATGAGACACACGGGGTCAGGATGGGGGATATTATTACAATAGGGGCTAATTTAGGGATATTATTACTGCAGTGATGTATTCATTTTATTTTTTGAGGATACTGTTTTAAATGGGAGGTCCTGTTATTGTGCAGAGCGACACTGTCAACTTTTTTTCTTCATCTGGTGTAGTTTAGAATTTGGGAAAAAAATAAATAATGTGTTCTGCAAACGGTTCTCTAGATCAGGGTTCCCCAACTCCAGTCCTCAAGGCCCACCAACAGATCATGTTTTCAGGATATCTTTAGTATTGCTCAGGTGCTAATTGCATCACATGTGCAATACAAAGGAAATCCTGAAGACATGACCTGTTGGTGGGCCTTGAGGACTGGAGTTGGGGAACCCTGCTCTAGATAACTGTGTTATTTCCTGCAGAGATGAGCCCTGGCTGGAAGAAGTGACGGAGGTCTGTGCTGGATGAAGATTAAAAGCAAAGATGAAAGACTTCACCTAGAGACGTCACTGGTGAGTCAGTGTGTTACCTGTATACTGACACTATACACTGTATACTATATACAGCGGTCCTGTGTACAATTTCACCAGTGATCACTGTATTACCTTTACATTATACACTATATACCGAGCTCCTGTGTTTAATGTCACTGGTGATCACTATTACCTGTACACAGACATTGCATACTAAGTACAGATCTCCTGTGTATAATGGCACTTATGGTGATATTAGTATTGTGTTTTTTTTATTACTGATCAGTATTGTAGTGTTCAGTCACTATGTGGTGGTAATATGTTGTCCGTCCATGGTGTGGCGGTATTTGTTCCTTGTATGTGCTATTTGGTCACTATGTGGTGGTAATATGTGGTCTGGTCATGGTGTGGTGGTATTTGTTCCATGTACGTGGTATTATTGGTCACCATATGGTGGTAATATGTGGTCTGGACATGATGTGGTGGTATTTGTTCCTTGTATGTACTATTATTTGGTCACCATGTGGTGGTAATATGGTGTCTAGTCATGGTGAGGTGGTATTTGTCCACTGTATGTGATATTATTGGTCATTTTAAAAACTGAAAAATAAATAAAAATATACCTAAATTGTATTGGAAATTTTAACAAATGTTTAATGGGTTAGAGAAGAGTAGGACCCGGCCAAAAGAGTCTACCTTGTCGTTGTGGTGGCTTAAAAAACTTTTGACTGTGGACAGTTCGAGGGGTGGAGGCGGGGCTGGGGTGGAGCCTGGGCGGAGTCTCAAGGGGGCCCAGAAAATTTTGCCAGTATGGGGACACGAAATTCCTAGTGGCAGCCCTGATATTTGCTATAGGTACATGATATTCATATTTGAAGGGATCTCTATATATCTGTACAAGAGGATCACTATAGGATTTGTGCAAAAGGACTTTGCCTATACTGTACTGTAATACAAAGAGTCACTATTAGAGATGAAAGGATCGCTTTGTGCAACTCTGGCCCACTGACTATGTCACTGTTTTCTGGCTGTGGACATGAGCTGTGTGTATTTCCTGAGCTTCCTGGTTTCCTTGCGCAGTCATTTACTGCAGTCTGTCTGTTTAAACATGTTATTAAACTACTGTATGAGCACTGAGCAATCTGTCCCATATTATAGACAGTGTTGTCCCTTATAACATAGCATTCCTTATTATTATGGATAGCATCGTTCTGTATTATATTGCGTCCTCTTGTTGTATATAGCACCATTTCTTAGCATCCTCTATTATGTGTCAAAATCAAAGTCATTGTTAGGCTGTGTTCACGAGTTGCGTTTTTGCTGCTTTTTTCTTACACAAATTAAAAGCTGCTTTTTACAGTACCATCAAAAGCTATGAGATTTCAGACATCTCATTCACACAATTGTTTTTCTTTCCTTACTGAATTTGAAAATTGCTGCATTTTTTTTTAAACTGCAGCATGTCAATTCTTTCAGTTTTTTTAGTGTTTTTTCACCTGTAAAAAGCAATAAGTGCAAAAAAACAGCAAAAAAGCAGTAAATACATGGCCATGAGATTTTTGCAGTGTTTTTAGTGAAAAAAGCTGTAGCAGGATGTGAAACCCATTGATTTTTGTGATTTTCCCAAGTTTAAGTAAGTATTAGTATGGTTTAATTAAATTAGTGATATGTGTTAAAGTAAACAAAGCCTGACCATTTCAATGCCTGACCAATGTTTACAATTAAAAAATTCCAAACCAATTTGTAAAAGTAAACAATGCCTGATCGATTTAGCCTGGGTCTCACATAGCGATACACCAGCGATCCCGACAACGATATGCACTTGTCAGGATCGCTGGTGTGTTGCTACATGATCGCTGCTGAGCTGCCAAACAGGCAGCTCAGGCAGCGATCTGGGACAGCGACACTGCGGGTAACATCGCTTAGTTACCCGCAGTGTACGTTGGATACCAGCGCCCTGATGCAGGGAGCTGGTAATCCAAGGTACACATCGGGTTTCCAAGCGCTGCGCGGTGCCTGGAAACCCGCTGTGTACCTTGGTTACCAGCGAATCGCTGGTCTCCCGCCTGTCACACGCAGCGATGCGTGCCTGTCAGCGGGAGACCAGCGATCAAAAAAATGTCCAGGACATTCAGCGACGATCAGCGATACCCAGCAGGGGGGCTGATCGTCGCTGAATGTCACACACAGCGATATCACTGGGGAGATCGCTGCTGCGTCACAAAACTAGTCAATGCCTGACAAACTCATTAATCCTGACCAATGTGTATAAGTAAATAATGCCTGACCAATGTGTAAAAATAAACAATGCCTGACCAATGTGTCAAATTGAACAATGCTCTACCAACTCAATTACCCTGACCAATGTGTGAAAGTATTCATGAGCAGCATGAATCAACATGTTCCCTTTAACCCCTTAACGACCACCGATACACCTTTTAACGGCGGTAGTTAAGGGCACTTAAACCACAGTGCCGTTAATTAACGGCGCTGTGGAGAAAGTGTATAGCAACCCCCAGAGTCGGAATTTCTCCGGGGTCTCGGAGCCGAGACCCCAGAGAACATGATTCGGGTCGGTTTTTACAGACCCCGCTTTTGCGATCACCGTTATTAACCCTATAACGGCGATCGCAAAAAAAGCAATTTTCCCTTTAATTTTTCTCTCCTCTGATGTGATCGCACATCAGAGGGGAGAGAAATGGGGTCCCGGGACCCCCGATCAGCCCCACGTGCCTCCCGGTGTACCCCAGGCCTCCCATGTCTCCCCGAGGTTCCGGCGTCTTCTTCCGGCAAAGAAAATGGCGGGCCCCTGCGCAGTGCGCAGTGCGCTCGCAGAGCCAGATTTTCTCCGTGGTCTCGGCCCAGAGAACATAATTAGGGCCCCCCCAGTCCTCCCGCTTTTGCGATCGCCGTTATTAACCATATAACGGCGATCGCAAAAGAAAAAAAAAGAAGCGATCCTGCAAGTAATTTCTCTCTCCTCTCTGATGTGATCACACATCAGAGGGGAGAGAGATAGGGTCCAGAGGTCCCCCGATCCGCCCAGTGCCTCAAGGTGTTCCCCATGTCCCTCTGTCGTCCGATCCTCCCGGCCTCTTCTTCCTGTAAAAAAAAATGGTAGGCGCATGCGCAGTGCGCCCGCCGAATCTGCCTGGCGGCAGATTCAAATAATGAATGTATGAAAGTACATTTTGATCACTGTGATAAACTATCACAGTGATCATAATAAAAAAAAACAGTACATAAACCCCCCTTTATCACCCACTTAGTTAGGGACATATAATAAAATAAAGAAATTTTTATTTATTTTCATTTTTCCATTAGGGTTAGGTTATGGTTATAATTAGGATTAGGGTTAGGGTTAGGACTAGGGTTAGGGTTAAAGTTAGGCTGGGTTCATACTGCGTTATGGCAGTCCGTTAAACGGACTGCGTTACACCGCGGTATAACGCGGTGTAACGCAGTCGTTAATGCTGCCATTCACCCCATTTGAGGGCGCTTCGCGATGCATGCCATAAAGCGGCATGCGTTTGCGACGTCCTGTCATTCATGACAGAGCCTTGGACGCGGCCTGCAGCGTCTGGGCTCCTCACCGCTAGCGCAGATGAATCATCTGCTGATTCCTCAGCGCTAGCGGGTATTGCATAACGCGATCGCATTATGCTATACCGTTACCAGCCCGTCAAAGCTATGTGTTGAACAGGCTGGTAAAACGCAATATGAACCTAGCATTAGGGTTAGGGTTATAATTAGGGTTAGGGTTGGAATTAGGGTTAGAGTTACAATGAGGGTTAGGGCTACAATCAGGGTTAGGGTTACAATTAGGGTTAGAGTTACACTTAGGGTTGGAATTAAGGTTGGGATTAGGGTTAGGGTTAGGATTAGGATAAGGGTTAGGGTTAGGGTTGGGATTACGATTAGGGGTGTGTTGGGTTAGGGTTGGGGCTAGAATTGAGGGGTTTCCACTATTTAGGCACATCAGGGGGTCTCCAAACATGACGTGGCGTTCAAAAGTCAAATGGCGCTCCCTCCCTTCTGAGCCCTGTCGTGCGCCCAAACAGTGGTTTACCCCAACATATTGGGTATCAGTGTACTCAGGACAAATTACACACCAAGTTTTGGGTTCTAATTTCTCCTGTTACCCTTGGGAAAATAAAAAATAGCTGGCTAAAAAAAATCATTTTTGAGGAAAAAAATGATTTTTTTATTTTCAAGGCTCTGCGTTTATAAATTTCTGTGAAGCACTTGAGAGTTCAAAGTGCTCATCACACATCTAGATAAGCTCCTTGGGAGGTCTAGTTTCCTAAATGGTGTCAATTGCAGAGGGTTTCTACTGTTTAGGCACATCAAGGGCTCTGCAAACACAACATGACGCCCGCAGAACATTCCATCAAAGTCTGCATTACAAAATGGCGCTCCTTCCCTTCCAAGCTCTTCCATGCGCCCAAACAGTGATTCCACCCCACATATGGGGTATCAGCGTACTCAGGAAAAATTGCACAACAACTTTTGGGGTCCAATTTCTCCTGTTACCCTTGGGAAAATAAAAAATAGCGGGCTAAAGACTCATTTTGAGGAAAAAAAATATTTTTTATTTTCACGGCTCTACGTTGTAAACTTCTGTGAAGCACTTGGAGGTTCAAAGTGCTCACCACACATGTAGATAAGTTCCTTAAGGGGTTTTATTTTCCAAAATGGTGTCACTTGTGGGGGGTTTCCACTGTTTAGACACATCAGGGCCTCTACAAACGCGACATGGCGTCCAGCCAATTCTGCGTTGAAAAAGTCAAACGGCGCCCCTTCCCTTCCAAGCTCTGCCATGCACTCAAACAGTGGTTTACCCCACATATGGGGTATCAGCATGCTCAGGACAAATTGCATAAAAACTTTTGGGGTCTTGTTACCTTTGGGAAAATAAAAATTGGGGTCGAAAGATTGTTTTTGTGGAAAAAATATGATTTTTTATTTTCACGGCTCTACGTTATAAACTTCTGTGAAGCACTTGGAGGTTCAAAGTGCTCACCACACATCTAGATAAGTTCCTTAACGGGTTTTATTTTCCAAAATGGTGTCACTTGTGGGGGATTTCCACTGTTTAGACACATCAGGGCCTCTACAAACGCGACATGGCGTCCAGCCAATTCTGCGTTGAAAAAGTCAAACGGCGCTCCTTCCCTTCCAAGCTCTGCCATGCAACCAAACAGTGGTTTACCCCAACATATTGGGTATCAGCATGCTCAGGACAAATTGCATAAAAACTTTTGGGGTCTTGTTACCCTTGGGAAAATAAAAATTGGGGTGAAAAGATCATTTTTGTGGAAAAAAATATGATTTTTTTATTTTCACAGCTCTATGTTATAAACTTCTGGGAAGCACTTGGAGGTTCAAAGTGCTCACCACACATCTAGCTAAGTTCCTTTAAGGGGTCTAGTTTCCAAAATGGGGTCACGTATTGGGGGTTTCCACTGTTTAGGCACATCAGGGGCTCTCTAAAAGTGACATGGCGTCCAGCCAATTCAGCGTTGAAAAAGTCAAACGGCGCTCCTTCCCTTCCAAGCTCTGCCATGCAACCAAACAGTGGTTTACCCCCACATATTGGGTATCAGCATGCTCAGGACAAATTGCATAAAAACTTTTGGGGCCTTGTTACCCTTGGGAAAATAAAAATTGGGGTGAAAAGATAGTTTTTGTGGAAAAAATATGATTTTTTATTTTCACAGCTCTACGTTATAAACTTCTGGGAAGCACTTGGAGGTTCACAGTGCTCACCACACATCTAGATAAGTTCTTTTAAGGGGTCTAGTTTCCAAAATGGGGTCACTTGTGGGGGTTTAGGCACATCAGGGGCTCTCTAAAAGCGACATGGCGTCCAGTCAATTCTGCTTTGAAAAAGTCAAGCGGCACTCCTTCCATTGCGACCTCTGCTGTGCGCCCAAAAAGTGGTTTACCCCCACATATGGGGTATCGGCGTATTCAGGAGAAATTGCAGAACAAATTTTGTGGTTCATTTTTTCTTTTAACACTTGTGAAAATTAAAAAAATTGGTTATGAAATAAAGTTTTTGCAAATAAAGTTAAATGTTAATTTTTTTCCTTCCACATTGCTTCTTCTCCTGTGAAGCACGTAAAAGGTTAATAAACTTCTTGAATGTGGTTTTGAGCACCTTGAGGGGTGCAGTTTTTAAAATAGTGTCACTTTTGGGTATTTTCTATCATATAGACCTCTCAAAGTGACTTAAAATGTGATGTGGTCCCTAAAAAAAATGGTGTTGTAAAAATGAGAAATCGCTGGTCAACTTTTAACCCTTATAACTTCGTAACAAAAATAAATTTTGTTCCCAAAATAGTGCTGATGTAAAGTAGACATGTGGTAAATGTTATTTATTAAGAAATTTGTGGGACATATCTCTCTGATTTAAGGGCATAAAATTTAAAGGTTGAAAATTGCTAAATTTTCAAAATTTTCGCCATATTTCCGCTTTTTTCATAAATAAACGCAAGTCATATAAAATTTTTTTACAACTAACGTGAAGTACAATATGTCACGAAAAAAACAATCTCAGAATCAGTTGGATTCGTTAAAGCGTTCTAGAGTTATAGCCTCATAAAGTGACAGTGGTCAGAATTGTAAAAATTGGCCCGGTTATTAAGCTGAAATTGGCTCTGTCACTAAGGGGTTAATACCTTCAGGAACTTTGACTTACTTGTATATCAAAAGTTATGTCCCTGCCCTTGGTGGTGGCCCCCACACTGAGCCCGCATTTTTCCCCACACACAGTTTAGCAACATAGATGGAGCGCACTCTGACAGCTGCCTTTAACATGAAGCAGGAGAGGAGCGCGTCATAACATGCTCCCATCGGCACACCCATGACGTGATCGTGGGACGCCGATGGGTTGCCATGATAGCCAGGAGTCTGCTGAATTCTTCTGTGCCTGTCATTACAATCCTCCCGTGGAAGCCAGCCCATGACTGGCATTCATAGGAGATTGTGATTTTAGCTATATATACAGTGGCATGTAAATGTTTTGGCACCCCTGGTCAAAATTACTGCTATTGTAAACAGCCAAGCAAATAAAGATTAACCCCTTAGTGACAAAGCCATTTTGCAGCTTAATGACAGGGCCAATTTTTACAATTCTGACCACTGTCACTTTATGAGGTTATAACTCTGGAACGCTTTAACGACTCCAGCTGATTCTGAGATTGTTTTTTCGTGACATATTGTACTTCACGTTAGTGGTAACATTTCTTTGATATGACTTGTGTTTATTTATGAAAAAAACGGAAATATGGCGAAAATTTTGAAAATTTAACAATTTTCAAACTTTAAATTTTTATGCCCTTAAATCAGAGAGATATGTCACACAAATTTCTTAATAAATAACATTTCCCACATGTCTACTTTACATCAGCACAATTTTGGGACCAAAATTTTTTTTTGTTACGAAGTTATAAGGGTTAAAAGTTGACCAGCGATTTCTCATTTTTACAACACCATTTTTATTTTAGGGACCACCTCACATTTGAAGTCACTTTGAGGGGTCTATATGATAGAAAATAGCCAAAAGTGACACCATTCTAAAAACTGCACCCCTCAAGGTGCTCAAAACCATATTCAATAAGTTTATTAACCCTTTACGTGCTTCACAGGAACTGAAGCAATGTGGAAGGAAAAAATTAACATTTAACTTTTTTTGCAAAAACTTTACTTCGGAACCTATTTTTTTTATTTTCACAACTGTTAAAAGAAAAAATGAACCACAAAATTTGTTGTGCAATTTCTCCTGATTAAGCCGATACCCCATATGTGGGGGTAAACCACTTTTTGGGCGCACGGCAGAGGTTGCAAGGGAAGGAGCGACATTTGACTTTTTCAACGCAGAATTGGCTGGACGCCATGTCGCGTTTGTAGAGGCCCTGATGTGTCTAAACAGTGGAAACCCATCACAAGTGACCCCATTTTGGAAACTAGACCCCCTAAGGAACTTATCTAGATGTGTGGTGAGCATTTTGAACCTCCAAGTGCTTCACAGAAGTTTATAACATAGAACAGTGAAAATAAAAAATCATATTTTTTCCACAAAAACAATCTTTTCACCCCAATTTTTATTTTACCAAGAGTAACAAGACCCCAAAAGTTTTTGTGCAATTTGTCCTGAGCATTCTGATACCCCATATGTGGGGGTAAACCACTGTTTGGGTGCAAGGCAGAGCTTGGAAGGGAAGGAGCGCCGTTTGACTTTTTCAGCGCAGAATTGTCTGGACGTCATGTCGTGTTTGTAGAGGTCCTGATGTGTCTAAACAGTGGAAACCCCCCACAAGTGACCCCATTTTGGAAATTAGACCCCCTAAGGAACTTATCTAGATGTGTGGTGAGCACTTTGAACCTCCAAGTGCTTCACAGAAGTTTATAACATAGAACCGTGAAAATAAAAAATCATATTTTTTCCACAAAAACGATCTGTTTACCCCAATTTTTATTTTCCCAAGGGTAACAAGACCCAAAAGTTTTTGTGCAATTTGTCCTGAGCATGCCGATACCCCATATGTGGGGGTAAACCACTGTTTGGGCGCACGGCAGGGCTTGGAAGTGAAGGAGCGCCGTTTGACTGTGTCAAACCAAAATTGGCTGGAATTGAAATTGGACGCCATGTCGCGTTTGGAGAGCCCCTGATACGCCTAAACAGTCGAAACCCCCCACAAATCACACCATTTTGGAAACTAGACCCCTTAAGGAACTTATCTAGATGTGTGGTGAGCACTTTGAACCCCCAAGTGCTTCACAGAAATTAATAAACGTAGAGCCGTGAAAATAAAAAATCATTTTTTTCCTCAAAAATGATTCTTTAGCCCGCTATTTTTTTTATTTTCCCAAGGGTAACAGGAGAAATTGGACCCAAAAAGTTGTTGTGCAATTTTTCCTGAGTACGCTGATACCCCATATGTGGGGTGAAACCACTGTTTGGGCGCATGGGAGTGCTTGGAAGGGAAGGAGCGCCATTTTGTAATGCAGACTTTGTTGGAATGTTCTGCGGGCGTCATGTTGTGTTTGCAGAGCCCTTGATGTACCTAAACAGTAGAAACCCCCTGCAAGTGACACCATTTTGGAAACTAGACCCCCCAAGGAGCTTATCTAGATGTGTGGTGAGCACTTTGAACCCCCAAGTGCTTCACAGAAATTTATAAACGCAGAGCCGTGAAAATGAAAAATCATTTTTTTTCTCAAAAATGTTTTTTTTAGCCAGCTATTTTTTATTTTCCCAAGGGTAACAGGAGAAATTAGAATCCCAAAATTGGTGTGCAATTTGTACTGAGTACGCTGATACCGCATATGTTGGGGTAAACCACTGTTTGGGCGCACGGCAGGGCTCGGAAGGGAGGGAGCGATATTTGACTTTTTGAAAGCCACGTCATGTTTGGAGACCCCCTGATGTGTCTAAACAGTGGAAACCCCCCACAAGTGACCCCATTTTGGAAACTAGACCCCTTAAGGAACTTATCTAGATGTGTGGTGAGCACTTTGAACCCCCAAGTGTTTCACAGAAATTTATAAACGCAGAGCCGTGAAAATGAAAAATCATTTTTTTTCTCAAAAATGTTTTTTTTAGCCAGCTATTTTTTATTTTCCCAAGGGTAACAGGAGAAATTAGAACCCCAAAATTGGTGTGCAATTTGTCCTAAGTACGCTGATACCGCATATGTTGGGGTAAACCACTGTTTGGGCGCACGGCAGGGCTCGGAAGGGAGGGAGCGACATTTGACTTTTTGAAAGCCACGTCGTGTTTGGAGACCCCCTGATGTGTCTAAACAGTGAAAACCCCCACAAGTGACCCCATTTTGGAAACTAGACCCCTTAAGGAACTTATCTAGATGTGTGGTGAGCACTTTGAACCCCAAGTGTTTCACAGAAATTTATAAACGCAGAGCTGTGAAAATAAAAAATCATTTTTTTTCTCAAAAATGATTTTTTTAGCCAGCTATTTTTTATTTTCCCAAGGGTTACAGGAGAAATTAGAACCCCAAAATTGGTGTGCAATTTGTCCTGAGTACGCTGATACCCCATATGTTGGGGTAAACCACTGTTTGGGCGCACGGCAGGGCTCGGAAGGGAGGGAGCGCCATTTGACTTTTTGAACGCCATGTCGTGTTTGGAGACCCCCTGATGTGCCTAAATAGTGGAAATCCCTCAATTCTAGCTCCAACCCTAACCCAAACACACCCCTAACCCTAATCCCAACCCTAAACCTAACCTAAATCCCAACCCTAATTGTAACCCTAACTTTAATTGTAACCCTAACTCTAATTGTAACCCTAACCCTAATTTTAACCCTAACCCTAATTGTAACCTTAACCCTAATTATAACCCTAATTATAACCCTAACCCTAAGGCTAGGTTCATTTTGCGTTTTACCAGCCCGTTCAACACATAGCGTTGATGGGCTGGTAACGGTATAGCATAACACGATCGCGTTATGCTATACCCGCTAGCGCAGAGGAATCAGCAGATGATTCATCTGCGCTAGCGGTGACGGAGCCCAGACGCTGCAGCCCGCGTCCGAGGCTCCGTCACTAAATGATGGCACGTCGCAAACGCATCCCGCTTTACGGCATGCATCGCGATGCGCCCTCAAATGGGGGTGAATGGCAGCGTTAACGGACTGCGTTACACCGCGTTATACCGCAGTGTAACGCAGTCCTTCTAACGGACTGCCATAACGCAGTATGAACCCAGCTTAACCCTAACGCTAATTATAACCCTAACCCTAATGCTAACCCTAACCCTAATGCTAACCCTAACCCTAATTATAACCCTAACCCTAACAGAAAAATGAAAATAAATATAATTTCTATTTTTTATTATATGTCCCTAACTAAGGGGGTAATAAATGGGGGGGTTATGTACTGTTTTTTTTATTTTGATCACTGTGATAGTTTATCACAGTGATCAAAATGCACTTTCTGGAGAATGAATGAAATCATTTTTGAATCTGCCGCCAAGCAGATCGGCGGGCGCACTGCGCATGCGCCCGCCATTTTTTTTTGCAGGAAGAAGACGCCGGGATCCTGGGGCCTGCGGGAGGACGGAGGACACCGGTAAGTATACGGGGGGGGCGATCGGGGGACCGGGGGACCCTCATTTTCTCCCCTCTGATGTGCGATCACATCAGAGGGGAGAGAAATCATTTTTTTTTTTTTTTTTTTGCGATCGCATCTATGCTTGCATAGATGCGATCGCAACACCGGGATCGGTGAATACCGACCCGGATCATGTTCTCTGGGGTCTCGGCTACCCCCGGTAGCTGAGACCCCAGAGAATATTTGCCCATCCCCCCAGGACACAGCGGCACATAGCGGCGGGCGCACTGAGCATGCGCCCGCCATTTTCTTCATCGCGCCGGCCCGGGGGGACACCGGAGGGCCCTGGGGCCACATACAGGACATCGGGGGCCACATGGGGGTCCCGGGGACCCTTTTTCTCTGTCCTCTGATGTCCGATGACATCAGAGGACAGAGAAATTAAATGGCACAACTTTTTTTTTTTTGTTGCAGTCGCCGTTATAGGGTTAATAACGGCGATCGCAACATCGGTGTCGGTAAAAACCGACCCGATTCATGTTCTCTGGGGTCTCGGCTACCCCTGGTAGCCGAGACCCCGGAGAAAATGCGCCTCTGGGGGGCGCTATTCACTTTTTCCACAGCGCCGTTAATTAACGGCGCTGTGGTTTAAGTACCCTTAATGACCGCCGTTAAAAGGCGTATCGGCGGTCGTTAAGGGGTTAAATGATCTCTAATGGTCTAAAGCTAAAGATGACGCATTTCCTTGGTATGTAACAAGGGTCGACCGGAGTGGTAGTCCTGGCTGAGTTCACCCACTAAACACAGTCTGATGACACCCCGGCCCCTTGTACATGCAATACAGGACCGATGCAGCTTTTCACTACAGGTTACCTTCTCCACTTGTCACAGCAGTCCAGGCGATTTAAAGTTCACAAAGGCAACTGTTGTCCAACAGGGAAATAACTTTTTAATGAAGAGTGGTGAAGAAGAAAGGCACAAGTACAACACTGATTTTCCTGCTCTCTCCCTGACACTCTCTCCAACCACACCCACAGCAGCTGCAGCAGTTGAAGATTTGCAGAAGTCACACATGCTGAAATCTGGGCACTTAACCCCTTAACAACCGCCGATACGCCTTTTAACGGCGGTCATTAAGGGTACTTAAACCACAGCTCCGTTAATTAACGGCGCTGTGGAAAAAGTGAATAGCGCCCCCCAGAGGCGCATTTTCTCCGGGGTCGATGTTGCGATCGCCGTTATTAACCCTATAACGGCGATCGCAACAAAAAAAAAATCTGATGTGCCATTTAATTTCTCTGTCCTCTGATGTCATCGGACATCAGAGGACAGAGAAAAAGGATCCCTGATCCCCCCTTGTGCCCCCAATATGCCCTTTGTGGCCCCCGGGCCCACCTGCCTCCTCCGGTGGGCGCCGCCCTCTTGAATGGCGAGGGTAGCTGAGACCCCAGAGAACATGATCCGGATCAGTAGTTACCGACCCCGGTGTCGTGATCGCCGTAATACTGAGTATAACGGCGACCGCAAAAAAAATGATTTCTCTCCCCTCTGATGTGATTGCACATCAGAGGGGAGAGAACTAGGGTCCCCAGGTCCCCCGATCCACCCCACTGTACCTCCCGGTGTCCCCGTCCTCAGGCAGGCCCCAGGCTCCCGGGTCTTCTTCCTGGCGGCAGATTCAAAAAAATTTTCATTCATTCTCTTAAAAGTACATTTTGATCACTGTGATAAACTATCACAGCAATCAAAATAAAAAAAAAACAGTACATAACCCCCCCTTTATCACCCCCTTAGTTAGGGACATATAATAAAATATAGAAATTATATTTATTTTCATTTTTCCGTTAGGGTTAGGGTTAGGGCTATGGTTAGGATTAGGGTTAGGGCTTGGGTTAGGGTTAGGGTTATAATTAGGGTTAAGCTGGGTTCATACAGCGTTATAACGTGGTGTAACGCAGTCCGTTAATGCTGCCATTCACCTCCATTTGAGGGGCATGCGTTCGCGACGTGCCATCATTCAGTGACGGAGCCTCAGATGTGGGCTGCAGCGCCTGTGCTCCGTCACCGCTAGCGCAGATGAATCATCTGCTGATTCTTCTGCGCGATCGCGTTATGCTATACCGTTACCAGCCCGTCAACGCTATGTATTGAACGGGCTGGTAAAACGCAAAATGAACCTAGCCTTAGGGTTAGGGTTATAATTAGGGTTAGGGTTACAATTAGGGTTAGGGTTACAATTAGGGTTAGGGCTACAATTAGGGTTAAGGTTACAATTAGGGTTGGAATTAGGGTTGGGATTAGACTTAGGATTAGGGTTAGGGTTGGGATTAGGGTTAGGGGTGTGTTGGGGTTAGGGTTGGAGCTAGAATTGAGGGGTTTCCACTATTTAGGCACATCAGGGGTCTCCAAACACGACGTGGCGTTCAAAAAGTCAAATGGCGCTCCCTCCCTTCCGAGCTCTGCCGTGTTCCCAAACAGTGGTTTACCCCAACATATGGGGTATCAGCGTACTCAGGACAAATTGCACACCAATTCTGGGGTTCTAATTTCTCTTGTTACCCTTGGGAAAATAAATAATAGCTGGCTAAAAAAATCATTTTTGAGGAAAAAAAAATATTACTTTCACGGCTCTGCGTTAATAAACTTCTGTGAAGCACTTTGGGGTTCAAAGTGCTCACCACACATCTAGATAAGTTCCTTAGGGGGTCTAGTTTCCAATATGGGGTCACTTGTGGGGGTTTTCCACTGTTTAGGCACATCTGGGGCACTGCAAACGGAACATGACCCCCATCAACGTCTGCATTCCAAAACATTATTACTTCCTTTCCAAGCCCTGCTGTGCGCCCAAACAGTTCCCCCTCCACATATTTGGTATCAGTGTACTCAGGACAAATTGGACAACAACTTTTGGGGTCCAATTTCCTTGTGAAAAATCAAAAATTTGGGACTAAAAAATAATTTTTGTGTAAAATTCTTTTTTGTTTTTTTTTCACACCCAGGCATTATAAACTTTTGTGACACACTTGGGGGTGTAAAGTGCTCACCACAGATCTAGATAAGTTTCTTAGGGGGTTAGTTTCCAAAATGGGGTCACTTGTGGGGGTTTTCCACTGTTTAGGCACATCTCGGGCACTGCAAACGGAACATGACCCCATCAACGTCTCTATTCCAAAACGTTCTTACTTCCTTTGAAGCCCTGCTGTGCGCCCAAACAGTTTCCCCCCCTACATATTTGGTATCAGTGTACTCAGGACAAATTGGACAACAACTTTTGGGGTCCAATTTCGTTGTGAAAAATCAAAAATTTGGGACTAAAAAATCATTTTTGTGGAAAATTGTTTTTTTTTTTTTCACACCCAGGCATTATAAACTTTTGTGAAACACTTGGGGGTTCAAAGTGCTCACCACAGATCTAGATAAGTTTCTTAGGGGGTCTAGTTTCCAAAATCGGGTCACTTGTGGGGGTTTTCCACTGTTTAGGCACATCTGAGGCACTGCAAACGGAACATGACCCCCATCAACGTCTGCATTCCAAAACTTTATTACTTCCTTTCCAAGCCCTGCCGTGCACCCAAACAGTTTCCCACCCCACATATTTGGTATCAGCGTACTCAGGACAAATTGGACAACAAATTTTGGGGTCCAATTTCCTTGTGAAAAATAAAAAATTTGGGACTAAAAAATAATTTTTTGGAAAATTGTTTTGTTTTTTTTCACACCCAGGCATTAAAAACTTTTGTGAAACACTTGGGGGTTCAAAGTGCTCACAACAGATCTGCATAAGTTCCATAGGCGGTCTAGTTTCCAAAATGGTGTTACATGTGGGGGGTTTCCACTGTTTAGGCGCATCAGGGGCTCTCCAAACGCAATATGGTGTCCAATCTCAATTCCAGACAATTTTGGTTTGAAAAAGTCAAACGGCGATGCTTCCCTTCCAAGCCCTGCCGTGCGCCCAAACAGTGGTGCCACCCCATATATGGGGTATCAGCGTACTCAGGACAAATTGGACAACTTTTGTGGTCTAATTTCTCCTGTTACCCTTGGGAAAATAAAAAATTGGGAGCTAAACGATCAGGTTTGTGGAAAAAATATGATTTTTTATTTTCACGCCAGGCCGTTATAATCTTCTGTGAAGCACTTGGGGGTTCAAAGTGCTCACCACACATCTAGATAAGTTCCTTAGGGGGTCTAGTTTCCAAAATGGGGCACACTTGTGGGGGGTTTCCACTGTTTAGACACATCAGGGCCTCTACAAATGCGACATGGCGTTCAGCCAATTCTGCGTTGAAAAAGTTAAACGGCGCTCCTTCCCTTGCGACCTCTGCCGTGTGCCCAAAAAGTGGTTTAACCCCACATATGGGTATCGGCATGCTCAGGACAAATTGCACAAAAACTTTTGCAGTCTTGTTACCCTTGGGAAAATAAAAATTAGGGTGAAAAGATCATTTTTGTGGAAAAAATATGATTTTTTATTTTCACAGCTCTACGTTATAAACTTGTGTGAAGCACTTGGAGGTTCAAAGTGCTCACCACACATCTAGATAAGTTCCTTAAGGGGTCTAGTTTCCAAAATGGGGCCACTTGTTGGGGGTTTACACTGTTTAGGCACATCAGGGGCTCTCTAAACGCGACATGGCATCCAGCCAATTCTGCGTTGAAAAAGTCAAACGGCGCTCCTTCCCTTGCGACCTCTGCCGTGCGCCCAAAAAGTGGTTTACCCAACATATAGGGTATCGGCATGCTCAGGACAAATTGCACAAAAACTTTTGGGGTCTTGTTACCCTTGGGAAAATAAAAATTGGGGTGAAAAGATCATTTTTGTGGAAAAAAAAATGATTTTTTTTTTTCATGGCTCTACATTATAAACTTGTGTGAAGCACTTGGAGGTTCAAAGTGCTCACCACACATCTAGATAAGTTCCTTAAGGGGTCTTGTTTCCAAAATGTGGTCACCTGTTGGGGGTTTCCACTCTTTAGGCACATCAGGGGCTCTCTAAACACGACATCGCATCCAGCCAATTCTGCTTTGAAAAAGTCAAACGGAGCTCATTCCCTTGCGACCTCTGCCGTGCTCCCAAAAAGTGGTTTACCCCCACATATGGGGTATCGGCGTATTCAGGAGAAATTGCACAACAGATTTTGTGGTTCATATTTTCTTTTAACACTTGTGAAAATAAAAAAAATTGGTTCCGAAGTAAAGCTTTTGCAAAAAAAGTTAAATGTCAATTTTTTCCTTCCACATTGCTTCAGCTCCTGTGAAGCACCTGAAGGGTTAATAAACTTCTTGAATGTGGTTTTGAGCACCTTGAGGGGTGCAGTTTTTAGAATGGTGTCACTTTTGGGTAATTTCTATCATATAGACCTCTCAAAGTGACTTCAAATGTGATGTGGTCCTTAAAAAAAAATGGTGTAAAAATGAGAAATCGTTGGTCAACTTTTAACCCTTATAACTTTGTAACAAAATAAAATTTTGTTCCCAAGATTGTGCTGATGTAAATTAGACATGTGGAAATGTTATTTATTAAGAAATTTGTGTGACATATCTCTCTGATTTAACGGCATAAAAATTTCAAATTTGAAAATTGCTAAATTTTCAAAATTTTCGCCATATTTCCGTTTTTTCATAAATAAAAATAAGTAATCTAAAAAATTTTTTACCACTAACGTGAAGTACAATATGTCACGAAAAAACATTCTCAAAACCAGCTGGATTCGTTAAAGCGTTCCAGAGTTATAACCTCATAAAGTGACAGTGGTCAGAATTGTAAAAATTAGCCCGGTCATTAAGCTGCAAAATGGCTCTGTCACTAAGGGGTTAAAACCCCTTCAAAGGGGCCCTTCCAGAGTCTTGGTGCTAGGCATCGGGATTCTCCCATAGGTAAAAGGCTCCCAGCGGCTCACGTGGGCACGCTAGTGTCACTTGGTTTCGGTGTGTGGGTGGATACTCTACCACTCTGTCTGCATGTTTTCTAGTGTCTGTCTATGCCTAAAGACCGTACATGTTGGCAGGCAGGTAACATACTTATGCGGTTTCAGTCCCATGGCTCAACGTCTGAGTCTCTAGTCGGCTGCATGCTAAGGGTGTCGGTCAGGCAGGGAAAGGACATGGGGAACTACTGCTTGGCTTTGCATCTGTTTCGTTCATGTGTGCGGTTAGCACAGTTCAGTTACAGAGCAAGCTCAACCCTTGTGCTTCCTCTCAGTAAAGGCGACAGAGTATTGTATCTAGCGTCATAAGAGTTCTTTCTCTTGACCCAGCATCTGCGCCATTCGTTTAAGTTGCAGAGCAAGCTCAATCCACGTGCTAACATTCCTGTGACATTAACAGTGTGTAGTGCTGAGTGTTCTTAGGACAGTACCTCTTGGTGAAGTAACTGAGCTTGGTACTCTGGCGTTAACACAGTGTGCTTAAGGTAACGCTCGCTGCTTTGTTCCGTCATTGTTCATACTAGCGGCAGGTTACATCTCTGCACGGTGGACACCGGGTTGCGATTGCACTTTATTTTTGCATTTTATTTACTGCGATCCCCCAACCCTGACACCTGGGGCCTGTGTTGCAATCCTTAGTCCCTTTGTTTTAGTCCTTAGTCCGGGCCAACAGGCCTCTCCTGTCCAGGAGGTCTAGCAGTGCCTCGTCTGAAAAAATCAAGTCTGCCCTTGCCAACGTATCTGGGCAGCTCTGAGGAAGCAGCAGCTTCATTTCTCCATGAGGCGGCAAGTCCAGCCACCTTAGTTAACTAATTCTGTCCCTAACTAGAGAGGCATTAAAGTGGAACATACACATTACAATACAAATACAGCATATATATTACTTTAAGACCAGACAAACACAGCTCAACATATTGTTAGGGTCTGCGGAACGCACCAAATATATGAGGTAGAGAGGTGCGTTCGCAGCCCGGGGTCCACCGTGCAGGCGGAACCTGCTGCTAGTAAAATGGCGAAAGTAGCGAACTCTGTTATCCTGCAGAGTCGCTAAAATAAACGCCGTAGCGGTTTGTGGCAGTAAGTGCAAACTCTATTAATACCCAGAGCCGCTAACGGAAATGCCACAGCGCTATATGGCGATAGGTGCGAACTCACTTAGCTTCAGTGAGCCGCAAAGTAAAACGCTAGGGCGCTGTCTAGCGTCGAAAGCAAATCCTGTTACGTCACAGGGCCGCTGAGGAAAAGTGCTGTGTCCTGTCAGGCTCTCAGGTACACAGTTAAGTGCTAAGCGTACATAACGCGTGATCATGTGCTAATGTCCTCGCGGGAGTCACCCGCAATCTATGGCGTCTGAACGCCAGACCCTGAATACGGCAATCAAAACTCCTCACTGGTTACGCCGGTAATCTAGGGCATCTAGGACACCGACCCTGGCCAGCTACCATACCAAACTCCTCACCGATTAAGTCTGTATTCTAGTGGCTTATTTCAGCCGGGTCCCTAACCACACATACGCATGATCACACTGGCGCATAGCATACAATGGTTGATATTAGCACATGGCGGCCCAGCCATGCTACCCTTTTATAGCAACAGCTACAGGACCTTCCAGGAACAAGGACCAATGAGAAGCTGTTACAAACACACGTAGCTACATGACCTTCCTGGCGGACCAATAGGAGCCGCTGCAGCACCTGAACATGTGACCCCTGATCTCCAATGAGAGATCTCACTCTGGGCATGCTCAGATGGGAAAACGCAGGACTTTGTCTCAAAGACGACTGCTCCAGCACTGGCTATAATAGCAGATCCAGGAAAGGCAGCAGCAAGTCACTGCACAGTAGAGGAGTGGGCAAGATGCCTGGACCTACGTCTCTGCTGAGCAGGCTCCACTGCGGCTGGAGATGAATGGGAGACCTCAGCGGGACGGGTTCGAGACTCCCCTTGTGCAGCAGCGGGAACTCGAACCCTAACATTACACCCCCTCCTAGGGCCCCCCCTTCTCTGGGCCTCGCTACGTTCAAAGGCAGCGATGAGCTGCGGAGCATGAACATGCTCGGCAGGCTCCCAGGACCTATCCTCAGGCCCATAACCCCTCCAATCCACCAAATAAAATTTTTTGCCTCGTACCACCTTGCACCCAACAATGGCATTCACCTCGTAGTCGTCCGAAGACGAACCCGACGTCCCGGCAGATGACTCAGGCAACCGGGAGATGACCACGGGTTTTAGGAGGGACACATGGAAGGTGTCGGAGATACCAAGGCGAGGCGGAAGGGCCAAACGGTAAACACAGGGTTCACCTGCTCGAGAACCTTGAAGGGACCCAAATAGCGGGGTGCCAATTTAGTGGATTCCACCCGTAGCCTGATGTTTCGGGCGGAGAGCCACACTAGGTCGCCAGGAGAAAATGTTGGAGCGGGACGCCGATGAGCATCGGCAGAAGACCTCATCCTTTCCTTGGAAGCCTGAATGGCATCCTGGGTGCGGTCCCATATGTCCCGTGCTTCCACAGCCCAGTCTGCCACCCTGGAGTCAGCGGAAGCAACGGGCATGGGCACCGGTACCCGCGGATGCTGGCCGTAATTTAAGAGGAATGGGGTCTGTCCGGTGGAGTCAGCCACAGCATTGTTTAGCGCAAACTCCGCCCACGGAAGCAGGGATGCCAAGTCATCCTGCCTGGCAGAGACAAAATGTCGCAAGTAGGTGACCAAGGTCTGGTTGGCCCTCTCTACCAACCCATTCGTCTCGGGATGAAATGCAGAGGAGAGGTTCAATTCAATGCAGAGTAGATGACACAACTCTCTCCAGAACCGAGACGCAAATTGGGGACCTCGATCACTGACAATCTTGTCTGGCATACCGTGTAGACGGAAGAGGTGTCTAATAAATAATGCTGCCAAGGCCCGTGCGGAAGGTAACCGTGGTAGCGGCACTAAGTGCACCATTTTGGAGAAGTGGTCGGTGATCACCCAAATTATAGTGCAACCCCGAGACTTGGGTAAGCCCACCACAAAGTCCATCCCGACCATCTCCCAGGGCCTGTCTGCCACCGGCAAAGGAAAAAGTAACCCAGCTGGCCGTTGTCGAGGGGACTTGTTCCTGGCGCAGGAGACACACGCCTGAACATACTCCCTGACGTCACGGACCATATGTGGCCACCAGTATGTCCTCGCCAATAGCTCAGTTGTCCTCTTTGCCCCAAAGTGTCCACCCACCCTGGACGAGTGTGCCCAAGAGAGTACCTCCGGTCGCAAATTAGTGGGCACAAAAGTCTTGCCCGGATGCACAGACTCTAGCGAAACCGGGGCTACAGTTCTCAGGCTTTCTTCAGGGACAATAAGCCGAGGCTCCTCATCCTCCTCCTCTGATGACACTAAGGAGCGAGAGAGAGCATCGGCCCGAACATTCTTCTCACCGGAGAGAAAATGGAGGGTGAAATGGAACCGAGAGAAGAATAGGGACCATCTGGCCTGGCGAGAATTTAGCCGCTGAGCCGTTTGCAAATATACCAAGTTCTTGTGGTCGGTGAAGACTTGGAAAGGAAAACGAGCTCCCTCCAGAAGATGTCTCCACTCTGAGAAGGCCAGTTTCATAGCCAGCAACTCCCTGTCCCCGATGGAATAATTCCTCTCTGCTGGTGTAAAGGTCTTAGAAAAGAAGAAGCAGGGATGCTTCCGACCTTGAGCATCCTTTTGATATAGGACTGCTCCAGCACCAACAGAAGAGGCGTCCACCTCTAAAACAAACGGTTTATCAACATCAGGGCGATGTAATATGGGAGCACTGGCAAAATGCGACTTGATGGAGAAGAACGCCTTGGAGACCTCCTCAGACCACAACTTGGGATTTGCTCCCTTCTTGGTGAGGGCTACCAAGGGAGCTACCAAAGTCGAGAAATGGGGAATGAACTGGCGATAATAATTAATGAACCCCATAAAGCGCTGCACCGCTTTAAGAGAATGGGGTTCTTGCCAGTCCATTACAGCCTGTAGTTTGGCAGGATCCATAGTCAATCCCTGGGCAGAGATGATATAGCCCAGAAAAGGTAAGGACTCCTGCTCAAACACACATTTCTCCAGCTTGGCATAGAGGGAGTTTGCCCGTAAGAGGTCGAAGACTTTGTTGACATCCCTCCGGTGAGAGTCTATATCTGGTGAAAAGATGAGAATATCATCCAGATAGACTACCACAGAGGTTGAGAGCATATCCCGGAAAATATCATTGACAAAGTCTTGGAAAACAGCGGGAGCATTACAGAGCCGAAGGCATCACCAGGTATTCGTAATGCCCATCCCTGGTATTAAAAGCTGTCTTCCCTCGTCCCCCTCACGGATGCGAATTAGGTTATAGGCACCACGTAGATCAAGCTTGGTAAATACTCTTGCTCCTCGGAGCCTATCAAAGAGCTCAGAGATTAGGGGCAACGGGTACTTATTCTTGACGGTGATGGCGTTAAGACCCTGTAGTCAATGCATGGACGTAATTCTCCGTTCTTCTTTTGCACAAAGAAGAACCCTGCCCCTGCTGGTGACACCGACTTCCTAATGAACCCTCTTGCCAGATTCTCCTGAATGTACTGGGACATGGCCTCCGTCTCAGGGAGTGAGAGGGGGTATACTCTCCCCGAGGAGGTTCTGATCCAGGCAAGAGATCAATAGGACAGTCGTAGGGGCGATGAGGTGGAAGAGTCTCCGCCGCCTTCTTGGAGAAAACGTCTGCATATGCCCAATAACACTGAGGAAGAGAAGTGAGATCTACGGGTATCTCTGTGGTGGTGACCTGAACGCACTCCCTGATACACCTGCCTCTACATGAATCACCCCAACCCAGTATCCTCCCAGAGGACCACTCAATATGGGGAGAGTGGTAACGGAGCCAAGGTACTCCCAGCAACACCTCGTCTATTCCCTCGGGCAGGACAAGAAAAAAATACTCTCCTGATGGGACGGGGACATAGATAAAGTGAGAGGGATCGTCTGGTGGGTGATTTGGGAGGGCAGAGTTGATCCATTCACTACTCGCACAGTCACCGGTTTGGCGAGCATCACCAGAGGTATAGTGTGGCGGAGAGCAAATGCAGAGGACATGAAATTCCCCTCGGCTCCGGAATCCACACAGAGCTCAGCGGAGAGCGTGGATGGACCTACTGTAATTGTCCCTTTAAAGGACCACTTGGTGGAAAATGCCGCAGTGTCTAGTGAACCTCCTCCCAAGGTCACTAGACGCGTCCATTTTCCCGACCGCTGTGGACATTTGTTGGCATAGTGTCCTAACTGCTGGCAGATGTTACAGACCACGGGTACTCGAGCGGCCCGGGACTTAGGTCCCGCTCGAGAAACCTCCATGGCCTTATGGGAGTCGGGCGCCTGGCTGGAAGATTCCAGAGGTCTGGCGAAGGTGGGAGCCAGCCGGAACCTCTGCCTACACTGGGACCGCTCCAACCTTCGCTCGTGAAAACGGAGGTCGATGCGGGTAGATATGGCGATAAGCTTCTCCAGTGTGGCGGGAATCTCCCTGGTAGCCAAAGCATCTTTAACATGATCAGCCAGTCCTCGCCAGTAGACTGGAATGAGTACTTTATCCGACCAGTCTAGCTCTGAGGCCAGAGTCCGAAACTGGACGGAAAACAGACTGACCAAAGACGAACCCTGTGCCAATGCCAGCAGTTGTAGCGCCGTATCGTGGGTGACCTGAGGTCCTAAAAAGACCTTTTTTAGAGCCTCCAGAAAACGAGGAGCACTCCGCACCACACGGTCGTCACGCTCCCACAGCGGGGTGGCCCACTCCAACGCTCTGCCTGACAGAAGCGAAATTATAAAGCCCACTTGTGCCCGATCCGTGGGGAAACGTGCAGCCAGAAGCTCGAGTTGTATAGAGCACTGACTCATGAATCCCCGACATTGCTTGCTGTCACCAGCAAACTTGTCTGGAAGCGGGAGGTGGGATATTGTGGGGGCAGATGTGGCAGTGGACACACTGGCTGCAGCCACGCTAGCAGCCTGAACAGCGACTGCGGTAACATCCACAGCTGAGGTTGTGCACTCAAGAGCCGCCAACCTACCCTCCAACTGCTGGATGTCCCGTAGTAGACGCTGGTCATCCGCCATTTTACCAGCCAGACCCTGGCGCTAATATTATGCTAGGGTCTGCGGAACGCACCAAATATATGAGGTAGAGAGGTGCGTTCGCAGCCCGGGGTCCACCGTGCAGGCGGAACCTGCTGCTAGTAAAATGGCGAAAGTAGCGAACTCTGTTATCCTGCAGAGTCGCTAAAATAAATGCCGTAGCGCGTTGTGGCAGTAAGTGTGAACTCTGTTAATACCCAGAGCCGCTAACGGAAATGCCACAGCACTATATGGCGATAGGTGCGAACTCACTTAGCTTCAGTGAGCCGCAAAGTAAAACGCTAGGGCGCTGTCTAGCGTCGAAAGCAAACCCTGTTACGTCACAGGGCCGCTGAGGAAAAGTGCTGTGTCCTGTCAGGCTCTCAGGTACACAGTTAAGTGCTAAGCGTACATAACGCGTGATCATGTGCTAATGTCCTCGCGGGAGTCACCGCAATCTATGGCGTCTGAACGCCAGACCCTGAATACGGCAATCAAAACTCCTCACCGGTTACGCCGGTAATCTAGGGCATCTAGGACACCGACCCTGGCCAGCTACCATACCAAACTCTTCACCGATTAAGTCGGTATTCTAGTGGCTTATTTCAGCCGGGTCCCTAACCACACATACGCATGATCACACTGGCGCATAGCATACAATGGTTGATATTAGCACATGGCGGCCCAGCCATGCTACCCTTTTATAGCAACAGCTACAGGACCTTCCAGGAACAAGGACCAATGAGAAGCTGTTACAAACACACGTAGCTACATGACCTTCCTGGCGGACCAATAGGAGCCGCTGCAGCACCTGAACATGTGACCTCTGATCTCCAATGAGAGATCTCACTCTGGGCATGCTCAGATGGGAAAACGCAGGACTTTGTCTCAAAGACGACTGCTCCAGCACTGGCTATAATAGCAGATCCAGGAAAGGCAGCAGCAAGTCACTGCACAGTAGAGGAGTGGGCAAGATGCCTGGACCTACGTCTCTGCTGAGCAGGCTCCACTGCGGCTGGAGATGAATGGGAGACCGCAGCGGGACAGGTTCAAGACTCCCCTTGTGCAGCAGCGGGAACTCGAACCCTAACACATATTACATTACATCACAGTACACAAGGGCATGGGGAGGGTAACACGGAAGGAAGAGAGGGCACAACTGAGGGGACCTGCCACCTCCTTACATGCATTTTAGACAAAAAAATTATCATTTTTTACATTTTAAAAATTACAAAAAAGAAAATGGGCCAATACAACAGTTTGTCCACGCTTGGAGATTTGCGTTCTCAGATAACTTTGACCAAGGTTTTAGACCTTAATTAGCCTGTTAGGGTTATGGCTTGTTCACTAACATTATTAGGAAAGGCCAGATGATGCAAATTTCCCATATTTATGAAAACCCTGCCTCCTCTAACCTTTTGCCAAAAACCAGCAGCCATGGGTTTGTCTGAGAAGCTGCCTAGCACTCTGAAAATGAAAATGGAGGAGGTGAACAAAGCAGGAGAAAGCTATAAGAAGATAGCAAAGCGTTTCAAGTTGCCCTTTCCTCAGTTTGAAGTGTAATTAAGAAATGGCAGTTAACAGGAACAGTGAAGGTCAAAATAAAGTCTGGAAGGCCAAGCAAAAGTTTAGTGAGACCTGCTAGTAGGATTGCTAGTGAGAGGCAAATCAGAATACCTGCTTGACTTCAAAAGACCTTCATACAGTTTTAGCAGTATCTGCAGTTATGACACTTGCACAAATATGGCCTTCATGAAAGAGTTATTAAAAGAAAACCTCTCCTGCATCCTCACCATAAAATTCAGCATCAGAACTATACAAAAGAACATCTAAACAATTACCGAATGGCACCATCACATCAAGAGCTCTCCCATAGCAACAAACAAAAAACAAATGGAAAGAAGGGAGTATATAGCCAAAAATAAAAGAGTAAATTTTTATTAAGCAAAATTTCAACACAAAATCATACAGAACACCTTCTGATACAGCCAATTCCTATACAGACAGGAGAAAATTTACAGCAATAGAATAGGTAATCTCTATAAAGATTTGCTCTTTTATTTTTTTCTATATACTCCCATGTTTCCATAGTGTTTTTCAACATCTAAACAAGTCTGATGCATTTTGGAATCAAGTCCTGTGGACCAATGATGAGGTTAAAATATGATTCTTTGACCACAATGATCAAAGGTATGTGTGGAGAAAAAAGGGCACAGAATTTCAGGAAAAGAACTTTTTCCACAACCATTAACCCCTTCCCGACATGTGCCACGAAACGCAATGAAACGCGAACAATATAAAAGAAGGAAAGAAAGCGCAACATGTGCACATCAACACGCGATAAAAAAGACGAATGTAAACAAAAATGATATCGCTGAAAACATCATCTTGCCATGCAAAAAACAATCTGCCATACAGCTCCATCAGTGGAAAAATAAAAAAAGTTATAGCTCTCAGAATAAAGCATTGCAAACATAATTTTTTTTTATTTTTTATATATAATAGTTTTTATTGTGTAAAAGCCCCAAAACATAAAAAAGATATAAATGGGGTGTCGCTGTTATCGTACTGACCCGAAGAATAAAGCTGCCTTATCAATTTTACCACATGCGGAATGGTATTAAAAGCAAAAAAAAAAAAAAAAGATTTCCTAATTGTTGGATTTTGTTCATTCTACCTCCCAAAAATCAGAATAGAAAGTGATCAGAAAATTGTCATGTGCTCAAAAATGGTACCAATAAAAACGTCAACTTGTCACACAAAAAGAAGCTGTCACATGACTGTCGGCCTAAATATGGAAAAATTATAACTTTCTAAATATGGCGATGCAAAAACTAGTTTTTGCAAGTAAAAGCGTCTCTTAGTGTGTGACAGCTGTCAAACATAAAAACCTGATATATATCTGGTATCACAGTGATCACACCAACTCGAAGAATAAAGTTGCCTAATCAATTATACCACATGAGGAACGGCGTAAAAAATAAATAAAACCAATTCTTCACCTGCTGTTGATTTGTTCATTTTGCTGGCCAAAGATCACAGTAAGGCTCCGCTCATACTTGTCCTGAGCGCTACCTGAACACTCACACTGAGGTTTTCATGTAAATCTCTGAAATATATGATTCAGATGGAACCCCAGGGAAAAGATTCCCTAAAATGAGGCAGATAGAGGAACTGTGGATGCCATAGGACCTATGATCTGGCGGTGTCCGTCTTTTTAGGCGTGCATAAAAGCACGGTCGACCACTGTTTTGTGCACTTCTGAAAAGAAGGACAACACTGAACAGAGCCTAGACGGAGTCCAGAGTAACTCTGCTGCCTCATTACAGTGAATGGATCCCTCATATGTTTCATCTGTCACATCACTCGGAGATTTAGATAGAAACCCCAAAGTAAGTGCTCAGCGCAGAACGCTGGATAAATGTGATCCTAAATATTATGTAAAATGTTCCCAATAAAAGCTTCAACTCAAGCCGCAAAGAAAAGCCCCCACTCAGGTCTGTCATCTGTCAATGGAAATATAGGGGGCTTCCATGTTACTGGTAGCACAAAGGTTCTGGAAAAGAGAAATGGCTCCTCTCCTCTCAAAAGTAATTCAGCAAATTCTGCACTCCAAAATCCAAATTCCCTTCTGAGTCCCAGTGTGTCTTAACCACATTTAGCACCCACATGTTTGGCATTTCTGTAGTAGTGTAGTTCTGTAGTAATGAGACCCCGCCTAATTTACAGGTGCATGTCTCCAGAAGCATGAGCTGGTCATAATTACTGGTCACTACAATGTACTGATCACTTCAACATAGTGGTCCCTACAATGGCAGTGTGAAATTTTTACTCAGCAACATCCACTACTGCTTGTCTCTGGAAAACACCCATGGAGTCAAAACTGCCACTACATCTGTAGTAGATAAATTTCCAAAAGAGTATAATTTTTAAAATGGGGTCACTTGAGGGGGGATTCTGCTTTTCTAGCACTTAGGGGCTCTGCATATGGAATCTGCAAACTATTCTAGGAAAATCTGTGTTCCAGGAGGTAAATAGAGCTCCATCTCCCCTGAGCTTTGCACTGTGCCTCAAAAGTAGTTTTTGACCATATATGGGATATTGGTCTACTCAGGAGAAATTGAACAACAAATTTTGGGGTTAATTTTCTCCCGTTACCTTTGTAAAAATGCTAAATTTGGGGCTAAAAACATTTTTCTGGGAAAAATATGATTTTTGTTTTCTTGGCTTAATGTTTTAAACCTCTGTGTAGCACCTGTGGTTTCAAGGTGCTCACCACACATCTAGATAAGTTCCCTGAAGGGTCTAGTTTCCAAAATGGTGTCACTTGTGGGAGCTTCCACTGTTTAGTCACATCAGGTGCTCTCCAAACGCGACATGGTGTACAGCCAATTCTGCGTTGAAAAAGTCAAACTGCGCTCCTTCCCTTCCGAGCTCTGCCATGCACCGAAACAGTGGTTTACCCTCACATATTGGCTAACAGCGTACTCAGAACAAATTGCACAATAACGTTTGAGGTCTTGTTACCCTTGGGAAAATAAAATTGGGGTGAAAAATCATTTTTGTGGAAAAAATATGATTTTTTAATTTTACGGCTCTACGTTATAAACTTGTGTGAAGCACTTGGGAGTTCAAAGTGCTCACCACAGATCTAGATAAGTTCCTTAGGGGGTCTAGTTTCTAAAATGAGGTCACTTGTGGGGGGTTCCCACTGTTTACGCACATCAGGAGCTATCCAAATGCGACATGGCGTCCAATCTCAATTCCAGCCAATTTTGGTTTGAAAAAGTCCACTGTTTAGGCACATCAGGGGCTCTACAAACGTGAAATGGCATCCGCTAATTATTCCAGCAAAGTTTGCATTGAAAAAGTCAAAAGGCGCTCTTTCCCTTCCAAGCCCTGCCGTACGCCCAAACAGTAGTTTTCCTCCACATATTGGGTATCGGTGTACTCAGGAGAAATTGCTCAACAAATTCTATGGTGTATTTTCTCCTGTTATCCTTATGAAAATGCAAAATTTGTAGCTAAAAATAATTTTTTGTGGGAAACATTTGATTTTTTTATTTTTACGGCTCAACGTCATAAACGTCTGTGAAGCAATTGGGGGTTCAAGGTGCTCAATACACATCTAGATAAGTTCATTGAGGGATCTAATTTCCAAAAATGGTGTCACTTGTAGGGGGTGTCTACTGTTTAGGCACATCAGGGGCTCTCCAAAAGAGACATAGCTTCACTAATCAGCACATTTTGCATTTAAAAAGTCAAATGGCGATCCTTCCCTTCCAAACCCTGCTGTGCACCCAAACAGTAGTTTTCCTTCACATATTGGGTATTGGGGTACTCAGGAAAAATTTCAAAACAAATACGTCTAATGGAACCTTTTTGAGAAAAAAAAAGTTAAATGTTCATTTTTTCCTTCCACATTCCATTAATTCTTGAATGTGCTTTTGAACACCTTGAGGGGTGCAGTTTTTGAATGGTATCACTTTTGTTCATATTCTGTCATATAGGCCCCTCAAAGTCACTTCAAATTTGAGGTGGTCCCTAAAAAAATGGTTTTGTAAATTCTGGTCAACTTTTAACCCTTATAAACTCCTAACAAAAAAAATTATGTTTAAAAAATTGTGCAGATGTAAAGTAGATATGTGAGAAATGTAATTTATTAACTACTTGTGTGACATGACTCTTTAAATTAAGGGCATCAAAATCAAAAGTTTGAAAAGTGCAAATTTTCAACAAATTCCCATTTTTCACAAATAAATGTAAGTCCTATCAAAGAAATTTTACCACTTTCATGAAGTAAAATATGTCATGAAAAAACAGTCTCAGAATCAGTAAGATCAACTGAAGCATTTCCAGAGTTATGACCTCCAAATTTGACTGTAGTCAGAATTGAAAAAATGTGCTGGTCAGGAAGGTGAAAACAGGCTTCAATGTGAAGCATGGGGGGTGGATCATGAGAGTTCTAAAACTAAATGGGAACAGCATGAAGAAGATGCATGCATGCCTTTCTGACTTACACATGGTATCTGGGAATAATATTGTCAGACTATTAAGTCGGTTTTACAGATTTTTAAAAAGGTCTACCAAACCAAACCAATTTTTTTCCAGGTCCTGGACACGTTGAAGCGTGGAAACGCGAAATGGCCGTTGTCCTCTCCCCGCACAACTCGGCACTCTGCACACTGTTGCATTGACCATCTGATATGAAAGTCATGTAATAAAGGACTTCACTTCAACTTACCATGATGAGTGCCGCATACTGTTTCTTATTTTGAATAAACATGTAAAAGCCTCATTTTACTTGGAAGCAGCCTCCTCAAGGAAAAGAGACAGGAGTGCCATTGAGGCATTGACCAATCTGCATAAGCCTACGCATTTTCTATTGGTTTAATAAACAGCAAATCTTTAGCAGTTGTGTGACTGGAGCAAAGCCTGCAGAGATACGCAAATGTGACTATTTATCCCTAATTTTCATGAGTCTGTTGTTGCCGTGTGTAATAAAGCTGATATCTTAAAAAAAAATTGCCACACATTGCTAGATATATTGAATTTGTACATAACACCTCTTTGAAGGTACTTAAAAATAAAGCTAGGATTTTTTTTCATAAGCATAAAGCATTCAACATGAGAAAGGGTGACGTTAAGGGATGTGGATGTGGTGCTGCCAGCCAAGGCAGATTACAGATCAGAAGGTGACTGGATATCGTTCTAGCTTCCTGTCAAAATGTGGTCAGCGTGGTACACCACTGACGAACCCAGACAATTGCCAGGATGTTGTTGGTTGGATGCCAGACAAAGGCTCCAGTGTAGTGACAAGCAGCACCATGAAGTCTTCCACACGGTCCACACTCAGTAGCTGTTTACGTTCTCATGTAATTTGTCAGGCCTCTCAACATGCACCATTAAAGAAGATCATGAGGAGGTGGAGTGCAGTGATGCCCAAACATTTGAGCACCCATGGCAGGAGAAAGCCACGTTGCAGAAGGTCAATTCATGTCTGAAAAGGTGGAGGATAATCATGACGCACAGTTGCCATCAGGTCAGCCTAAAATTGCAACTCAAAAGTATGATCAGATTGAGGAGTTGGAAGATGATGTGGTCGATGATGAGACCATTGATCCAACCTGGCACGCCTAACGAGCACAGCAGTGCAGACAGGGATTAATCCGTAGCACAAAACAGGAAAGTAGAGGTAGTGGTTTGACCAGAGTGAGAACTCGGTCAACTGTTATTATTATTATATTATTATTTATTTATATAGCACCATTGATTCCATATGCTGGACATGAGAAGGAGTTACATACAAATTACAGATATCACATACAGTAAACAAACTAACAATGACAGACTGATACAAAGGGGAAAGGACCCTGCCCTTGCTTGCTTACATTCAACAGATCCCCCCGCACTCAGCTAAATAACAGGCCGTGGGTGCGTTGTTCCCCTGTATGGCAGTTTTTTCTGAAATTCTTCAGAAACAAACTGTAATTTGCATCATCTGCCAAACTAAGCTAAGAAGAGGCAAGAACACTGCCAACCTGAGCACCAGCAATATGCAAAAGCACATGGCAGCCAAGCACCCCAGTATACGGGCGGAACACCTGAGTACAAAATCTGTGTCTGATAGTGAAACCACTGCCCCTTCCCCTATGTTACAGCCTTCCCAATCTGCTGTCCATGAAGCAGGTGCTGATGCCTCCTGCCCACAACCTGCAGTTGCACAGACACAGCAGTCAGTAAACATGATCAGTTCGTTGTAACAGTGCAGCGTTTACTTGTCCCTGCCCAAGACTTTTAACAGAAAGCAGAAATTTCGACCCACTCACAGGCCAAAACGCAAAACACCGACATAGCCAGATTGGTAGCCCTGGAAATGTTGCCATATTGATTTGTGGGAACTGAATCTTTCTGCGGCCTCTTGGCGTAGCAGCCGCACTGTAATCGATTACCATCCTACACTATTTTCCCGGTGTGCCGTCAACGCTTTACATAAGCACGTGTTACACAATATCATCCGTGCTCTTGCCAAAGCAGTCACTAGGAAGGTCTACTTTACCACAAACACATGGACAGGGATGTGACATTTCCCTTATGGCACACTGGCTGAATCTGGTGGAGTCTGGAACAGAATCTGAGGCTAGGACATTACACATCTTACCCACACCAAGAATAGTGGTCCCAACTTCCATCAGGGTATCAGTCTCCTCGTATTACAGTTCCTGTTTCTACTCCTCACTAAAAGTAGCCTCCGCATCACTCCCCAGCTGGGAGGTCTGCAGCACTGCCTTGGCAAAGGCAGGCAGCATGCTCTACTGAAGCTCATCTGTTTAGGTGACAAAGCCCACCACGCAGCCAAGCTGTTGAAGGTGATAAAAGAACAGACCAATCAGTGGCTCTCCCTGCTGAACCTCCAACCAGGTCTGGTTGTGTGCGATAATGGGTGTAACTTGGTGGCGACTTTAAAGCTCAGCAGCTGGTAAACACGTTCCATGCATGGCCTAAGTGCTGAACTTGGTTCTATTGCATTTTTTAAAAACATACCCTGACTTGCCTGACCTACTTGCCAAGGTACGGCGAGTCAGTGCACATTTCCGAAAGTCGTCTCAGGCTTTTGGTGGACTAGCTTTGCTACAGCAGCGCTTTAATTTGCCTCGTCACTGACTGATTTGTGACCTGTCTACATGCTATAATTCGACCTTTAATAATAATAATAATAATTTTTTTATTTCTACAGCACCAACATATTCCGCATCACTTTCCATTTTAGAGGGGACTTGTACAGACAATAAAAGACATTACAGAATAATAATAATCACATAAACAACAGGTACCAAGAGGAATGAAGGCCCTGCTCGCAAGCTTATAATCTATGAGGAAATAGGGAAGACACGAAAGGTGGATGGTAACAATTGCTTTCATTGTTCTAACCAGCCATTATGTAAGAAATCAGGTGTTCATGTAATTCTGCATGAACCGACTAGACTATGTGTAAAAGTACAGACACAGAGGTCTATTAAATGCAAAAAGCATGTGAGAACAAGATACAAGGATCCTGGTGATGAAGAAAATTTTGAGTGGGCAACACAGGGATAGTTCGATAAATGTGTTGAGGCGCTAAGCAGTTCATATGTTAGCAAGGCTTAGTGAGCAGCAGAGAGCGGTGTTGAATTCCAGCTTCTCAATGCCATCAAAGTAACACTCAGCCACCACACATAACAATGCAGAGTGGGTGTGGATCGACGACATTTCTGAGGTTTTTCAAAACTTTGCGTACTGCACCAAGATGGTGAGCGCTGATGACACTATTGTCAGTGTAATCATTCCACTGCTCTGTCTATTAAAATGTTACCTGCAGAATCTCAGAGATGAAGCATTGAATGCCGAGCAGGTGGCTATGGAGCAAGATTTTACAGTGGCTGATAACACACAGCCCAGCCTCACACAGTATTCTCAAGCCACATTGGGTGATGACGAGAAACAGGAAGAGGAGGAGAAGGATATGGCAGAACAGGAGTTTTTGGTCTGCGACTACAGAGGGGACTCCCAATCCCAGCTTCATGAATGTCCAGCATGGATGGCCTGAAGAGAAGAAGGAGGATGAGGAGGCTAAAAGTCATGAGGAGGAGATGATGGTTAGTGTTCTTCCAGGTGAGGACACGGAACATTTGATACTTTGTTGCCTACCACACATGGCAGAGTTCATGTCCAGATGCCTTTCCCAAGACCCTTGCATAAAACACATTTTGTCTAACATGAAATACTGGCTGTGCACCTTTTTTGACCCACTGTACAAGGAGAAATTTGCTTTTCTCATGTCAGAGGCAGACATGCCATTTTCAGTGCATATGCATGCCAGAGGGCCATTGTCGAAGACTTGTTAAAAAAGAAGACCCTCAGACAACGCTGCTGGCAGAGGTATCAGCTTTTTTCACCCACAAGGATTACAGGGGAGGGCCACGCACAGTAGGTGCAACTCAAGGGGGGAATGTCCACTAACTGCCACATTTTCATGAGACTGTAACATCAGCAAGTGCTATCTGTGGGTGTAACTATGACAAGGAGTGAGAAGTTGACCAATATAGTGAAGAACTATAAAAGTGACCATACCAGCGTCCTTCCTTATTCTTCAGTGCCCTTTAACTATTGGTTGTCTAAGCTCCACATTTGGCCCGACCTCTCCTTCTACACCTTGGAGGTGCTGCCATGCCCTGCTGCAAGTGTTTTGTCTGAGCGGGTTTTAAATTTGGCTGGTGCAATCATAACGGATAGGCGCACACACCTGTCAACGGAAAATGCAGACAGGCTAACTCTTCTAAAATTGAACAACGGATGAATTTACAGCAGCTTTGTAAGCCCTACGGATGACAGCAATGTAATGTAAAAGGAGCCCAAATGTTTTGTTTGGGATTTTGTCTTAACATCCATCCCTTACCATCCAAACCCATTCTTTTCATGAAATCACCTCCTCCTCCTGCTTCTGCAAAAAGTACTTAGTGGTCATAGATGTATACCCCACATGGCTAATGTTTTGCACTTTGTGAAAACTTGGCACATTGTGCAATGGTAAAACTTGTACTCCCTATTGATTCCCTAGCTGACACACTGCAACAGCGGAGTAATGAAGATTATTGCCCCTGCTAAATTGTAAGGTAAGATTATCTTTACCCAGATTACGCCAGTCGCTCAACTACTAGATACAGATACTCTATCTTTTAGAACAGCAGAACATTAATATTTTTTTAATTTGGCTTGCTGACACACTGCAAATGCGGAGTAATAAAGATTATTGCCCCTGCTAAATTTTCATGCAAGATTATCTGTACTCGGATTGCACCAGTCGTACAACTGCTAGACAAATATTATTTATTTTGAGTGGAAAATAGCAGAGAGCTGCAGCATGTACTTGCAATGATCAGAACACCCAGGTGCCTACCTTTCAACTACCAACCCTCTCTCCTATTAAATCTCTCACAATAAATCCCCACCTAATAAACAAAACAAGTAATCTTAACAGTCTTCAGCACTTACAGTAAAAGAGCTTTTTTGGAATAAATAACGAGTCCCTCACTATAACTTTCTATCACGCTCCTTCACCTCTACGCTGTTTCTGGGTACAATGTGCACAAGATAGCGCCAGCAGCACTAAATATTTCCTATGACGCTGGAAGGCCAGCCAATCACAGTAATGCCACACCAAAGAAGGCACCGTCATTACTGTGATTGGCAAGGTAGCCCAGCATGTTCATTGGCTGCAAATAAACTGCCAAACATGCCGGGCAGGTCATTTGAGTATACTGAGGCGAATACCTAATTTCTCGCCGAGTAATGAATATCCCAAACACTGTACTATTCGTGAAAGTAACTGTTAGGGTTCGAATTCCCGCTGCTGCACAAGGGGAGTCTCGAACCGGTCCCACTGCGGTCCCCCATTCATCTCCAGCCGCAGTGGAGCCTGCTCAGCAGAGACGTCGGTCCCAGCGTCTTGCCCATTCCAGTACTGTGCAGAGACTTGCTGCTGCCTCCCCTGGATCTGCTATTATAGCCAGTACTGGAGCAGACGTCTTTGGGACGAAGTCCTGCGTTTCCCCTTCTGAGCATGCCCAGGGTAAGATCTCTCATTGAAGATCTGGGGTCACATGTTCAGGTACTGCAGCAGCTCCTATTGGTCCGCCAGGAAGGTCATGAAACTACATGTGTTTGGAACAGTTTCTCATTGGTCCTTGTTTCTGGCAGGTCCTGTAGCTGTTGCTATAAAAGGGTGGCATGGCTGGGCCGCCATGCGCTAATATCAATCATTATATGCTTAGCGCCAGTGTGGTCATGCGTGTGTGTGGTTAGGGCCCAGCTGAAATAAGCCCCTAGAATACCGACTTAATCGGTGAGGAGTTTGGTATGCTAGCTGGTCAGGGTCGGTGTCCTAGATGCCCTAGATTGCCGGCATAACCGGTGAGGAGTTTGATTGCCGTATTCAGGGTCTGGCGCAATAGATTGCGGGTGACTCCCGCGAGGACATTAGCGCATGATCACGTTCTATGTTCGCTTAGCTGTTCACTGTGTACCTGGGTGCCTGACAGGACACAGAAGTTTGTCTCAGCGGCTCTGTGACGTAACAGGGTTCGCTTTCAACGCTAGACAGCGCCCTAGCGTGTTTATTTTGCGACTCAGTTGTGTTAAGTGAGTTCGCACACATCGCCATATAGCGCTGCGGCACTCCTTCTAGCGGCTCTGTGGATTAACAGAGTTTGCACATATTGCCACAGCGCGTTACGGCGTTTATTTGCGACTTGCGGATAAAGAGTTCGCTTCTTGCGCCATTTTACTAGCAGCAGGCTCCGCCTGCACGGTGGACCCAGGGCTGCGAACGCACCTCTCCACATCTTATATTTGGTGCGTTCCGCAGACCCTAACAGTAACAAATAATGCCTAATAATTTTGCTCATCACTAGTGTTTATTTCTGTTAATGTTGATGATTATGGCTTACAGCAAATGAAAACCCAAAAGTCATTTTCTCAGTAAATTAGAATACTTTATAACACCAGCTTGAAAAATGATTTTAAAATCTGAAATGTTGGCCTACTAAAATATATGTTCAGTAAATGCAATCAGTACTTGCTTGGGGCTCCTTTTACATCAATTACTGCATCAATGCGGCATGGCATGGAGGCGATCAGCCTGTGGCACTGCTGAGATGTTATGGAAGCCCAGGTTGCTTTGATAGCAGGCAAAAAAGGGGGGAGAAGCCAGCGCCACACATGATCAGCATGAAATACATTAAGTGCATCTGCACATATTAGTTTCTAACTGTTTTTTTAAAAATGAGACATTTGGCAAATAATTGATCAATTCTTTGAGCCACCCCGCCACGACAAGGCATTCTCATATGGGGCAGTCCTACTCTACGTTTTTTATTTTCGCTGTGCCATTACGGCCTCCTAAATATATTAAAAGCAAGA
>JARQOD010000003.1:237067001-237113030 GCA_033576555.1 Oophaga sylvatica
GCTTCTTTGGCTGCCATGTCCGCCATGTTATTGCCTCACGCCTCTTCTGTTCTCAGTTTTCCATGCGCTTTTGATTTTTCAAATTGCCACCATATTGGAAGTTGGAGTACACCCAGGAGGTCCCTGAAGGCTCCATGATGCTTCACGGTTGTCCCGTTTGCTGTGATGAAGTCCCTTGCAGCCCAGATGGGCCCAAAGTCGTGTGCTATGCCATGTGAGCACCTGTAGTCAGTGTAGATGTTTGCAGTCTTGCCTTCTGCCATCTGGCAGGCCTTCGTCAGCGCTATCAGTTCTGCTTCCTGGGCTGACAGACTAGGTGACAGACTTCTGGACCACAGGATTTCTTGATTGCTGGTCACTGCACTTCCTGTTTGGAAACTTCTTCATCATCTGCAAATCTGGAGCCATCCAAGTAGAGGATAAATTCTGTAAATTTTGTTCTGAAAAGTCCATATTGTATCCCCCTTGGGAGTGGGAGTAGAGTGGCCGGGATGATTACTGTAGGTCTGGAGACGGTGACATTATGAGAAAAAGGCGATAGAGGCGCCACAAAGATGCCTGGCGGTGGGGAGATTATTGTTGGTTTAGCTTGATTGAGGATTGCCAAGATGTCGTGTGGAGTGAGAGTTTCCAGTGGCTGTCCAAGAGTGATGTCAGCAACCTTGTCCAGGAAGGTGTGTGCTGCAGATACTGCCATCAGGCAGCAGGGTGCTCCTCTTGCAACTGGATCCAAGCGGGCTGAGAGGCAGCCTAAAAGTCTCTGTTTTCCCCTGTGAATCCGTGCCAGGAATCCAGTAGCATGACCTTCTTTCTTCCATCAGGTAGACAGAAAGATTTCTCGTAATCAGGTAGGCCTGGTATTGGTGCTGAGACTGTTCTTCCAGTCTCCTGAATGAGTTGAAGGCTGCGTCCAATAGAAGGAGCAGGGTTGCTTTGATGCAAGCACACAGAGGTTACATTAGGACTGAGGCATCAGGGATCCAAGTTCTGCAATACGACACTAGACCAGGGAAAGCCTGCAGCATTTTTGGAGTTGTTGGGGGAGCCATCTTCTCCACAGTGGTCTTCCAGGCTTTTGACATGTGTTTCGTCTGGTGGGCAATACAGTGTCCCAGAGATGTAACTTGCTTCTGGCATCACTGGACTTTGTTCTTCCAGACCTTGCATTGCTGTTCCTCCAGGTAGAGTAGGAGAGACAAGGAATGGACTGTGCAGTTATCGATGTCAACCACACAAAAGAGAAGGTCATCCATGTGTTGTAGAAGAGTGACTCTTGCATATTCTGCAATCCAGTTGACGAGGATGGAGGACATTGTCTTGGTGAAACTTGAAGGGCTTGTTCTGAGCACCTTGAGGCAACACTGTCCATATGCACTGCACTGGTGCGTGAAGGCAGGCCTCCAGGTGGAGGGGAAACACTGAAGAAGGCACTGGCCAGGTTGATCACCGTGAATACCGTTGCGGTGACTGGGACTTTTGAGAGCAGAGTGTGACGGTTCAGCACTATTGGGGTTTCAAATCTGGGGTGCCAAATACCGTAGCCTCTTTCACGGCCTCCAGGCCTTGCACCATTCTGAACTCAGTGGGGTTTACAGTCTTTTTCTTCACTGTGGAAAGCTGGGATTGATTCCGATGGGCGAGGCAGCCCCGTTTGGTCTTGTCCTTCACTATGCGGCAGGGGACTCCCATCTCCCAGAGCTGGCGGGAAAACAAGCCACCTACTAGGATCCACATCATGAGAGATGACGACCAGTTGGCTTTCTTGTTCTCCACCAAGGCAGTCACTGTGTTAGCACCTGCTCTGGTCACAGGGGGTCTTCTTGTTGGGACGTCTCCTTCATCGGCTGCTTTTTCTCAGCATGGGCCATCAGTAGTTTCTTTTTCTCCAGCTCGGTCTCAGGTCAGTATTTGTGCACAAGTTTGAAGAGCTGAGTGGCCTTTTGCCAGTCTAGGGCCTGGGTGAACTGGTTGATTGCAGGGGGCACCTCCTGGTGCTTGCAAAAGATGAACCTCTGGCGTTGGAGCCAGATGAGGTGTTGCCATTCCATGAAGCGAGTAGGGTCCTTCTTGAGTTAAATATCCTGGCCAATGTCAAAGTTCTCAGGCCATCTTCTTAGGCGAGTTCGCTTAGACCTTCAGTTGGTCAGAGACATCTTGACTCTGGGTGATGGAGTGGCTTTCCTGGTACTATGTCCAGCACCTCCTATGATAGGTCTGCAGTGTGGTTGTTCCTGTTTCTTCTTGGGTCAGGGGTGAAGAAAGTGTCATGGTCCCATCTTCCTGGAACACTCTGGTCGCTTTCAGCTTCTGCAGTAGGTCCATTCCCAATAGGTTGAGGGTGTAGGTCTTTGACACAACAAACTGGGACATGATGGAGTGTTCTGGCTGAGTCCACACGCTCAGGGGCTTCATAATCTGGAAATGTCTGACTTGACCATCAATTCCCATGCAGGATGCAGAAGATTCTGATAGATAGGTGAGGTTGCGGAGTTCCACAAGAAAAGATCTGACTACGCCATCCACTCTCAGGATATTGGTCCCACTGGTGGGGTTCCCTGTGGACTTGGCGTGCTCCTGTCCTATGGACGGGGTTCTTCACTGCTTTCTGTGTTTCTTCTTCTTCTGGGCGAAGTCAGTGTTCTGCACCGGTTCCGGAAATGACAAAACTCGCCACAGTTGTAACACTGGACATCCCTTCTGTCCCGGCGGGACTCAGTCCTTTTTGCTACTGCGAGCAGGGTATCCATTGCTATTGACGTGTACTCAGGCCTGGCTACTACCAGTGGTTTCCTGATTGGTTCTCTCAGTCCATGCACAAAAGCCTGTGCCAACATCCGTCTGTGTGTCTGATCATGGGTAATGAGGCCCAAATCTTGAAACACTTGCATCACTCTGTCATGGAACTTCTCCACAGACTCTGTCTTGTCTTGACTCATGTAATGTAGGCTGAGAGTTTGTCCTGTCAGTCTGCTTTTGGCCCATTCTCTGAGCTGCTCAATTAGCTTTGGTCCTGTCTCCCAGGCATACTCATCTAACTCTGCTGGAAGCTTGAAGTGTTCTCTCATAATTGGCCAGAATGCATCACCTGCTTTTATTTCCATTACGGTCCAGAGATCAATCCAGGCTGCTGCATACGTTCGCTGGATCTGCTGCATTTTTTGGCAAAATGGCATGGGTTGTATCTCTGGGTCTGGCAGCATACTGATCACCTGGCTTGGGATGAAGGGCTCATAGGATGGTGCCTCTACCTGTCCCTGCTCTCTTGGTGTTTGTGGGTTTTCTTCCCTAGTATTGGGCAGAATGTATGACGTTGTGTCTTCATCAGATGAGAAGTGACATGGTGTGCTTGGTGCATATACTGGGTGATGTTGCGGTGGATCAGTGTCATAGTTCCATGTTGGCAGCTCTGCTTGGCACTGAGGTTCCTCATTTGTGTCTGCAGCTACACTTCCCCCTGTGAAGCCATGGTATCCACTCTCATTTTCTTCCAGCAATTCAAGCAGGTCCAGGAAGGTCTGTCTCTCATCATCAGGTAAGGTGTCTATAACAGATGACTTATGGTAAAGCAATTTGAATGTCAATTGCCTGCAGAAGAGGTACAAATCCTTAATAAATTCAAATTTGACCGGCTCATTGGAGAAAAAGAAAGCCCCTTCAAAGTAAAGATATTTCCCGCTGTTGTGAGAATATGCGATGACAAGTTGATAATCTGAAACTCACCGGATTCCACATTGCCGGAATTTGAGGCATCAGTCAGATCCGTTATTAACATGTCCTGGTGGTTTGTCTCGTGTGTCTCTTGCATGTTGGAGATCAATCCCGTGAACCTCCTGCCCCATTTTCAGTTGTGAAGGTTTGTGTCTCCCCCTCCTGGTATGCTTTCAGCTTCGCTTGTGTCTGTAGATAAAAAATCGCTTGATACTGATGCGTGGGTCAGTACAGGATTATCCTTTTTATTCATATCGGGCTTTAGTTTCCTCTTGTTTCCCTGGTGGGACCATTTGTAAGCCCTCTGGCTCTCAAAGTCCATTTTATCACGTTGAAATGTATCTTTTTTTTCTGTTGATAATCTCTTTTTCAAAGCTATTTATTGTTCTTTTCAGCTGTTCCTTTAATGGCAAAACTAATCCTTGTTGGTCAAAGGTACCCAGCTTCCACTCATCAGCTTAAGGTACTGCCACACTAAGCAATCCCGCTAGCGATCTCGTTAGCGTTGCATACTAATGAGATCGCTAGCGGGATTGTTTCTATATCGCTAAATGCTGCCGCATTTAGCGATATAGTTAACGACGCTATCGCCGTTAGCGATCTTCTTAACGACTTTAGCGGTACAGAAGTACCGCTAAATCGCTAAGAAAAGGTGCCACACTAGCGATATATACTTACCCAGCGGGAGCGCCAGCGATGAAATAGGGTCCGGAACGATTCCAGCGACGAGCGAGATCACAGCAGGAAGCTCGTCGCTGGAAGCTGCCGCACTGAACAATATCGCTAACGGGATCGCTAAATAGTGACGTTTTTTAGCGATCCCGTTAGCGATATTGTTTAGTGTGGCATACCCTTTAGATGTCTTCCTTTAATGAGGACATCAAGGATCGATCGTGTTCAATTAGCATATCAATAAGTATGCCAGCACAGAGATTTAGACCTGATTCCCAAATCAACTTAAATTTGTCCTCAGTCTCCTAAGCAGGACTCTGAGCCCACGAAGCACCAAGCCCTACCTCTTATACTCTTCAAGACTTTTAATATTCCATCATGTTTTTGTAAGAAATTTATGTAAATTCGTGATCTCCATACTTTTTCTCTGAAAGTCATCATCCTGTAGCAACTTATCTGAGACTGGCTATAGGCCCACCTCCAAAAACATCCACTACCAGATCACGCCAAGGCGCCTCCCTGGGGTCTAGATCAAAATTGTAACAAAGATTTTATGAAATAAATCCAACAATACAATTAACCATTGTTATGTTATGAGTCCAAATCAACATATCATCTCATCAGTTTGGTCCTTTGTGCTGAACGAGGAGCTTTTGTATACTGGTTTTTATAAACAAACTTAATTGGACCTAACTGTCATGGTCATTAATTGTTTTCTTTATCTTTTTGCATAGATTTTCACAAACCCTTTTTCTTATGGATCTTGGACACTCCTATATTGTAACACCATTTGATTACGGTACATTCTTGGATTATTTATGCAAGCACCTTACAGATGAAGCACTTTACAGCTGAATCATTTTCTTTTTCTTTATTTTTTTTTCTTTATCTTCTTGACCTTCTTTATTCATACTTACCTGGCCTTGGCCCGGAGTATCTATATTATCACATACTGTTTTTACTTGTTTCTTATATGGTTTGGCTGTGTTGGTTATGCAACTATTCTTGACACTTCTATACTTACACTTGTTCTTTCACAAATAAACATGTGTATGATTATGACAGAACAAACCTTCTTTTTATGACCTGTGATACAACCTCTAGTATAGCCTTTCCGCCTTTTTGGCTCTGATATGGTTCTTTGCCTTAATACCTTACCTAATACTTTAATAATTTACTTTGGTTTTATATATTCTATATAACTCACTGCAAATAATCAGGACTCTCTTTCTGGATAACTCTATATATTAGTATAAACCAAATAGAGAAAAATGGAAGCATATGCCATAAAATAGAAAATTTTATTGAAAAATAATTAAAAATACTTTAAAATGGAGACATATTACAAAAATACCACAGCACTAATCCTGGAAAAAATATCAAAAGCCAGTGCTATGGTTGGTGCACCAAAAAATATCATACATCCTCATAATGTAAATATGATAGACAAATGCTTGCTTTTCAATGATAGTAATAAATAAATGTAGGAAAATGACCTTCCATGATTGAAACAGCAAATGAGAAAAATATCAACATCAGAAATAGGAAACAATAATTTGTAGTGTCATTGCATTAAATATATAATATAAATAGTGCACTAGTATAAGGTAGGTAAGTAATATACCTTACAAAAAAGCCCAATTGGTAAGTAATAATGGCAAAGTTGCCTAAAGTCACCGTGCACAGATGACTATTGGTAAATTAGCAATGCAAACTGACACTGAAACGCAAATGAATCAATGAGGAGCTGAAATGGTGAACTAACCTTAATGGAAAAGAAGCTGTGGCACAGACAGACCCCGACGCACGTTTCACGTTAACTTTTTCTCTATTTGGTTTATTATGATATCGGAAGTGTCATTTATCTAGGCCTTTTTCTTTGTTGGGTTTATATCTATATATTAGTATTTTGAGATATACAAATGTACACAACAGGTCTCGTAGGGCCATCTGTTATAATATTAACATAGCTACATATTGGTTCACATCCCTTGGATTGGTCTGCACTACAGTCTGAGTGTACATACTCCCTTTCACATGGAATGGTTCTCTGTTTATGTTGTGATCTCTATGATGCATATGTATATAACTGAACATCTTTAATTACATGAACATAATAAGAAAGGCATATTGATCTTTTATGCTCTTGTCGATATTGATGGCTTCCTCGCATCGTTTGAACTCAGGGATATGAGCTGTAATTAGGAATGCCCTTTTGCATCTTCCATACTTAGGGATATCTCTTTATATAAAAACAGGAGTCTAATTGAGAATGCTTACCAATTTATGGTATTTGGATGGGCATTGATGATCCCACTGCATAGTTAATGCTCCCTTTATTTGTAAAGAATTTGTGCTCTTGTTCTTATTATCATCTAGACACATATCCATTGTTGATGTTTTATCTACTTGTAAAAACCTGGGCTCTTGCCTTAAGTATGGTCTGGATGCACATATAAATCTCTTTTCATATCCATATATGTATACAGTACAGACCAAAAGTTTGGACACATCTTCTCATTCATTCTCATTGGTCTGTACTGTATATATATATTGTTGCATCTACTGAACGTTATTACCTCTCTTTGCGGTCCAGATGGCATGCTCCCACGGACTGTTTCACTTGTAACTGTACTAGCTGTTTTAACATTATCCTTGGTTCCACCTAACTCTGTTTTGGAGAGGGCCGTTTTGTGTCGCATATTTCTGGTGACTACAGGGAATGCACGGCTGTGTGAGCCACTGACTTCCGGCCAATATGGCCGTGATGCATGTGCACCCCGTACCTTGGGTGTTGCGCACTGTATCTTGGATGCCTATATTTCGGGTGACTACAGCGAACAGACGGCTGTGTGTACCACTGATTTCCGGCCAATATGGCTGTGACGCATGCGCACCCCAAACCTTGGGTGTTTCACACTGTATCCTTGGATACCTATGACATTGGTTACTCCTTCTCTTCCGCCCATGACGGCGCATGGGCATTAAGATCATGGACACACGCGCACTGCTTGTGAAACACCATGCAGCACTCCACCGGCTGGAAATTATTATTGTTGATTACTTAGGACTTATAAGCATATGGGGAACAGTACCTCTTTATCACAAACTACACCTGAGGAAGACACTTGGTGTCGATACGCGTGGGGTTACAGATGGCATTCTGTGTGCATAGGGGCACCCATCTTATAAAAATGCAAAGTAATGTTTACAGCTGTCCTTTGAATTGCTTAATATATTATTTCTAATATGTTAATATCCTTATTTATTTCTCCTTTGCATTCTCTGTGACATTTAACATGACATTCTGCAGGATGTATATTGTTTGAGATCTTGCATATCCAACACAGTGCACCTATTGAATCTGACTAATTATGTACTTTTAAGCCTGTATTCATTCACGCATGTAATAATAATAATAATAATCTTTATTTTTTTATAGCGCTAACATATTCTGTTGTGCTTTACAGTTTGCACACATTATCATCGCTGTTCCCAATGGGGCTCACAATCTAAATTCCCTATCAGTATGTCTTTGGAATGTGGGAGGAAACCGGAGAACCCAGAGGAAACCCACGCAAGCACGGGGAGAAAATACAAACTCCTTGCAGATGTTGTCCTTGGTGGGATTTGAACCCAGGACTTCAGTGCTGCATGTATGTACGTGTCTTTTTGAGGAGCTATTAATACATGCATATATATTTACAGTGAAGGAAATAATTATTTGATCCCTTGCTGATTTTGTAAGTTTACCCACTGACAAAGACATGAACAGTCCATAATTTTAAGGGTAGGTTAATTTTAACATTGAGAGATAGAATGTCAAAAGTACAATCCAGAAAACTACATTGTATAAATTATATAAATTTATTTGCATTTTGCAGTGAGAAATACGTTTTTAACCCCTCTGACAAGACTTAATAATTGGTGGCAAAACCCTTGTTGGCAAGCACAGCAGTTGTTACGCCTCCTGAGGATGAGCTACCTGGAGTGGACCCTCTGGACTGAGGAACTGGCCTGTCCCTGGGTGAGCTGGCCAAGTGAGGACCGACCCTATACAAGGACCATTAGGGGCAAACCCAGAGATCGCGGAAACCACAATAGCCTGTTTTGAATGTTTTGGAGACGACTTCGGAGCTGAAGCTCCCTCTGGTGGTTGCTGAGGGTATTGAACCAATGTTGAATGCCAAGAGCCCTACACCTGCAAATAACGAGTGGTTGTCAGGTATTACTGACTGGCCCGATATAAGTGAGCTGAACTCCCATGATCCTCGCCGGTGAACAATTGTGCTTCCTGGTCTAGGTTGGAATTCAGCTTGCTTTCCCGCTGTCTCCTGCTTGCTTTCAGATAAGTCTCTTTCATTTTTTTTTACTGTGGTTTGAATTCCTTGCTTTTGCTGCATTACTTTTTGTATTCAGCCGGGTCCCCTTTGGGGGCTTTGGCTGGTCTCCTTCGTTTTTTTGTATTTGTTGATTTGCTCAGTTCCTGTGATATTTTATTGCTGGGTAGCTACGTGTCCACACCAGAGATCTGATATAGGTGGTCGAGACCGTGTGGTCTAGTGTTTTTTGGATTCAGACGTGTTGGAGTTTTTCTAGGGTTTTTCTGGGTTGCAGACAGTATTCTCTCCTGTGCTGTCCTATCTAGACAGTTTTGGGCCCCAGCGTTTGCCCAATCTATTTTCTGTCTGTGTTCGTATTTTCATCTTGTCTAACCGCCATTATATGTTTGGGGGCTTCCTACTCTTTTGGGGTCTACTCCAGGGCAGTTAGCTTTCCTCTTTCCATCTTCAGGGATAGCTATCTCTCCGGCTGTTCCGAGGCGTCTAGGACCACCGTAGGTACGCTCCCCGGCTGCTTCTAGTTGTGCGGTTAGTTTAGGGGTCTGCAACCTATTAGTTTCCAACCTCTCTGGTGTCAGGCTGCCTATGCTGTTTTTTGCTCCTATCTCCTCAGCTACCAACACATAACAGTAGCCGATACCAAGAGGGGCGGCTTAGGAAGAAAACAGGTAAGGAGACAGGAAGAGACCTTAGGAGAGTGGGAGATGATACAGGAACCAGGGACAAGGCTCAGGCAGGGAGGGAGACAGGACCCAGGATGGACGAGTGACCGGGGATGAGACTCCTAGAAAGCAGGCAGGACAGGACTCTGGACGGGAGACAGCAGGAGACACCGCGACAGAACTCTGGACTGCCGATATCAGAGGGAACTATGGAGAGAAACAAAGTTATACGCGTGCGGTATAGCTGGTAGAGCAGCGCACAGAAACACAAGGGGCCTGGGACGATTAAGAAGAACCTATAAGATAATCAGGCACCTCCTCTAAGAGGAGGCAGCATGAAATACCCTAACTCTACCCTGATTGACCAGAAGGATTTCCGGGTCAAGGCACCTAGTGTCTTTAAAAAGCTGGTGCTGCGCGCGCCCGCGCACTAGTTGATCCAGGGCGCATGCGCCGGTGCCAGGAGTCCATCACAGAGTGCGCACCTGGAAGTCGAGGAGAGGTGCAGCGGGACCTCGCAGGGACAGCGTGCCAGGACACAGCAGCGGCGGGGAGACGGGCGGCAGCAGCAAGGACCCGGGCAGCGGCGGTGGCAGTGGACAACCCGGCAGCAGCAGGGACCTGGGCAGCGGTAGTGGCAGCGGAGGTAACAGCAGTCAGACATTTTTGTAGTTGATGATGAGGTTTGCGCACATCCACACAAAAGAGAAAAGCTGACAGCACTACTCAGACATCAAGATACGCGTTCAAATGCCATCTGACCCAAAAATGGACAAGTACATACCATGTGAAAAAAGAGAACAGCATCAAATCCGGGTGAAAAAGTAGAACTTCTTTATTTTGCCAGATGCAACGTTTCAACCAATACAGGTCTTTTTCAAGCATACAATATTGTCATAATGGCAGCCTTAAATAGCAGGCCTGCTATCTCCAGGACTACTCTGATGCCACTTTTTGATTGGTAGAAGCTTGCGATTTTATCATATAACTTGAATAAAGATATTTTGTATATTGTGTAATTAAATTGAACATATTTGGATATGATTATGCATTGTAAATATTTGTTTTTATGTACCTGCGATGTTATCTATTTTGGACGGCCTCTGGATGGTGATTGGTGGACCTGGAGTCCGCTTCCTATTTAAGGCTGCCATTATGACAATATTGTATGCTTGAAAAAGACCTGTATTGGTTGAAACATTGCATCTGGCAAAATAAAGAATTTCTACTTTTTCGCCCGGATTTGATGCTGTGCTCTTTTTTCACAAGGTTTGCGCAAATGTCAAGAGGAATGTTGGGCCACTCCTCTTTGCAGATCATCTCTAAATCATTAAGACTTTGAGCCTGTCGCTTGGCAACTTGGAGCTTCAATTTCCTCCATAAGTTTTTTATGGGATTAAGGTCTGGAGACTGGCTAGGCCACTCTAATGCCTTAATGTGCTTTTTTTTGAGCCACTCCTTTGTTGTCTTGGCTGTATCTTTTGGGTCATTGTCTTGCTGGAAGACCTAGCCACGATCCATTTTTAATTTCCTGGCAGAGGGAAGGAAGTTGTCACTTTTATAGTACATGGCTCCATCCATTTTCTCATTGATGCAGTGAAGTAGTCCTGTGCTCTTAGCAGAGAAACAACCCCAAAACACAATGTTTCCACCTCCATGCTTAACAGTGGTTGTGGTGTTCTTTGGCTCATAGGCAGCATTTCTCTTCCACCAAACACGGCAAGATGAGATAATGCCAAAGAGCTCAATTTTTGTCTCATCTGGCCACAGCACCTTCTCCCAATCACTCACAGAATCATCCTAATGTTCATTGGCAAACTTCAGATGGGTCTGCACATGCGCCTTCTTGAGCAGGGGGACCTTGCAGGCACTGCATGATTTTAAACCTTTAAGGCATAATGTGTTACTAATGGTTTTCTTGGTGACTGTGGTCCCAGCTGCCTTGAGATCATTAACAAGTTCCCCCATGTACTTTTAGGCTGATCTCTCACCTTCCTCATGATCAAGGATACCCCACGAGGTGAGATTTTACATGGTGCCCCAGATCGATGTCGATTGACAGTAATTTTGTATTTCTTCCATTTTCTTACTATTGCACCAACAGTTATCTCCTTCTCATCCAGCGTCTTACTTATGGTTTTGTAGCCTATTCCAGCTTTGTGTAGGTCTATGTTCTTGTCGCTGACATCCTTATAAAGCTCTTTGGTCTTGCCCATGCTGTAGAGGTTATAGTCTGACTGATTAATTGAGTTTGTGGACAGGAGTATTTTTATAAAGTTGACTATGTAAGACAGCTGTCTTTAATGCAGGTAACGAGATGATTAGGAGCATCTAACTGGACTGTAGGAGCCAAAAATCTTAAAGGTTGGAAGGGGATCAAATATTTATTTCTCACTGCAAAATGCAATAAATTTATATAATTTATACAATGTGATTTTCAGGATTTTATTTTTGATATTCTGTCTCTCAATGTTAAAATTAACCTACCCTTAAAATTATAGACTGTTCATGTCTTTGTCAGTCGGCAAACTTACAAAATCAGCAAGGCATCAAATAATTATTTACCGTACTTCACTTTATTGTCCATGTTTGCATGCTTTGACCTCTATTTATTGTCTACCATCTACTCTTGGGACCCACAATGGCCATATTACAGGCTGCTGCTGATGTGTGGTTCTTGTTAGCCATGATTGTTTTTTTAGATATTTTTAAATTTGTTTGTTTTCCCATATGTTGTCCATGACTCAATAAACAACCTTGGTATTTGTATTTCTTGGAGATTGCTTCTTTTTTGCATACCCCTTTCTCTCTTACCTTTTTCTATGACTATTTTTGTATGTATAAAGCTGATCCCATCATTTTGTATTTTTTGGGTGGTTCCCACTCCTTTCTATTCTGCACATTGTACCAAAGTATTGCATTTTTTGTATATGTAGTATTGTTATATGTATTGACAGTTAATTATTTGGCAAGAAAAAATGCAAATTCAATCTATAGTACAGAAAAACAATAAAAAGTGTTTTTTTTAATTGGTTGCATTTATATAATTGCTTGAAGTTACAAACCCAAAAAAGAAGAGGTTGTTTTATTCTGTATGTCCTAGTAGTAGGTCTTTAGCTGTCGCTCACCATATCACAAATTAGGCCGGAGTCACACTGCCGTAGAATACGGACGAACACTATGCGAGAAAACATCGCATAGCACTCGGACCAGTGTTAATCTATGGGGCAGATCACATCACTGTATTTTTTCTCAGGCGTATTAGACGTACGTGTAAATCTGCGATTGTACGTGTATATCGTCCAAGACTCACCAATGCAAGCCTATGGGTGCGAGAAAAACTCAGACACCACACAGGCCATTCTTCTAGCTTGTACGCACACATTTTCCTCATTTCAGCCCATTGAGTCATTAAATTCAATGTGGAAAATCAGTGAGAAATGTAAAGCCATACTTATGTCACACAGATGTCATACGGATACATAGGTGCAAGAAAATCACATCATCGCATTGCAAATGCATTACACTCGGATGACCATATGGAGAACGCTTTTGTGACTCTCAGCAGGAAGACTCGAACCGATTTTCCATAAGTTTAGTGTGACGACTGCCTAACACTGTTTTACAGCCAAATTGGTTCACAGAAGAAAACAGTTAATAATAATAATAATAATAATAATAATAATGATAATTTTATTTATATAGCAACAGTTGACTGTAACTAATTTTTTTGGTGCTGAAAATGAATATACTGTAGTGTTTTACCCCTTTCTGCCATCAGATGTACTATTCCGTCCATGTGCACTGGGACTTAATTCCCAAGGACGGAATAGTATGTCATATGCGATCAACTGCGCTCCCGATTTTTTATTTTTATGGCTAAACATTAGAAACTTCTGTGAAGCACTTGGGGGTTCAAAGTTCTCCCCACACTTCTAGATAAGTTCCTTTGGGGGTCTACTTTTCAAAATGGGGTCACTTGTGGGGGTTTCCACTGTTTAGGCACATCAGGGGCTCTTCAAAAGAGACATGACGCCCGCAGACTATTCTATCAAAGTCTGCAAAGCAAAACGTCACTACTTCCCTTCCGAGCCCCGACGTGTGCCCATACAGTAGTTTTCTCCCACATTTAGGGTATCAGCAAACTCAGGACAAATTTAACAACGACTTTTGGGGTCCAATTTCTCCTGTTACCCTAGGGAAAATAAAAAACTGGGGACTAAAAGATCATGTTTGTGGAAAAAATATGATTTTTTTATTTTCACGCCAGGGCTTTATAAACTTCTGTGAAGCACTTGGGGGTTCAAAGTGCTCACCACAGATCTAGATAAGTTCCTTAGGGGGTCTAGTTTCCAAAATGGGGTCACTTGTGGCGGGTTTACACTGCTTAGGAACATCAGGGGCTCTGCAAACTGAACATGACACTCATCAAAGTCTGCATTCCAAAATGTCATTACTTCCTTTCCAAGCCCTGCTGTGCTCCCAAACAGTATTCCCCCCCCCACATATGGGGTATCAGCGTTCTCAGGACAAATTGGACTACAATTTTTTGGTCCAGTTTCCTTGGGAAAAATGAAAAATTGGGGACTAAAATATCATTTTTGTGGAAATTTTTTTTTTTTCAAACCCATGCATTATAAACTTTAGTGAAACACTTTGGGGTTGAACGTGCTCACTAGGGTTGAGCGAAACAGGTCGGTCAATTTCAAAAATCGCCGAAACAAAACCCGACTATGGTGCGAGGTTCGGCGACCATTTTGCCGAAGTCGGTTTTCCCATACTACTTTAAGGGCCTTTTCTCGGCCAATGAGCAAGGACGCAAGCTGTGGGCAACGCGATGACATGTGAAAACATACCAAGGACCATAAATGGTAACAAATGACATTATTTAACGACGAGATACTCTCCATACAATGCATGAAAACATGAGAAAAATTGGGAGCTTAATTCCCTAAAAATATTCAAAAATATATCCAGTGTGGATAAATATGCAAAGAATCCGGAACAAAGTAGAAACAGTAAATTTTATTCAAATATCTAACAGGAGTACATAATAGAAACCACACACATAATAAATAGTTAAAAGAACCAGTAAGAGAATGACATGACCGTGGTGCGACAACCGCAGACAATATATATAGAGTATAAGTATCCAAAGGGTTAAGATGGGTAAAGGTGTGTGTAAATCACCAATAACCTATTTGTCACATATGTATATAGATATGGCGGGAAGGCATTCCACCACAAGTAAAAGTTGTAACCCGGGTATCCCAGTAAGTCAAGGCAAGTGCCAAATGCCCAAGACCCGGTTTCAAAAAAACCCCCAGGAAATCAAAGATTCCTAGAGAGCCCAAAGAGGAATGCCTCCCCCCATAAATACCTATAGGCTACAGGTAAACCACAGTACAAATAAGGAACAACAGTGTTCAGTATAGCCCATATACATCACCATGCTCACCCATCATAAATTGTCTGCGTGTCGCGCCGAGGCCCCAACGCCATTTCGCGTTTCCGCTTCCTCGGGGGGCAGTGTGTCAATGTGCCGAGCTGGGATCTTTAAATTGCCCCGCGTGTGATCCAAGCACCAATCACGCCGCAGAGGGACGAGGAGTAAAGAGGTTCCATGTCAATATTCATTTCATGTAGGCGGAACATCCGGTGCCGCACCGTCACTTCCGGCGTCCCGAGTGCAATGTGTGTCAGGAACAAGTGTTCCTAATGACGTCAGTGAGACACATTGCTCCGTTGGATACCATAGGTGACGGGGCACATAGGAGGGTCCGGCAACAGGCGATTGTCCATGGAACCTCATATTCCACTAGTGGTACGTCACATACTAGGTATGAACAGCAAACTCCATATATACATAAATGGATTATATCCTTTAGGGCAAAAAAGTACTGATCCAATAGTATATAGCTATTGAAGTCAGAAATTATGACTGGTTAATAGTACAAGCAAAACCAATGTGCACGTACATACATCATTTTATATAATGGCATGTCAGTATGATAAGTACATGTCAATAATACAGATGAGACAGCATATAATTCGCGATGACATGTGCAGCGGACAGCACCATCTTAGAGAAGGGCATTGCAGCGATTGGCTGGCTTTGTGTGGCATCACAGTGCATATAAAATCCCTCAGCGCCGACCTCCATTTTACTTCTGCCGATCTTAGTGTAGGGAGAGGTTGCTGACGCTGATTCTCAGCATTGTGTCATGTGTGCATTGCCACGAAGATCGTCGCGGTTGCACATTTTGACTTCTCACAGCTGAGCTGCTGTTTCTTTGTGTTTGGCAGCTAGGGAGTTAATTCTGTCTGTGCTCGGTTCTGGGACTGGGTGCAGTTTCTCCCGGCTGCAATTGATTATTTGTTGATTGGTTTCCTTTAAATTCCTGGTTGTCTGCTTGGGGAGTTGCCAGTGAAACCTTCATGCAGACCACAGATAGGAATGAATCTGTATAGACTTTAGTTGTGAGCTCCTTAGTTGTTCTAAGCTCAACTTGGTTAGAGTTTATTTCCCAGACCATTTATGTTCCTTTGGTGTTTGAGTGTGTATGCAAGCGAGTGTTATCCTGTCTGTCTTATATGTCTAATCTGTGTATTTAGCTGAGATCAGCCCATATCCCTTTGGTGGTAGTCAGGATCCTTCTTAGGACTGATTACAGGGTTCAGGGTCTGATAGGAGACAGGGTTAGGTTGGAGACTTGGACCTCTGAACCATTATCAGTACCTCCAAGGTGAGGGATTAGTTAGGACCCCAGTTTAGGGTCAGGTTAGATCCCGGTCCACCTCTTTCCTGTTTCAGCTCATCAAGTCCTCAAGATTAACCCTGAGTTCAGCAGATATCGTGTCAGGTAAATCTATTCTATACTTACATGCTGATGTTGCTATACTAGTTGTTGTATAGAGTGTTGTTCCTGTATTAATAGTTTACTGACATTGTATACATATCATTAGACAGCGTGACATTTTGAGAGCGTTAGGCAGGGCCCAAAAACAAAAACTGTGCTTGTGTGTGGCCCAGCTGCGCTTGGTGACACATGTTCCCTGGAGGATGCACAGAAAGGTAAATCACAAATACCTAATATTCATTCACACTCACACTTCCCTATAGTGCCACTAGAGGGAGCCTTAGACTATATAAGGGTGTGAGAGACATAGCAGTGGGTCTTTTGTTATTCGAGTCTTGGGTGATTCAGGAGTGAGTCATTCTAGTCAGACGGACGGAGATTCCTGTCAGAAAGATTGCAAGCTGTTACCTCAGAACAGGCTGACTGTTAGTTCCCTATGAACGTGGAAAGTGACTCTCGGAGTGAGCACGAAATCAGTCTGATGGAAGGTCCTGATAGCTACTCTGGACAGAGCCTATGAAGGAGCAGAAGGAAGGGAGCTACAGTTATTTGTAACAACGAGCCGACTGAGAAACGGTCAGTGAGCTGTGGATAGAAGGAAGCTGACGACTACACCTACTGTTGCCTGTGCTTATGTTAAGGGTGTGAGTAGGGCGACAGGCGAGTGGTAAAGAAGAAGAAAGAGTGACTGAGGTGATATAGCAACGATAGCTTAACCTCCACTCTGCCTAACCGGACACCGGGTCCGAGCTTGCTAGTTCCTTCACGGCTAGTGGGAGAAACCGGAGACCCTGCTGGACTTCAGGTCGCAGAGGGGGCCCAACAGTGCTGATACGTAACCGGGGTCAGGAAGAACAGGAGTCAGGCCTGATCAGCCACATAGACTTAGTTCTGTCCACAAGAAGGCTCCACCACAATGTCGGCCGGGCGTAGCTGTTCTACACGGAGTTAAACTTGGCTTCATGCAAGTTAGGAACTCACACACATTGGAAGTAAGGAGGCCTTAAACCTACTCGGTGATTACTGGATGTGCATCCTCCACCCTGAGCAGCTTCCCGGGACATACCTGCAAATACCACCAGTAAAGGTATGGAAAGAGACTGACCTGTGTGTGTCTGCCTTATTGCCTGCCCCCTGCACCGCCATATACCCTGAGGGATCCAGTCTCACCTGTGGGAGACTTAACACCTTGCTGCCCAGTAACATCCCCTCAGAAGATTCACCCTGCACCGCTGGTCACCTTGATCAGAAACCACAGGTGGCGTCACGAACAATTACTACAATCCCCTGTAAATATCCCCCTTTGAATGAGCGCCCAGGGCAACGGACGAGCTGCGCTACCCGTGACCTCTCCCCCATTGAAGTGAACGGGCTCGGTGCCGAGTACCCATAAGCCCTGGTGTGTGAGCGACTCACTTGTGCTGATAGCGATTAGCTATACAGTTACTGTGCAGTGACAGGGGAGGATTTTGGTGTGTGCAGCAACGCTGGTTATTAGGCTGCCTGCCAGTGACAGAGTAGAAATTGCTTGTGTGGAGCAGCATAGCTGATTAATAGGCAGGCTGCCTGTCAGTGATAAGGGGGAAATTTCTTTCAGTTACCGAGTGTTCATTTTTTCCCACACCGTATAGAGCTGTACGCTCCTCACAGTACCGTGTACCGGCTGGTATCACGGACAAATACAGGCTGACTATCTGTGTGTGACCCGGAAATATATACGGAGATTTACAATTCCCCAACACTGTATACAGCTGTGCGCTACAGATAGAGTACACTTTTCTGATTTTGATATTCTGCTGTTATAGAGACTGGGCCTCTGACTGTGTGTGTTCCTCCAGAAATACATACAGAGAGTTACAATTCCCCCAACACTGTATACAGCTGTACGCTACTGATACAGTACACTTCTTCTGGCTTTCATATTCTGCTGTTATCCAAACTGGGCCTGTGACCGTGTCTGTTACTCCTGCAATATATACGGAGATTTAAAATTCCACCAACACTGTATACAGCTGTACGCTACAGATAGAGTACACTTTTCTGATATTGATATTCTGCTATTATCCAGACTGGGCCTCTGACTGTGTGTGTTCCTCCTGAAATATATACAGAGATTTACAATTCCCCCAACACTGTATACAGCTGTACGCTACTGATACAGTACACTTTTCTGATTTTCATTTTCTGGTGTTAGCGAGACTGGGCCTCTAACTGTGTGTGACTCCGGAAATGTATACAGAGATTTACAATTCCCCCAACACTGTATACAGCTGTGCGCTACTGATACAGTACACTTTTTCTGCCTTTCATATTCTGCTGTTATCCAATCTGAGCCTGTGACCGTGTCTGTTACTCCTGAAATATATACGGAGATTTACAATTCCCCCTACACTGTACAGATGTACGGTACTGATACAGTACACTTTTCTGATTTTCATATTCTGGTGTTAAACAGACTGGGCCTGTGACCGTGTGTCTTACTACTGAAATATATACGGAGATTCACAATTCCCCCAACACTCTATACAGATGTACACACTTTTCCTGATTGTCATATTCTGGTGTTAGCCAGACTGGGCCTCTGACTGAGTGTGTTGCTCCTGAAATATATACAGAGATTTACGATTCACCCAACACTGTATACAGCTGTACGCTACTGATAGAGTAAACTTTTCCTGATTTTCATATTCTGGTGTTAGCAAGGCTGTGACTGTGTGTCTTACTGCTGAAATATATATCGAGATTTACAATTCCCCCAACACTCTATACAGCTGTACGCTACAGAAAGAGTACACTTTTCCTGATTGTCATATTCTGGTGTTAGCCAGACTGGGCCTCTGACTGTGTGTGTTGCTCCTGAAATTATACGGAGATTTACAATTCCCCCAACACTGTATACAGTTGTACACTACTGATACAGAACACTTTTTCTGCTTTCATATTCTGCTGTTATCCAATCTGGGCCTGTGACTGTCTGTTACTCCTGAAATATATATCGGAGATTTACAATTCCCCAACACTCTATACAGCTGTACGCTACTGATACAGTAACTTTCCTGATTTTCATATTCTGGTGTTAAACAGACTGGGCCTGTGACCGTGTGTCTTACTCTGAAATATTATAGGAGATTTACAATTCCCCCAACACTCTATACAGCTGTACGCTACAGAAAGTAAACTTTTCCTGATTGTCATATTCTGGTGTTAGCCAGACTGGGACTCTGACTGTGTGTGTTGCTCCTGAAATATATACGGAGATTTACAATTCCCCCAACACTGGATACAGCTGTAAGCTACAGATAGAGTACACTTTTCCTGATTTTCATATTATAGTGTTAGCCACACTGGGCCTCTGACTGTGTGTCTTACTGCTGAAATATATATGGAGATTTACAATTCCCCCAACACTCTATACAGCTGTACGCTACAGATAGAGTGCACTTTTCCTGATTGTCATATACTTGTGTTAGCCAGTCTGGGCCTCTGACTGTGTGTGTTCCTCTGAAATATATACGGAGATTTAGAATCCCCCCTACACTGTATACAGCTGTACGCTACTGATAGAGTAAACTTTTCCTGATTTTCATATTCTGGTGTTAGACAAGACCTGTGACTGTGTGTCTTACTGCTGAAATATATATCGAGATTTACAATTCCCCCAACACTCTATACAGCTGTACGCTACAGAAAGAGTACACTTTTCCTGATTGTCATATTCTGGTGTTAGCCAGACTGGGCCTCTGACTGTGTGTGTTGCTCCTGAAATATATACGGAGATTTACAATTCCCCCAACACTGTATACAGTTGTACACTACTGATACAGAACACTTTTTCTGCCTTTCATATTCTGCTGTTATCCAATCTGGGCCTGTGAACATGTCTGTTACTCCTGAAATATATATGGAGATTTACAATTCCTCCAACACTCTATACAGCTGTATGCTACTGATAGAGTAAACTTTTCCTGATTTTCATATTCTGGTGTTAAACAGACTGGGCCTGTGACCGTGTGTCTTACTGCTGAAATATATATGGAGATTTACAATTCCCCCAACACTCTATACAGCTGTACGCTACAGAAGAGTAAACTTTTCCTGATTGTCATATTCTGGTGTTAGCCAGACTGGGACTCTGACTGTGTGTGTTGCTCCTGAAATATATACGGAGATTTACAATTCCCCCAACACTGGATACAGCTGTAAGCTACAGATAGAGTACACTTTTCCTGATTTTCATATTATAGTGTTAGCCACACTGGGCCTCTGACTGTGTGTCTTACTGCTGAAATATATATGGAGATTTACAATTCCCCCAACACTCTATACAGCTGTACGCTACAGATAGAGTGCACTTTTCCTGATTGTCATATACTTGTGTTAGCCAGTCTGGGCCTCTGACTGTGTGTGTTCCTCCTGAAATATATACGGAGATTTAGAATCCCCCTACACTGTATACAGCTGTACGCTACTGATAGAGTAAACTTTTCCTGATTTTCATATTCTGGTGTTAGACAAGACCTGTGACTGTGTGTCTTACTGCTGAAATATATATCGAGATTTACAATTCCCCCAACACTCTATACAGCTGTACGCTACAGAAGAGTACAACTTTTCCTGATTGTTCATATTCTGGTGTTAGCGAGACTGGGCCTCTGACTGTGTGTATGCCTGAAATATATACGGAGATTTACAATTCCCCCAACACTGTATACAGTTGTACACTACTGATACAGAACACTTTTTGCCTTTCATATTCTGCTGTTATCCAATCTGGGCCTGTGAACTGTTGTTCTCCTGAAATATATATGGAGATTTACAATTCCTCCAACACCTATACAGCTGTATGCTACTGATAGAGTAACACTTTTCTGATTTTCATATTTGGTGTTAACACAACTGGGCCTGTGACGTGTGTCTTACTGCTGAAATATATATGGAGATTTACAATTCCCCCAACACTCTATACAGCTGTACGCTACAGAAAGAGTAAACTTTTCCTGATTGTCATATTCTGGTGTTAGCCAGCTGGGCTCTGACTGTGTGTGTTGCTCCTGAAATATATACGGAGATTTACAATTCCCCCAACACTGGATACAGCTGTAAGCTACATGATAGAGTACACTTTTCCTGATTTTCATATTATAGTGTTAGCACATGGCCTTGACTGTGTGTCTTACTGCTGAAATATATATGGAGATTTACAATTCCCCCACACTCTATACAGCTGTACGCTACAGAAGAGTACACTTTTCCTGATTGTCATATTCTGGTGTTAGCAGACTGGGCCTCTGACTGTGTGTGTTGCTCCTGAAATATATACGGAGATTTACAATTCCCCCAACACTGTATACAGTTGTACACTACTGATACAGAACACTTTTTCTGCCTTTCATATTCTGCTGTTATCCAATCTGGCCTGTGAACATGTCTGTTACTCCTGAAATATATATGGAGATTTACAATTCCTCCAACACTCTATACAGCTGTATGCTACTGATAGAGTAAACTTTTCCTGATTTTCATATTCTGGTGTTAAACAGACTGGGCCTGTGACCGTGTGTCTTACTGCTGAAATATATATGGAGATTTACAATTCCCCCAACACTTATACAGCTGTACGCTACAGAAGAGTAAACTTTTTCCTGATTGTCATATTCTGGTGTTAGCCAGACTGGGACTCTGACTGTGTGTGTTGCTCCTGAAATATATACGGAGATTTACAATTCCCCCAACACTGGATACAGCTGTAAGCTACAGATAGAGTACACTTTTCCTGATTTTCATATTATAGTGTTAGCCACACTGGGCCTCTGACTGTGTGTCTTACTGCTGAAATATATATGGAGATTTACAATTCCCCCAACACTCTATACAGCTGTACGCTACAGATAGAGTGCACTTTTCCTGATTGTCATATACTTGTGTTAGCCAGTCTGGGCCTCTGACTGTGTGTGTTCCTCCTGAAATATATACGGAGATTTAGAATCCCCCTACACTGTATACAGCAGTACACTTCTGATACTGTACACTTTATTGGTTTTTATATTCTAGTGTAATCCATACTGGCCTGTGAGGTCTGTGTGTTTACTCCGCAAATATATACGGAGATTAAAATTGTCACCTTCACTGTATACAGCTGTATGCTTCTGATACTGTACCATATATCTGCTGTTATTTTGGGTACATTTACACAAACATTAGGAGATGGTGGAGATCCGGCCTCACTGTATCGATGGTCGTGGGCACTCTGTATGCATTAGGTTCTGTCTATGCTAGTGAATCCATATGAGCCTGTGAGGTACGGTCTGACTCCTCTCATGGATAGGAGTTTTGTCACGAGCATCAGAACAGTGTTTTCTGACTTGCCATATATGCTTATTTGACACCTCCAAAAATCTACTCTCCTCTTCTGAAGTTTCAAAAAGCTCAAGCACGGAGTCATCAGTGCAGGTCTTCTGGTCAGGAACAACCCCTTTCCTTGTGTCCTTCACCCCCCAAAAAAAGTGAAGGATGGGGCAGCCCACACCAGATTACTCCATGGAGCTCTTTTCACATACCATGCCTGGGTTATCAAGTCAAATCATGAATTCCCCAGTCCAAGATGAATCTGACATGGAGTGCACTGATGCACAGCCACTGCTAGATGATTGTGCTGGTACATTTAACCACAGCACTACATTGCTCTCGCAGGCTACTGAGCCAGAATGTGACCCTGATGAAACTCAGGTGCCCCTTCCCGCATACTCTACCACGTTACACCGTGACACAGAGGAAGGTGCAGATGAAATTGAAGAGGAGATGATGGATGACCCAGTTGTTGACCCAGATTGGCATCCAGTGGGGGAAGAGGGTGCCGCTGGCACTAGCTCACAAGAGGAGATGGATCCGCAGCAGGTATCGACATCGCAGCTGGAGTTATCTGACAGGCCCGTATCACTCCAAAAAGGTGTTAAAAAAAAAAGAGTTGCAGGACAGGTTGGCCAGACAGTCAAATTAGCACAGCGTGCAAGGCCTGAAAATTTATACCATAGTAGGAAGAGTCCAGTGTGGCACCTTTTTGACCAAAATCCTAGTGATGAGGCAAAGGTTATCTGTAAAAAGTGCCTAAGAACCTTTAGCCGAGGGAAAAATATCAAAAATTTGAATACCAGTTGCATGCTTAGACATTTACTGAACATGCACATGCAAGCGTGGACGGAGTACAAAAACTCAGGTAGCACATGTGCACCAGCTCCGACTGAAGTTAGCCAGCAACGCTCCATCGCTTCCCCCCCACTGTAAGCCCACCGGTTGGCACACCACCAGCAAGAAATGTTGAGGTGTCGTCGCAAGGCCAAAGCAGTCAGGGAATCACAATGTTTTTGCAATGAAAGACTGCATCTAGGCCATCACCACTACCACCACCATCACCATCACCAACCCCCTCTCAGTCCGTCATGTCCACCGATAGTTCCACCATATGTAGCTCTCAAGTCCAGCTAACCCTACCAGACACTCTGAGTAGGAAAAGAAAGTACTCATCCTCTCATCCGCGTACACTGGGTTTGAACGCCTGCATTGCCGAACTGATCTCATTAGAGATGACGCCCTTCCGTTTGGTTGAAAGTGCAGCATTACGAGAGCTCATGACTTACGCTGTCCCACGCTATGTCCTACCCAGTTGCCACTTCTTTTCTAGAAAAGCCATCCCTGCCCTCCACCTGCATGTGAAAGACTGCATTGTCCATGCACTCAAACAATCAGTGAGTGGAAAGGTGCACCTCACAACAGATGCATGGGCCAGTAAGCATGGCCAGGGCCGTTACGTGTTCATCACTGCGCACTGGGTTAATGTGGTGTATGCAGGCTCCACAGGGATCAGCGGCGGTGGGACAGTGCTGCCAAGCCCACGGTATAGGCAACAGTTAGCTGTAGGCGTTCGACCCTCCTCCTTCTCCATCAGAAGCGAAAGCTCGTCAACAGAGCGCAGTCGCACAAGCACTCCATCCGCAACTGCCAGTGTTGCACACGAGGTGTCCCACTATCGAACAGCTAGTGGTAAGCGTCAGCAGGACGTTTTACAAATGATGTAACATAGTAACATAGTAACATAGTTATTAAGGTTGAAGGAAGACTTTAAGTCCATCTAGTTCAACCCATATCCTATCCTAACCTGCCCTAACATGTTGATCCAGAGGAAGGCAAAAAAACCCCGAGCGGTAAACAGTAAGCTTCACATTGGGGAAAAAAATTCCTTCCCGACTCCACATACGGCAATCAGACTAGCTCCCTGGATCAACGCTGTATCTAGGAAACTAGTGAATATAGTCTGTAATATTATACTTTTCAAGAAAGGCATCCAGTCCCTTCTTAAATTTTAGTAAGGAATCACTCATTACAACATTAGACGGCAGAGAGTTCCATAGTCTCACTGCTCTTACAGTAAAGAATCTGCATCTGTGATTATGGCTAAACCTTCTTTCCTCCAGACGTAGAGGATGCCCTCTTGTCCCCGTCACAGGTCTAAGAGTAAAAAGATCATTAGAAAGGTCTTTGTACTGTCCCCTTATATATTTATACATTGTAATACGATCACCCCTAAGCCTTCGTTTTTCCAAACTAAATAACCCCAAGTGTAATAACCTGTCTTGGTATTGCAGACCCCCCCAGTTCTCTAATAACCTTGGTCGCTCATCTCTGCACCCGCTCCAGTTCAGCTATGTCTTTCTTATACACCGGAGACCAGAACTGCACACAGTATTCTAAGTGTGGTCGCACCAGTGACTTGTATAGAGGTAAAATTATGTTCTCCTCATGAGCATCTATGCCTCTTTTAATGCATCCCATTATTTTATTTGCCTTGGCAGCAGCTGCCTGACATTGGCCACTAAATGTGAGTTTGTCGTCCACCCATACACCCAGGTCTTTTTCAGTGACAGTTTTGCCCAGTGTTTTACAATTAAGCACATAATTATACATCTTATTTGTTCTACCCAAGTGCATGACCTTACATTTATCCCCATTAAAGCTCATTTGCCATTTATCAGCCCAAGCTTCTAGTTTACATAAATCCTCCTGTAATATAAAATTATCCTCCTCTGTATTTATTACCCTGCAGAGTTTAGTGTCATCTGCAAATATTGAAATACTACTCTGTATGCCCCCTACAAGGTCATTAATAAATATGTTAAAGAGAAGCGGTCCCAATACTGACCCCTGTGGTACCCCACTGCTAACCATGACCCAGTCCGAGTGTGCTCCATTAATAACCACCCTTTGTTTTCTATCCATGAGCCAGTTCTTAACCCACTTACACATATTTTCCCCTATCCCTATTGTTCTCATTTTATGTATCAACCTTTTGTGTGGCACTGTATCAAAAGCTTTTGAGAAGTCCATGAACACCACGTCCACTGCATTCCCTTGGTCCAGTCCTGAACTTACCCCTTCATAAAAGCTTATCAGATTAGTCTGACAAGAACGGTCCCTTGTAAACCCATGCTGATACTGTGTCATGAGGTTATTCAGCTTCAGATACTCCAATATAGTATCCCTTAAAAAACCCTCCAGGATTTTACCCACAGTAGATGTTAAGTTCACTGGCCTATAATTTCCAGGTTCAGTTTTTGCCCCCTTTTTGAATATTGGCACCACATTTGCTATACGCCAGTCCTGTGGTACAGACCCAGTTATTATGGAATCTTTAAAGATTAAAAATAATGGTCTATCTATAACTGTACTTAATTCCTGCAGTACTCGGGGGTGTATCCCATCCGGGCCCGGGGATTTGTCAACTTTAGTGATTTTTAGACGCCGCCGTACTTCCTGCTGGGTTAAGCAGGTGATATTTAATGGAGAATTTTTTTTTTATCTCTGATCATGTTATCTGTCATGGGATTTTCTTGTGTAAATACAGTTGAAAAAAAGTCATTTAGCATATTGGCTTTTTCCTCATCCTCATCCACCATTTCACCCAGACTATTTTTAAGGGGACCAACACTATCATTTTTTAGTTTCTTGCTATTTATGTAGTTAAAGAATATTTTGGGATTATTTTTACTTTCTCTGGCAATGCGTCTCTCTGCCTCAATCTTTGCTGTCTTGATTTGCTTTTTACAGAATTTATTCAGTCTTCTGTATTTATTTAATGCCTCATCACTACCTACTTGCTTTAATTCCCTAAATGCTTTTTTTTTGTCCCTTATTGCGCCCCATACAGCTCTATTTAGCCATAGTGGTTTCCTCCTAATTCTAGCATGTTTATTCCCATAGGGTATATACTGTGCACAGGTCCTATTCAGGATACTAATAAACGTCTCCCATTTTCTTTGTGTATTTTTATGTCTCAGGATATCGTCCCAGTTTATTGCACCAAGATCATCTCTCATCCGTTGGAAATTTGCCTTCCTGAAGTTTAGTGTCCTTGTAACCCCTCGACTACACATCTTATTAAAGGATACATGAAAGCTTATTATTTTGTGATCACTATTACCCAAGTGACCCCCAACCCTTATATTTGATATGCGGTCTGGCCTGTTGGATAATATTAGGTCCAGCAGTGCCCCCCCTCTTGTTGGGTCCTGAACTAGTTGTGAAAGGTAATTGTCTTTCATAGTTGCCAAAAACCTATTTCCTTTGCTGGAACTGCAGGTTTCTGTTCCCCAATGTATTTCAGGGTAGTTGAAGTCCCCCATAATAATGACTTCTCCTTGAGTTGCTGCTTCATCTATTTGCTTTACGAGGATATTCTCTGTTGCTTCCATTATTTTAGGAGACTTATAACAAACCCCTATCAGTAATTTATTATTTTTCCCCCTCCCCTAATCTCCACCCACAGAGACTCTACATCTTCATTAGATTCACAGATATCACGCAGGATGGGTTTTAAGGATGATTTTACATATAAACACACACCCACCTCGCTTATTTTTACGGTCATTTCTAAACAGACTATAGCCCTGTAAATTAACCGCCCAGTCGTGGCTCTCATCCAGCCAAGTCTCAGATATCCCCACCATGTCATAATTATGTTCCAACAAAATTAATTCTAATTCCGCCATTTTGTTGGTGAGGCTTCTAGCATTAGTATACATGCACTTTATGTATCTCTCTGAACCTCTATTCTTTCTTAAATTATTAACTGTTCTAACCCCACCCCCCATGCCACCCCCACCCCCAATTTCATTATTTGTGCCCAGGTCTCTATCTGCACTGCCTTCCCCTCCTATAAAATGAATACCCTCCCCCCTAGTCCCTAGTTTAAAGACTCCTCCAACCTTCTAGCCATTTTCTCCCCCAGCACAGCTGCACCCTCCCCATTGAGGTGCAGCCCGTCCCTAGCATAGAACCTGTAGCCAACTGAGAAGTCGGCCCAGTTCTCCAGGAACCCAAACCCCTCCTTCCTACACCAATTCTTGAGCCACTTATTAACCTCCCTAATCTCCCGTTGCCTCTCTGGTGTGGCACGCGGTACCGGCAGTATTTCAGAAAATACCACGTTGGAGGTCCTTGCTTTAAGCTTGCAGCCTAATTCCCTGAAATCATCTTTAAGGACCTTCCACCTACCTCTAACTTTGTCATTTGTGTCAATGTGCACCATGACCGCTGGGTCCTCACCAGCCCCTCCCAGTAATCTGTCAACCCGATCAGCGATGTGTCGGACTCGAGCGCCAGGTAGGCAGCACACTGTTCGACGATCCCTGTCTTTGTGACAGATTGCCCTATCTGTTCCCCTAATAATTGAGTCCCCCACTACCAGCACCTGTCTGGCCTGCCCTGCGCTCCTAATTCCCCCCTTACTGGAGCAGACACTCCCCCGGCTTTCAGAGGACATGCCTGGCTGCAGCAGTGCTACCCCTGTACTGACAACCCCCTCATCTGCCAACTTTGCAAACTTATTGGGGTGTGCCAGATCAGGACTAGCCTCCCTGGCGCTCTTCCCTCTACCCCGCTTTCTAACTGTCACCCAGCTTCCTGCTTCAGTGTCCTGCAGCTCCACCCTAGCATCCCCCCCCTCATCTATCCCATTGAGCGTCTGCTCAGTGAGCAGAAGACTCCTTTCCATATTGTCTATGGATCTCAGTGTTGCCAGCCGCACATTTAGATCCAAGATTTGGGCTTCCAAATGCACAACGTGCTCACATCTCACACAGCAGTATGCACCCTCGACCGGCTGTTCAAGGACTGCATACATGTTGCAAGATGTACACATGGATGGCATTGGCAATAGTGGAGCACATATCTAATGGGGATTTCACCAGACTGCAAAGATAAGTAAAAATAAATAAAAAGTATTAATAAAATATACCAGCAATTCAGTAAATCCTCCCTTGTCAACTCCCTGAATCCAAAGTCACTGAATCTCAAGTCACACTTACCACCGTTCGCACTTGCGCACCGGTCACACTCAGCTCGCTCACACTCGCTGAAGCAGAAGATTTAAAGAGAGATTTTTTTTTTCTCCTTCAGCAGCAAATCACCCTGCTGCTCAAATGCACTTCCAAAAAAAAATGTGTTTGGGCGACAACAGACACACCGCGGAGGTACTGGCCCACTACTTACAGCGAGAAACTGAGACATGGCTGGGCAGAATACATCTTGAGCCAGGCAAGGTAGTCAGTGATAACGACCGTAATTTTGTGGCGGCCATAGCCCTGGCAAAACTCAGACACCTACCTTGCCTGGCTCACACCTTGAACCTGGTGGTGCAGTGCTTCATAAATAATTATCCGGAGTTACCAGCCCTGCTCCATAAGGTGCGAAGACTGTGCTCGCACATCGGTCGCTCGCCCGTAGACTCTAGTCGTATGCAGAGGCTTCAGCGATCGCTCCACCTCCCCAAGCACCGCCTAATCATAGACGTTGCAACAAGCTGGAACTCCACCATACACATGGTTGAGAGGCTGTGTGAACAGAGGCTGGCTGTAATGCATTTATGGGAGGATACACGGGCAGGTAGTATGAGGGCAGACATGGAGTTGTCGGGTGTGCAGTGGTCAAAGCTGAAAGACCTCTGTAAAGTCCTTCAGTGTTTTGAGGAATGCACACGGCTGGTAAGCGCAGATGACGCCATCATAAGCATGAGCATCCTACTTATGAGTCTGCTCATGCAAACTTTGACGCACATTAAGGATCAGGCATCTGCAGCGGAGGAGGAAGAGGAGGAAGAGGGAAGCCTTGATGACATTCACCATTGTCTGCTCAGGGAACTGTCCTGGATGAGGTGGAGGAAGAAGAGGAAGAGGAGGAGGAGAAGGAGGGGGGTGATTTTTTTGGGGGAGGAGGATGCTTCTCGGGGGACAAGAGAAAATGTTGGCTTGCCAAGTTCAGGTCCAGGGTTTGTGCGTGACTGGAGGGATGTGGATTTAGCAGAAAGTGCTCCTCCACCCACCGCTGGCAGTGCAACACTGACAACTGGAACATTGGCCCACATGTGTGATCATGCCTTGCGGATCCTAAAAAGGGACCCCTGCATTGCCAAAATGATGAAGGATGACGACTACTGGTTCGCCAGCATCCTCGATCCACGCTATAAAGGCAAATTACAGAACATCATGCCACAGGAGAACTTCGAGCTAATATTGGCCAACAAACAAGCAACTCTGGTAAACTGTTTGTTAGAGGCATTCCCAGCAAACAGCAGCGGAGCAGGTTCTACCACGAGCCGTCCTGGGCCAAATGGAAGAGGTGTTCGTGGTGCACACAGCCTAAGTGGCGTTGGAGACAGGGGTTTCATGGCCGTGTTGTGGACTGTTTTCTCCCGGACAGCTCACACGCCTGGTAATCAGGAATCTTTAGCAACAGAGAGGAGACAGCAGTTGTCAACTATGGTTACAAATTACTTCTCCTCCCCTATCGATTTTCTCCCTCACCGGTCATTCCCCTTTGACTACTGGGCCTGTAAACTGGACACCTGGCCTGAATTGGCACAATATGCTTTACAGGAGCTCGCTTGCCCTGCTGATAGTGGACTATCAGAAAGAGTCTTCAGTTCTGCTGGATCAATCCTGACAGAAAGAAGGACCCGTCTGTCGACACAAAATGTTGATGATCTAACCTTTAGGCTAAGTTCACACGTTGCGGAATTGCCGCGGAAATTTCCGCGGCAATCCCGCACTTCTCCCGCAGGAAATACGCACGTTTTTTTATGCTGATTCCCGCCAGAATAATAGCGTTTTGCAAGCGTAATTAGCTTGCAGAATGCTAGCGTTTTCCTAGCGATCTGTAGCATCGCTTGGAAAACTGATTGACAGGTTGGTCACACGAGTCAAACATAGTGTTTGACAAGTGTGACCAACTTTTTACTATTGATGCCGCCTATGTCGCATCAATAGTAAAAAGATCTAATGTAAAAATAATAAAAAAAATAATAAATAATGATATTCTCACCTTCCGGCGGCCCCCGCAGCCTTCCCGCCTCTCAGCGACGCTCCCGGCAACTCGCGGTCCCAGGAGTGCTTTGCAACAAATCACACCGATGACGTAGCATCTCGCGAGACCGCTATGCCATCTGGGTGATTCTCGCAAAGGACTCTTGGGACCGGAAGTTGCCGGGAGCGTCGCTGAAGGCGGGAAGGCTGCGGGGGCCGCGGGAAGGCTGCGGGGGCCGCCGGAAGGTGAGAATATCATTATTTTTTATTTTAATTATTGTTTTACCAGGGATATGGTACCCAGGGCCTGGAGGAGAGTCTCCTCTGCTCCAGACCCTGGGTACCATCCGCACATGAACCGCTTACATTGCGCATAGTGGGCATAGCCACATGCGGAAAGTAAGCGGTTCAATGCATTCCTATGGCGGCGGAATCACCGCGATTACGCTAAATTAATGAACATGTTGCTATTTTTTCCGCAAAGCGTTTTTTTCGCGGAAAAAAACGCAACATGTGGCCAAAACATGCGGAATCAATTAACATGTATAGGATGCTTAATGCTTGCGTTTTTATCGCGTTTTTACCGCGGAAAACCGCGGAAAAACCGCGAAAAAAACGCAATTATTCCTGATCGTGTGCACTTAGCCTTATTAAAATGAACCATGCATGGGTTTCAAAGGATTTTGTCCCACCTTCCCCTGATGACACATAGGTTGCCAGCAAAATGGCTCGCTTTGTCCTCCTCTTCCTCTGACTTCTCCAATTCCTCCATTTGCAGCTGCTGAACGTAAAGTCTTATGTTAGGTAGCTGAGCAGGATAGGAACAACAGCCGGGCAGCTGAACACCTGAGATGTTGGTAACTAATGGGTTGCAGATTCCTAAACTAACCACACAACTAGAGGTAGCCGTGGAGCGTTCCTACGTTGATCCTAGACGCCTCGTCACAGCATGAGAGATAACTACACCTAAAGGCAGAAAGATGAAAGCTATCTGCCCCGGAGCAGATCCCCAAAGAAAATAGGAAGCCCCCAAACATGTAATGGCGGTTAGACAGGAAGAAAGCACGGACACAGACAGAAAATAGAATGAGCAAACGCTGGTGCCACAAGCTGACTAAATAGGATAGGACAGGAGAGATTACTTTCTGCAACCTAGAAAACCCTACAAAAATCTAACAATTCTGATTACAAAAAATACTGAGATCACACGATCTTGCCACCCACTAAATCAGATCTCAGTGTGAACAAAAACCAAGCTGCAGCCGCTGAAAAAGCAGGAAAAAGCAAATGAAAAAACAACAGTGGCTACAGACAAACTGTGAGGAGCAAAGGCCCCAGGAGGGGACCCGGCTGTCCTCCACAAATGTGCAGAAAACTATGCAAATAGCAAGCACAAAAAGAAAAGCAGAAAATATCTTATCTGAAAGCAGCAAACGCAGGCAATACACCAGCAAACTTCCAAATGAACCAGGAACCACAATTGAGACAAGAACAATTGATCACCGGCGACCATCATGGGAGGGAACCTCCCTTATATCAGTCCAGTCAGTGATCCCAGATTGCCATTTCTCGCTGGAAGGTTCAGTACTGTCTGTAACCACCAGAGGGAGCCTCTGCTCATTCACAACAGTCCAGCCTACACCTCAACAAATGCCATTTTTGCCACCTCCCTATCTGGGCTTCCCCCCCCCAGGGCCAGGTTCACCTCCTGGCGCATCTGGGCAAGTGCCGGTGCCCTAAGTAGGTGGGGGGTCCCGCTCTGGGGCGACGGCACTGGCACAGGGTCCCTCATAGTTCCAAAAAGTGTCTCTGATGGTGGGATGGGCCCACTCACCGTCAGACACACGGGCGTACTATGAGGGGCCCTGTGCCAGTGTCGTCGCCCATGAGTGGGCCCCCCTGCTTGCTCATGGCCCCAGCACTTGCAATACTTACCTCTCCCTGCTTCACCGCTGTGGAGTCTGGACAGTTAATTCCTTCACAGGGACAGCCACTACAAATTTGGTTAACTGATCGATGCTTGTGAAGACATAGCTATGGCCTGTCCTGCTGGGCTCTACCTTCAGATGATGAATGGCTACCATTTCTAATGGACGTCGACTCACAATCGGATGCAGTGTTGCTTTCTGATTAGCTTTCACAGTTTTACTAGTCACAGACGTGTGACATTTGTGGCAACATTTTTCTATGTCTCCTCTCATGCCAATCCAATAGAATCTCCTACGGCCTGTGGCTTCTGTCTTTTGCACTCCAAAGTGACCAATCTGATCATGATAGGTAGTGAGGACTATGTCTACATCTCTCATTGGCATCACAGTTTGAAGGAGAAGAATATCGGTATTGGGATCGACGCTACTGCGATACAGCAACCCTTTCTTCACAAAGAACCGTTTTCGCTGTCTCCACAGATAAAGTAATTGAGGGTTAGCATCGCCTCTGAGAATTGCATCGGGAGGTTTTACCATGATTAGGAATTCCCACATTTCTGCAATCACTGTACTATCAGTGTGTACTTGTATCCATCTATTTTCCTGTAGCGGAGAGTCTGGACTGGCTTACTGAGACTGAAATATATGCGTACCTTTAAATTTACCCCAACACTGTATACAGCTGTACACTTCTGATACAGCACACTTTGTCAACTTTTAATATTCTGGTGTAATCCATACTGAGCCTGTGAGAGTCTTTGTCTGACTCTGGAAATATATACGGATATTTAAAATTACCCCAACGCTATATAGAGCTGTACGCTTCTGATACCTTTCCCTTTTTCTACTTTTTATATTATGGTTAGAGTTGAGCGATACTTTCCGATATGCTAAAGTATCGGAATCGGAATGGTATCGCCGATATCACTAAAATATCGGCGATACCCGATACCGATACCGGAAGTCCCATGTAAGTCTATGGGAACAAAATATCGCAACTAAAAAAACCCCATTCTTTCCTTGTAAACACTAAATATACACACATAGAATACATATATATATATATACATGTCATTGTGACATATATATATACATATATGTATAGTTTATACACTTCTACATAGTAAAATATCCTTTGATTCAATTGCCGGGTAAAGCCGGCTTCAGTGAAAAGACAGAAGCACCCGACATGAAATGACACTTGGTGTACATAGGGTTAAACATTTCTTTTCATGTCCTTTGCTATCTAATTTGCACAAACAATTAAATCAGACTATGTGTGCAAAATTTCACACCTGTAGGGGTTAATTAAAGGTGTAAATTCGTTGTAAAAAAAACGGACTTTTTTGCTACGAATTTACACCTTTAATTAACCCCTAGAGGTGTGAAATTTTGCACACATAGTCTGATTTAATTGTTTGTGCAAATTAGATAGCAAAGGACATGAAAAGACATGGTTAACCCTATGTACACCAAGTGTCATTTCATGTCGGGTTCTGCATTTTCACAAAAGCCGGCAAATTGAATTAGCGGCTATTATACTATGTAAAGTGTATGAACTACAAATATAAATATATATATATATATGTGTCACAAATTCAATGACATGTATATATATATATGAGGTGTAAAATTGCTGAAAAAAAATGCGTGGGCTCCCGCCCTATTTTCGCAACCAGACAGACAAAGCCAGTGAGTGGGGGCAGATAATAATAGCCCAGAGAGGGACCATTATTTTTGCCCCCCCCCGGCTACTAACATCTGCCCCCAGACACCCCAGGAAAGACAAATCTATAATTAGATTCGCCCTTTCTGGCACTTTGCCCGTCTATTCCCATTGCCCTGTAGCGGTGGCGAATGGGTTAATATGGGGTTAAAGCCACCTTGCTATTGAAAGGTGACCTTAAGCCAGGTTAATAATTGAGAGCTGTCAATTAGACAACTATCAATTATTAATCCTATTGCATGAAATAAAAATAAAACACACACACTTTAATTAAAAATCATTTTAATGAAATAAAGACACATGTTTTTGACCATCTTTTATTTTACTGCAAAAACCATTTCCTGTAATAAAAATAAAATAAAAAAGCAAAATTATTCTTACCTATCCCATGCACAGTCAGGTCCCACGGTGTAATCCTTCAGAAAGGGTTAATGTTTACTGCAGGGGCCGCAGCTAATGCTGCAGCCTCACAGTAAACCCCAAATGAATGAGTTCCTCTCCTGCCTGACAGGAGAGTAAAGGCTGGGTGTCACACTTGTCAGGATCGCTGGTGTATCGCTACATGATCGCTGCTGAGCTGCCAAACAGGCAGCTCAGGCAGCGATCTGGGACAGCGACACTGCGGGTAACATCGCTTAAGGGCCCGTATCACATAGCGATATCGCTACCGAGATCGCTGCTGAGTCACTAGTTTTGTGACGCAGCAGCGAGCTCACCAGCGATATCGCTGTGTGTGACATTCAGCGACGATCAGCCCCCCTGCCGGGTATCGCTGATCGTCGCAGAAATGTCAGGACCTTTTTTTGATCGCTGGTTTCCCTCTGACAGGCACGCATCGCTGCGTGTGACAGGCGGGAAACCAGCGATCAAAGGTCCTGACATTTCAGCGACGATCAGCGATACCCGGCAGGGGGGCTGATCGTCGCTGAATGTCACACACAGCGATATCGCTGGTGAGCTCGCTGATGCGTCACAAAACTAGTGACTCAGCAGCGATCTCGGTAGCGATATCGCTATGTGAGACGGGCCCTTAAGTGGAAAGCTTAATTGATTGCTTTCCACTTTCACTTCAGGTCAGCCAGGGACACAATCAGTGACGTCAGAGGGAACTGATTAACAAAAATAGGGGTTCCCTTCGAAAAAAAAATGGCGTGGGATCCCCCCTATTTTTGTTAACCAGCCAGATGAAGCAGACCGCTGAGGCCTGGATTTTCAGGCTGTTAAGGAGCCAAGATCCATGGACCTTGCCAGCCTGATAATACCAGGCCACAGCAGTCTGCATATCTTGGCTGATTAACAAAAATAGGGGATCCCCTCGAAAAAAATTGGCGTGGGGTCCCCCCTATTTTTGTTAACCAGCCAGATGAAGCAGACCGCTGAGGCCTGGATTTTCAGGCTGTTAAGGAGCCAAGATCCATGGACCTTGCCAGCCTGATAATACCAGGCCACAGCAGTCTGCATATCTTGGCTGATTAAGAAAAATAGGGGATCCCCTCGAAAAAAATTAGCGTGGGGTCCCCCCTATTTTTGTTAACCAGCCAGATGAAGCAGACCGCTGAGGCCTGGTTTTTCAGGCTGGTAAGGATCCAATATCCATGGACCTTGCAAGCCTGATAATACCAGGCCACAGCAGTCTGCTTAGCTTGGCTGGTTAACAAAAATAGGGGATCCCTCGAAAAAAAAACGGCGTGGGGATCCCCCCTATTTTTGTTAACCAGCCAAGTAAAATGCAGACTGCTGCGGCCTGGTATTAAAAGACTGTCAAGGCCCATGGATTTTGGCCCTCAACAGCCTGATAATACCAGGCTACAGCAGCCCCACATTTGGCGCATCAAAAGATGTGCCAATTGTGGCACTTTACCCGGCTCTTCCCACTTGCCCTGTAGCGGTGGCAAGTGGGGTAATAAGGGGTTAATGTCACCGTTGATTGCACGGTGACAATAAGCCCGGTTAATAATGGAGAGGCGTCAATAAGACACCGATCCATTATTAATCCCAAAGTTATTAAATGTGTAAAAAAAAGACAAAGCAAGAAAAAAGTATTTTAATGAAATAAAAGAGACAACACAGTTTTCATTTTTTTTATTACTCTCTCATTCCTGCGACGCCATCGATCTCCTGTAAAAAAAGAAAAAAAACAAACCAACAGTATACCACCTGTCCGACGCAGTCCATAACGATAGTCCCACGACGATCCAGCTCTGCTACATCGCAATGACAGGCAGAGCCTGTCATTGGAACGCAGCACAGCTGATTACCTGCTTCCCCGGCGGTGACGTCATCGGACTGACTGCTTTACGGCCGGGATTACCCAGCAGTCACTGCAGTTATCGCGAGAAACTGCATGTGACCGCCGGGGAGAAGAGGATGGCGGCCATGAAGCAGTCCAGGACGTGACCGCCGGAGATCTTCTGCCGGGTAAGTGCCGCTGACTCCTGACAGACCCGACAGACGGACACTGACAGTGACAGTGACATCCCGATTCCGGTATCCGATAAGACGAAAATATCGGAACTCGGAATCGGAATTCCGATACAGCTAATATCGGCCGATACCCGAATATTGCAGTATCGGAATGCTCAACACTAATTATGGTGTAATCCATACTGAGCCTGATAGAGTCTTTGTCTGACTCTGGAAATATATACGGATATTTAAAATGACAACAATGCTGTATACAGCTGTACGCTTCTGATACCGTACACTTTGTCAACTTTTCATATTCTGGTGTAATCCATACTGAGCCTGTGAGAGTCTTTGTCTGACTTTGGAAATATATATGGATCGCCCGCCAGGGCAGTGGGATACTCGGTACCGGGACGGTGTATTAAAGAGATGTGTCACGGCAGCAGTGACCTGGTCCGTGGCCCTGGGCGTCCAATAAAAGGGGAATATTTTTACAGGGGATGATAGAGTTTGTAGTAAGGTATTCGTTACACCACCTGTGGTATCTGGTCAGTGGTGACCAGCGCTGCGGTGCAGATCCTCTGAGACTGAAGTGTGTTGCAGCAGAGTTGGAATAGCTTTCCACAGGAAAAGCTTGTGGTCTCAGGGCAGGGTGATGTTGTAAATGATAATGGTGCTGAGAGATGTAGCAGAGTGGAGTGTGAGATGCAGGAAGAAACTGATGAGACAGTCAGTTGCAGTTTCCAAGGCTTTACTCACAGTTCTGTCTGCAGCACAGATGCCCGCTTGGTACAGCGTCCTGCAAGAGAGGGGCTCAGCAAACTCCCAGGTAGATTGGGGTACACCTTTCCTGGACTCCCTTCGATATATATATGTGTTCCTTTCACTGGCCGTCTCACTGTGCTGATTCCCACGCCTTCCACCTTTCCAGCTCCTTCACAACCAGTGTCCCAGATCAGCGGCTGCGAATCCTGTCAGATAATGTCTTATCTCTGCGTTTCCTTGATTCTATATAGCTGCCTCTCCGGCGAAGATGAATGTGGTTATTGACTGTGATCCCTAAAGTTATCACAGCAGTCGGCTTGCTAGCTGAGTCATAAATTTCTCCACTAGGCTAAGGGGCCGAATTCCCTCTGCGACCTGGTCCCTTTGCAAACAGATCGGGCCCCATGAATGGATCACGCTCTCTCCGTATCCCTAGGATCCATTCTCTCCCTCCAGAAGCTTCTCTCTTTTTCTGCTTCTCTCTCCTTCACTTTCCACGTCTGGGACCGAGCTCTTCCCAGCTCAAGGTCCCCTCTGAGTCTGTCTCTAGACTCCTTTCCTCTGCAGCTCCTTCTGACAGGGAGCTGCTTCACCACACATCTGTCTCCTTTCACTTCCTCCTCATGTCTCTCTAGACCCTGCTACTTCCTTCCTAAGCTTCACTCCCCCTCCTACTTACTAGCTCCACCCACCCATACACTCTTTACTACCCAGCCTGGAATGAGACCATCCTCATGCAGGGGATGTCCAGGGTGCCCGGATGCTATAGTCTGTGTTGGGTGCAGGTGTTTGAGTCCTGGGTGGTGCTCCTTCGTTAGCTGAGAGTGGAGTATCACACCTCTGGGTGAGGTGCAATACCTCTGTGGCGACTGAACCCTCAGGGGCGCCACATATATGGATATTTAAAATTACCCCAACAATATATAGAGCTGTATGCTTCTGATACATTTCCCTTTTTCTACTTTTTATATTCTGGTGTAATCCATACAGAGCATGTGAGCGTCTGTCTGTTACTCCGGAAATAAATACGGAGATTTACAATTACCCCTAGACTGTATACAGCTGTACGCTTGGGATACAGTACCCTTTTTTGCAGAAAGTCGTCCTCCCCCCACTTGTTTTTGCATCATTGACACCTGCCACCTTGGCCCACACATGTGCTTATTTTGTGAGGATCTTTTTATATTCTGGTGTAATTCATACTAAGCATGTGAGCATCATTGTCTGACACCTGAAATATATACAGAGATTTAAAATATTTTCACTATACTATATATACCTTGTATCTGGTGAAACAGTACCCTTTTTATATTATTGTGTAATAAATACTGAGCCTGAGAGTGTCACTGTCTGCCTCCTGAAATATATTTTCAGATACTTCGAATGTTTTGACTATACTATATATACTTTGTATCTGCTGATACAGTCCCCTTTTTCAGCTGTTCAAATTGTTGTCTAATCCATACTGAGCCTTGTGAGCGTCTGTCTGGTACTCCGTAAATATATACAGAGATTTACAATGCCCCCTAGACTGTATCCAGCTGTCCGCTTCTGATACAGTCCCCTTTTTGCCATAAAGTCCTCCTCCACCCACCACTCTAAGTGCATCATTGACACCTGGAACATTGGCCCACATGTGTGATTATTTCTTGCAGGTCTTTTTATATTCTTGTGTAATCTATACTGAGCCTTTGAGCGTTACTCTGCCTCCTAAAATATATACGGAGATTTTGAATATTTTCAGTATACTACCTTGTATCTGGGGATACAGTACCCCTTTTTCTTCTTATTATATTCTTGTGTAATCCAGACTGAGCCTTTGAGCGTCAGTCTGCCTCTTGAAATATATACGGAGCTTTATAATATTTTCACTATACTATATATACCTTGTATCTGGTGAAATAGTACCATTTTTCAGCTTTTTATATTATTGTGTAATCCAGACTGAGCCTGAGAGCATCAGTGTCTGCCTCCTGAAATACAGTGACATTTTGAATATTTGGACTATACTATATATACCTGGTATCTGCTGATACAGTACCCCTTTTACTTATTATTATATTCTTGTGTAATCCAAACTGAGGCTGTGAGCATCAGAGTCTGCCTCCTGAAATATACACGGAGATTTATTATATTTTCATTATACTATATATACCTTGTATCTGGTGATACAGTATCCCTTTTTCTTATTATATTCTTGTATAATCCATACTGAGCCTGTGAGCGTCAGTGTCTGCCTCCTGAAATATATACAGAGATTTATGATATTTTCAATATACTATATATACCTGGTATCTTGTGAAACAGTACCCTTTTGCATCTTTTTATATTATTGTGTAATCCATACTGAGCCAGTGAGCATACGAGTCTTCCTCAGGAAAAATATACGGAGATTTATTCTATTTTCACTATACTATATATACCTTGTATCTGGTGATACATTACCCCTTTTTCTACTTTTTATATTATTGTGTAATCCATACTGAGACTGTGAGCGTCAGTGTCTGCCTCCTGAAATATATACAGAGATTTAGAATATTTTCACTAAACAGGAGCTTGCTTGCCCTGACAATAGTGTGCTATCATAAAGAGTCTTCTGGCTGAAGAAGGCCTGGAAGGCTCCCTTTACTGGGAGTAGGTAAACTGCTTATATGGAGATTAAGAAGATTTTCACTATACTATATATACCCGCTATCTGGTGATTCAGTAACCCTTTTTCTTATTATTATATTATTGTGTAATCCACACTGAGCCTGTGAGCGTCATTGTCTGCCTCATGAAATATATACGGACATTTAGAATATTTTCACTATAGTACCTTGTATCTGGTGATACAGTACCCTTTTTTTTGTCCTACTCTTCCACGGACTTCTCTAATTAATCCATTTGCAGCTGCTTTATGTCCGTTATACACCTCAACATATCACATATTTGCCACATCCTTATCTGGGCTGTCACCCCCTCCTCCAGCCCCCAACTTTTAATATTCTTGTGTAATACATACTGAGCCTGAGTGTGTCAGTGGCTGCCTACTGAAATATATACTGAAATTTACAATGTTTTGAGCATACTATATATACATGGTATCTGGTGATACAGTACCCCTTTTTATTATTATTATTATATTCTTGTGTAATCCATACTGAGCCTGAGAGCGTCAGTGTCTGACTCCTGAAATATATATGGAGATTAAGAATATTTTCAATATACTATATATACCTGGTATCTGGTGATACAGTACCCCATTTTCTTCTTATTATATTCTGTGTGATACATACTGAGCTTCTGATAGTCTGTCTGTTATTCCGGAAATATATATGGAGATTTACAATGACCCCTAGACTGTATACAGCTGGACGCTTGTGATACAGTACCCTTTTTGGCATAAAGTCCTCCTGCACCCAACACTCTAAGTGCATCATTGACACCGGGAACATTGGCCCACATGTGTGATTATTTCTTGGGATCTGCTTTTATATTCTTGTGTAATCCATACTGAGCTTGTGAGCGTCAGTGTCTGCCTCCTGAAATACATATGGAGATTTTGAATATTTTGATTATGCTATATATACCTGGTATCTGCTGATACAGTACCCCTTTTACTTCTTATTATATTCTTGTGTTATCCAGACTGAGCCTGTGAGAGTCAGAGTCTGCCTCCTGAAATATATACGGAGATTTATTATATTTTCACTATACTATATATACCTTATATATGGTTGAACAGTACCCCTTTTTTATCTTGTTATATTATTGTGTAATCCACACTGAGCCTGAGAGCGTCAGTGTCTGCCTCCTGAAATATATACAGACATTTAGAATATTTTCACTATACAGGAGCTCGCTTGCCCTGAAAATAGTGTGCTATCATAAAGAGTCTTCTGGCTGAAGAAGGACTGGAAGGCTCCCTTTACTGGGAGTAGGTAAACAGCTTTTAAGTCCGGAGCATCAGGAACAGATTTTGGCTTACATTGCCGAAACAGCCTCCATCTCCAGGGGTTGTACAAAATAATGTTAACACCTGGAAACATCAACAAAAGTTAGTGTAATATGGTGTAGGTCCACCTTTTCCGGCGTTTACAGCCTCAATTCTCCGAGGTATGGATTCATACAAGGTGTGAATTTTTTCAAAAGGACTTTTAGCACATTCTTCTGTTAAAACACCCTCCAGTTCTTTGAGCGACGATGGCGGGGGAAATCGACGTCTAACTTGAATCTCTAAAATCGAACATAAATGCTCTTTAATGTTGAGGTATGGGGATTGTGGGGGCCAGATGAGATGTTCAACTTCATTGCAATGTTCCTCGTGGCATGATTTTACGATTGTAGCTGTATGATTGGTGCATTATCATCCTGGAAGATGGCATTCCCCTCCGAGAACAGTGCTTGAACTATAGGATGCACTTGGTCGTCCAAAATACCTAAATAATCGCGGCTGTTAATTCTTCCATGAAGGATCTCCTTGAAATAGCACCCCAGATCATCACAGAACCTCCGCCATGTTTTACGTTTGGGAGAAGGCAGTCTGGACAGAATGCTTGTTTCGGCTGTCTCCAAACGTACACTCAGCCGGAGGTCGGAAATAGGGTAAATGATTTGGCGCAATGGTGGAAAAAAACGGAGGTACCTAAATTTGCAGATATCTTAGATAGGATTTGTCTACACAGTGACCTGGAATGGAGATTTGCGGTTGTTAATAATAGTATTCATATCATAAGTACTCAAAAAAATGGGAGATCTGGAACAGCAAGTTTTACGCTAAACAAACATGTTGAAACTTGTCTCTATGCTAATTGCTGTTTTAATTGATGCATATTTAAAAGATGTATCTCTTTCTGAGGAGTTCCTCATAAGATGGTCTGACGAATGCTATTGTATTGTTTTATTTTATTTTTTTTATATCCTCTTCAAACAATGTTTAGTAATGTTTGAGGGTTCTCTAATTTTATTGTTCCCTTTACCTATGTAAGTTATACCCTACTTACCCCTTTTCCATTCTGTTACCCTTCCCGGTCTTAATACTAAATTAATAAAAATATTTAAAAGGAAATAGGGTAAATGATGATTCTTCTGAGAATATCACATTTCCACCGGTCGAGGGAACAATTCTGGAGGTTTCTACACCACTCTAAACGCTTGGAAACATTTGTCATTGAGAGCACGGTTTTGGAAATAGCAGATCTTCCGTGGAATCCTGATTTGTTCATCTCCGGACAAAGCATTTTCGTGGAAACTGCTTTCTGTAGGTGTTCATTAAGCTCAGCAGTGATTTTCTGAGCAGTGGTCTTGCGATTCTCTCTCACAATTCGCTTTACAGTCCGATGGTCTCTCTCAGTCAACTTCGACTTTCGGCCGTACCTGTGCTTTACTGCGGACGTTTTTCCTTCTCTTTCTTTTCCAAAATTTTTATTACAGTATTTATGAAACAATAAGGGTGGGGAGAAGGGGAAAAGGGAAGGGGAAATACAACAAGGAAAGAAGGACCAAGTGGACCTTGCGTCCCAATTTACAGGAAAATAACATATTAATTTATACAGGCATTACACATATTATATGACTACAAAGGCAATATTATAAATAGTAACCATTAATCAAGAAGGACGAAATAATATGGCTTATCTGAATGTAGTCCAGCTCACCAGTGCAGCATGCCAGGAATCGGTGCAAGGATCCGCTGTGTCAGACGTAGAACATTGCAAAAAGAGAAAATCCAGCTCAATGATGAAGTGAAGATAAAAAAATCTTTATTCACTTGTCATTCCAAATACAGAGGAGTATCAGCATTAGATGGCAGCAGATGAATGCGTTATCAACGCGTTTCAGGTGACGCAGCACCCTTAGTCATGATCAAGAGAGTCGAGCTGGAGTGTAATACCAACGCATTAGTATTTAATAGTGAGTCTATTGGAGCGACATAGAGATAGAAGCGGAGTAGGAAATAAAGCAAGCCTGTTCCTATTCTTTTCACATTAGTGGTAACAAGAAGTGACAAAATGTACCACAGAATGGTATAAAAAATGTAACAAATCTTTATTAGCCTAAAACAATGCAACAAAGTTACATAGAAATATTGCAAGAAAGGTACAGAACACAAAAAATATATATATAAAGAGGGACGATCAATCCATAGGAATTAATAACAACCAGTAGCCACCTGGACAATTATGCTCAATATACCGTATATACTCATGTATAAGCCGACCCGTGTATAAGCCGACCCCCCTAATTTTGCCACAAAAAACTGGGAAAACTTATTGACTCGCGTATAAGCCTAGGGTGAAAAATGATTACGCCCCCATATGATGCTCCACAGATTATGCCCCCATATGCTGCACAGATTATGCCCAATATGCTCCACAGATTATGCCCAATATGCTTCAAAGATTATGCCCCCATATATTCCACAGATTATGCCCCCATGATCCACAGATTATGCCCCCATATGATCCACAGATTATGCCCCATATGCTCCAGATTATGCCCCCATATGTTCCACAGATTATGCCCCCATATTGCTCCATATTATGCCCCATATGTTCCACAGATTATGCCCCATATGCTCCAGATTATGCCCCATATCTTCCACAGCTTATGCCCCCATATGCTCCAGATTATGCCCCCATATGCTCCACAATTATGCCCCATATGCCCCATAGTATAGGTCACACATGCTGCTGCTGCAACAAAAAAAAAAAAAATGACATACTCACCTCTCGTCGCTGGGGGCCAGGTGCCGGTGTCCTGAGCAGGCGGTGACAGCGGCGCGCTATGGGGACAGGTGCCGCTCACTCAGGACCCTGACACCTGAGATATTTGCCTGTCCCGTTCCACCGCTGCACTGCTCCCTCGGTCTGACTCCTCTGGCTGTGAATGATCTGGCAGGGGGCGGGGCACGCACTAACGACGTCATTGCGCCCTCTGCCTGATCATTCACAGCCAGAGGAGTCAGACCGAGGGAGCAGTGCAGCGGTGGAACGGGACAGGTAAATATCGCTATACTCACCCCTCTTCCGGCACGTCCTTGCAGCCTCTCCTCTTCTCCCGGCGCTCTCCACAGCGCTTCAGTCCTGCAGTGGTCACGTGGTACCGCTCATTAAAGTCATGAATATGTGCATGTTCATGACTTTAATGAGCGGTGCCATGTGACCGCTGCAGGAAGGAGCCGGAGATCGTGGGAGAAGCAGGGGGGCTGCAGAGACCGCGCCGGCGGAGGGGTGAGTATGATCCGACACCCCCGCTCCCCCTCCCCGCCGACCCCCGTATATGACCCGCATATAAGCCGAGAGGGGGACTTTCAGCCCTTAAAAATGGGGTGAAAATCTCGGCTTATACATGGGTATATACGGTACCTCTGAAGCAGACAGCTACAACTGGGGAGACAAAAGGCCTAAGTAGATTGTGCAAAAAAACAAATTGCTACAAGTACTAGAACACAGGCTCTTCCGTTTTCCTCCATGATGCTCCACACAATGCTTATAATAATAAGCTAATGATCTTTCATAACATACCGCAAGGCTGCTGGTGGAATTCCTCGCACGTCCCTCTGCCCCGACGCGCGTTTTGCACTACTTCTTTGATAGGCGCGCGTTACCTCTAATGTGGATAGAGTGTGCTGTGGTATATTGACCCTTAGGGCTCCTTTCCACTTGCGAGAAATACGTCCGATTCTCGCATGTGAAATCCCAGTTCTGGCCCCGACACTCAGGAGTGGAGTGTGCGGCTGCATGTATTTGTATGCAGCTGCTGCTCCACTCCCGAATGCCGGCCCCAGAGCTTGGATTTCACATGCGAGAATCGGGCGTATTTCTCGCAAGTGGAAAAGAGCCCTTATGGGGTATAATTGATGATAGTGGGCATTATCCGTGATTATACTGTTCCCTTTCTTGCGGACTTGGGGATGTATGTAACTCTTGGTACCATTTCCGAAAGTTATAGGCCTTGATGAATATATGACTTTTATTGAGCCACATATAAATGTAAGAGGTGCTCCAAAAAATGTTATGATTAACGTTGGTAATAAGGTTGGTGGCAGGCTCAGATAGGATTGGTTTAGAGGTAAGAAATAGCACAATCAAATCCTTCAACATGAGCTATTGGAGGAATGAAGAAGAGGAGACTTTAAATTTATCTTTGATTTGGAAGAAAGGGATAAGACTAGATTCACTGACCAAATCCTTGATTTTTTTAACGTCATGTTCGGCCAAAATGGGATCGATGGCTGTATGGTATAGGGAGCTGATTAAGTGGAGAGGGAGATTTTGAAGGAAGGTTAATTTATTAGTACCTCTTTTCTGTTTAGCAAATGTTTCCCAGGCAGCCAGAGTAGCGTCAAATAAGGGATGAGAAGAAGGGGGGGGATTTTCGCTTTCCAATGGGTGACTGTTCAGTATCCTCCCGCTGAGAATCCTTAAAATCTTCCTCTCCTGCGGAATCATATGCCTGTAGTATACTCTCATGTATATTTTCCTCTTCTGTGAAATGTTCCTTTCTTTTTCAGTTGCTTTTTTTCCTTCTCTTTCAAACGCAGTCATTACTTTGAAGACAGTACCTCTTGAGACGCCAAGCATTCAGGCACTTTTGGTTACACTAGCTCCGGCCATCCGAGCACTAA
>JARQOD010000003.1:237113130-237184029 GCA_033576555.1 Oophaga sylvatica
CTCAGCAGGGGTAAAAGCGCAGTGCTTGAAAAAGTAACTGGGGTGATGTGCCTCAAAAAAAAAAAACAGAAGAAGTAAACAGAACACAATGTTCCAATCGTGAAAGGCTACCCCTTTGTCTACTTCTATAGGTTTGAACCAATGTTTGGATAGGAGGGAAGCGCGTCACATATAGATTTAATTTTTTTTAATGGAAGGGGCAAAACCAAATTTGGAGAGAAATGAAAAGGAGAGGCACTGAGACACGTAGAGGTAAAAGCAGCAGTGTTTGAACAAAAAAATGGGCGTGATGTGCATCAAAAAAAAAAAAACACAGACTAAAGTGAACACTAAAAACACAACTGTTAAAATTTAAAAGGTACTCCTTTGTCTTTCTATAGGTTTGCAACCAATGTATTGGATGATGGAAGGCGTAAAAAAATAATAGATTATATTTATTTTAATGGAATGGGCAAAAACCCAATTGGAGAAAATAAAAAGGATGGGGACGAGACACGCTCGCAGAGTACAAGCAGCAGTGTTTGAACAAGTAACTGGAGCGTGATATGCACTCAAAAAATAAAAAACCAGACTGAAGTGAACACTGAAACACAACTGTTTACAATCTGTGAAAGGCTACTCCTTTGTCTACTTCTATAGTGTTTGCAACCAATGTATTGGATACGGATGGAAGCGCGTCACACAAACATTTAAATTGCATGGAGCTGAAAGGGAATTACACTGAAGAAAAAAAAAGAGTCTGTGAGTGACACGTTCAGATGCATACAGACAGCGTTGCATGCAGAGCAAACTGCAGCGTCACCTGCACTGACACACACCTTGCAGAGCTGTTAAAACAACACTGCAGGCAAAAGGAAGCTTTACACAGCGGTTGGTGCTAGCCTGCCAAAAGCACACTACACTAAATCGCAATCTCTAACTGTCCCTCAGAGTCAGCACAGCAGCGTTCTGTCCCTAACTGAATTCACAGCACATGACGCTAAAATGGCGGCGGCGCCTTTTATAGTGCATTCTGACATCATTTCAGCATCCAATCACAGCCATGCCATTAGTTAACATGACCGCAGCAGTACAGGATGTGCCACACTTCTTAGGATTCCTCATTGGCTGACTAAAATCACATTGCTTCTCAAAGAATTATGGGAACTTCCGATTCCGGTATACGATATATGGAAAATATCGAAACAAAGTATCGAAAGGCCGATACAGCTAATATCGGCCGATACCGATACTTGCGGTATCGTATCGCTCAACACTAAAAAAAACCCATTCTTGGCTTGTTGGATAATTGTACATGAAGGAAAACAACAAAGAGTAATGTAGAATGTATTGGGGGAGGTTGAGGAGACATTAAAGGCATAGATGTTTAACCCAATCCACTGGAATAGCATTAATAATTTTTTTTTTAAAGACGTTCGGATTGACGAAGAAATTGACAATGTTGTTAACCTTTTTTCTATTTTGGCAAATATGTATGTTTCACAACTTCCATGCTCTTGACCTTTTTAACTTTTGCCACACTTTCACCTTCATAATTTTCAGCAGTATCATCTTTGTCATCTAATTATTCTTCATCTTCACCTTCTTATCTTCTTCTTAAACTTCTTGTTATTCATCTTTTTGTTAACATTACTCATATTGTTCTTATTAAACTATTATTCTTCTTCATATTCTACTTCTTCATCTTCTTCCTCTTCATCTTCTTCATCATATTCTTATTTGTGACAGAGATTCCTGTACTTGTAATCTGTAAAAGTATGAATTTTTTTTTCTTCCGTTCTTGCTGTCACAAAAGATTTAAATTACAACAGTATTTGTCCGTGTTCAGTTTAGCCTGCAGCAGCAGGCATTTTCCAGGGGCACCACGAGGAGGAACGGACTCACCCCCATACACTGCTTAGTCTTCTTCTGCTTATAATTTACAGCATATATTTTGCTCTTCATTTTGGTTTATTTTCATGTTCTTCTGCTTTTTGATCTTTGCTTATTGTTCTTCTGTCTCTTGTTCTGTATCTTGTAGTTTGTCTTAACCTTCTTTGTCCTGTTGGTGATCTTCTTCTGGGTAATCTTTTATTTCCTCTTTGTGATGGTGTTCAGGCTGGTTGGCTTGATGCTCGTTGTCCTTGGGGTTGTCATCTTCTTCGGGGTGGTCTTTACGGTTGTCTAACTTCCGAGAACCAGCTGATGCTACTGGAACCCGGACGGGTATCAGATGGTACAAGAGACAATGGAAGTAACGAGGACCAGCTGGACTGTGTGGAACCGGAGGGGCAGGAGAAGGAAAAGAGCCAATGGCACAACGAGGACCAGCTGACGTTACTGGGACACGGTTACTAAGCAGGAGGTACCTGTGCTTAAAAGCACTACCAAGGACCAGCAGACGTTGCTGGAACTCGGATACCGAATGGAGGCACCGAGGCCAAAGGCACTGCGGAGAACCAGTTGATGGTACTGGAACCTGGACGGGTAGCAGAAGGTACAAGAGCCAATGCAAGTAACGAGGACCAGCTGACTGTGCTGGAACCCGGAGGGGCAGCAGAAGGAAAAGAGCCAATGGCACAACCGAGGACCAGCTGACGTTACTGGGACACGGTTACTAAGCAGGAGGTACCTGTGCTTAAAAGCACTACCAAGGACCAGCAGACGTTGCTGGAACTCGGATACCGACATGGAGGCACGAGGCCAAAGGCACTGCGGAGAACCAGCTGAAGGTACTGGAACCCGGACGGGTACCATAAGGCACCATGAAAATGTAAGTTGACAGGCCGCAAGCTGTCCGCAGTTACCGAATCACACAGTCCTACAGTGGGTGCTTGTCCTATTGTCAAAACGGAAACAGACTTTATTTAGATATCCCACAGCACACATAGGAATCACCTAAACTGCAGGCACCATAGAGTCGGCTAACCCGAATGCAACACGACAGGACAACTTATTGGAGGCTAATTAACGTTGACACTGCCAGTAAACAGCTGTCGTGCTGTTACCAGGCTGGGCAGGAGTCAGTACCCGTGCCAATTACTTCCGAGCACAACTGGCGGTGTTGGAGCCCAGGGATGAGAGGAGGACAGGGTGGAGGCAGCATGACTTTTTGGCGTACACACAGCAGTGGAACAGCTGACATTATGAACCCCAGTAACACAGGAGCAAGTGTTGACTGTGCTAACAGCACTTCCGAGCGTTCCTTTATGTGCACTTTAGTAGGAGGTCGGCGTACCCCCTGCTGCGGAAAGAACAAATTGAAGCCGTTGTTGCTTGGATGGCAGCCAATGCATCGACTTCAATTGCTTCCACCTCCTCTCAGGAACACAGCACTGTTGAGCAACCATCTGTCTCTTCACCGCCTGCCAAATTGCCCAGGCAGTCAGACAGTTCTGTACAGGATCCAGCTGAGTCTCTGCTTCTGTTCTCAGAATCTGTTGGCTTGCAAACAGGGGCCCAGCCAAGCAGCATTCTGGAATGTGAAGAAGAGGGAGTATGCAGTGATGCGCAACAGCTGTGTCTCTCAGAATCTGAAGAGGCGGGTGAGCAGTGCCGATGCTCAGCACACCGCAGGACGCATCTGATGATGATGAGACTCAGGTGCCAGTTTCTGTTGAGCATGGTGCTGGCCAGACCACCCAACAGCAGCAGGTTTTGGAAGAGGGTAGTGGAGATGATGAGGTCCAAGTCCCAACATGGCGTGAGGAACAGGAAGTGGTGGGAGCAGCTCTGAGGAAGAGATTGCCCCAACGGGGCAAACAGGAGAGGAGAGTTAGGCTGCAGACTCGGTTGACTGTAGCCTCCAGTTTGGAACTGTTCGGAGCAGTTCTCTTCCAAAAGTCAAAACGGGCGCTCCAGGACTTGCACTGCGTGGTCCTTTTTTGACACACTTGCAGATGATATTTGCTATGTGAAATGCAAGCTGTGTAATCTAAAAGTAAAAACAGGTAAAAGTGTCAGTAACGTCAATACCAGTAATATTATTATTATTATAGATTTTAATAGCGCCATTTATTCCATGGCGCTTTACATGTGAAGAGGGGCAAATATAGACATTACAGTAAACATGAGCAATACAAGGCACACAAAAGTACAGAAGGGAGAGGCCCCAGCCCGCGAGGGCTCACAATCTACAGGGGTGGTTGATGATACACTAGGAGAGGGAAGAGCTGATCGTGTGGTGGTTCAGTAGACTGATGATCATTGCAGGTTGTAGGCTTGTCGGAAGAGGTGGGAAATATGTGCAAACATGTGGGTACAAAGCAAGTAGTTGAGTTACAAAGACACACTGGAGATGTAGGCCAACCTACAGCAGCACCTACATCTTCAGGTCGTGTCGGAGCCTCTTCCTCCAGCTGACACACAGCTGGTTCGGCTTTCTCACAGGATCGCCATGGAAGAACCTCGGTCAATGTTGTCCAGAGACAAAGTGTTATTCCACCCACAGCAGCAAGTTCCCTGTCATCCTCACACACCCAGGCCACAAACAGCCATCAGTACCACAGGCATGGGATAAAAGACGGCCATACTCGGCAAACATCCACGAGCACAGGCTCTGAATGCTGGCATTGCAAAACTTCTGTCCTTGAAATGCTGTCATTCAGGCTGGTGGAGACTGACAGTTTCCGTAACTTAATGGCATTGGCAGTCCCACAATACAATGTGCCAAGCCGATTTTATTTCAGCAGGCAAGTCGTCCCTGGTCTGCAAAAGCATGTTGCGTGAAAAATTAAACATGCGCTACTAAACTTCGTCAGTGGGCAATGTCCACCTGACCACCGCTGCGTGGACCAGTACCCATGGCCAGGGACGATACCTTTCCCTCACTGCCCATTGGGTCAATATTGTGTAGCCGGGTACAGATCTTGCGAGTGGCGCTGTACGTGTTCAGCCAACTCCAAGGATTGCAGGAATCAAGTCTGTACACATTGACTCCTCCTCCTACTCCAGTTCCTCAGAAACATTGCTGCAGGAGCCGTCACGGTCTACCTCCACATGGACCAGTGAACGCTTAATAATATAATCTTTATTTATTTAGCGCAAACAGATTCCGCTGCGCTTTACAGTTTAACAGTTTCAGAACACAAGTAATAAGTAACAACGTTAACAATAAAAAAATTAAAACAATAGAAGCCGCCCCTACTCTTGAGAGCTTACAATTTACAATGAGGTGGGGGGCTACAAAGTACAGGTGTTTATATACAATGGTCTATTTACAATGATGGTCCAGCCATTTTGAGGGAGTGAGGGATGGATGGAGATAGTGAATGGGCTACACACACACACTTACACATAGAATGACTTTGGGCCTGGGGTCCGATATATGACCGCTACTTGAGGGAGAGGGGACGAAAGAGCATGATGGTGTGGACCTCAAAAGAAGGGAATGAGAGTGATGGAATTGGGGGGATGACCTGGAAAGTGCATTGTTGGGACAGGAGTATGCCGATCCACCACCATGTCTGTTTGGGGTCTCGGGGAATGTGAGAACTATAAGCCACCATAGGAAATGGCAGGAGGGGAACCGTGTCAGAATCCTGAATCAGGTTTCAGTCAGGGCCAACAGATGAAGAGAGTTGTTCAGAAAGTAGTTGTGCAGGAAGGTTAGCTTGTTGCATGCAGACCGTGGATTCCAGAGGGCACAGTTAACGAAGGAGATGAGGGAGTGCAATTAATATTAATAAGTAGTGTTGAGCATTCCGATACCGCAAGTATCGGGTATCGGCCGATATTCGCTATATCGGAATTCCGATACTTAGTTCCGATATTTTTCATATATCGTATACCGGAATCGGAAGTTCCCATAATTCTTTGAGAGGCAATGTGATTTTAGTCAGCCATGAGGAATCTTATGAAGTGTGGGCACATCCTGTAATGCTGCGGTCATCTTAACTAATGGCATGGCTGTGATTGGCTGCTGAAATGATGTCAGAATGCACATTAAAAGGCGCCGCCGCCATTTTAGCGTCACTGTGCTGTGAACTCAGTTAGGGACAGAACGCTGCTCTGCTGACTTGAGGACAGTTAGACATTGCGATTTTGTGTACTGTGCTTTAGGCAGGCTATTTTACCAACCGCTGTGTAAAGCTTCCTTTTGCCAGTGTTGTTTTAACAACTCTGTGCAAGGTGTGTGTGTGAGAGTGCAGGTGACGCTGCAGTTTGCTCTGCATCCACCGCTGTTTGTAGGCATCTGCACGTGTCACTCACTGACTCTTTTTTTTATTTTATTTTGTGGAATTGGTGCAGCTCCATTATATTTGAAAAAAATCTAATCTATTAGTGTGACGCGCTTCCATCCGTATACAATACATTGGTTGCAAACACTATAGAAGTACAGAAAGGAGCCTTTCATAGATAGTGAACAGTTGTGTTTCAGTGTTCACTGCAGTCTGTGAGGTTTTGATTTTTTGAGTGCAGATCACGCTCCAGTTAGTTCTTCAACCACTGCTGGTTGTAGTCTGCTGAGCGTGTGTCACTGCCTCATCCTTCACATTTTTCTCTAATTGGTGCTGTCCATTATATTTGAAAAAAATCTAATCTATTAGTGTGACGCGCTTCCATCCGTGTACAATACATTGGTTGCAAACACTATAGAAGTACAGAAAGGAGCCTTTCACAGATAGTGAACAGTTGTGTTTCAGTGTTCACTGCAGTCTGTGAGGTTTTGATTTTTTGAGTGCAGATCACGCTCCAGTTAGTTCTTCAACCACTGCTGGTTGTAGTCTGCTGAGCGTGTGTCACTGCCTCATCCTTCACATTTTTCTCTAATTGGTGCTGCTCCATTATATTTGAAAAAAATCTAATCTATTAGTGTGACGCGCTTCCATCCGTATACAATACATTGGTTGCAAACACTATAGAAGTACAGAAAGGAGCCTTTCACAGATAGTGAACAGTTGTGTTTCAGTGTTCACTGCAGTCTGTGAGGTTTTGATTTTTTGAGTGCAGATCACGCTCCAGTTAGTTCTTCAACCACTGCTGGTTGTAGTCTGCTGAGCGTGTGTCACTGCCTCATCCTTCACATTTTTCTCTAATTGGTGCTGCTCCATTATATTTGAAAAAAATCTAATCTATTAGTGTGACGCGCTTCCATCCGTATACAATACATTGGTTTGCAAACACTATAGAAGTACAGAAAGGAGCCTTGCACAGATAGTGAACAGTTGTGTTTCAGTGTTCACTGCAGTCTGTGAGGTTTTGATTTTTTGAGTGCAGATCACGCTCCAGTTAGTTCTTCAACCACTGCTGGTTGTAGTCTGCTGAGCGTGTGTCACTGCCTCATCCTTCACATTTTTCTTAATTGGTGCTGCTCCATTATATTTGAAAAAAATCTAATCTATTAGTGTGACGCGCTTCCATCCGTATACAATACATTGGTTGCAAACACTATAGAAGTACAGAAAGGAGCCTTGCACAGATAGTGAACAGTTGTGTTTCAGTGTTCACTGCAGTCTGTGAGGTTTTGATTTTTTGAGTGCAGATCACGCTCCAGTTAGTTCTTCAACCACTGCTGGTTGTAGTCTGCTGAGCGTTGTGTCACTGCCTCATCCTTCAGATTTTTCTCTAATTGGTGCTGCTCCATTCTATTTGAAAAAAATCTAATCTATTAGTGTGACGCGCTTCCATCCATATACAATACATTGGTTGCAAACACTATAGAAGTACACAAAGGGGCCTTTCACAGCTACTGAACAGTTGTCTGCAGTGTTCACTGTAGTCTGTGAGTTTTCATTTTTTGAGTGCAGATTACGCTCCAGTTAGTTCTTCAACCACTGCTGGTTGTAGTCTGCTAAGCGTGTGTCACTGCCTCATCCTTCACATTTTTCTCTAATTGGTGCTGCTCCATTCTATTTGAAAAAAATCTAATCTATTAGTGTGATGCGCTTCCATCCGTATACAATACATTGGTTGCAAACACTATAGAAGTACAAAGGGGCCTTTCACAGCTACTGAACAGTTGTCTGCAGTATTCACTGTAGTCTGTGGTTTTTCATTTTTTGAGTGCAGATTACGCTCCAGTTAGTTCTTCAACCACTGCTGGTTGTAGTTGCTGAGCGTGTGTCACTGCCTCATCCTTCACATTTTTCTCTAATTGGTGCTGCTCCATTATATTTGAAAAAAATCTAATCTATTAGTGTGACGCGCTTCCATCTGTATACAATACATTGGTTGCAAACACTATAGAAGTACACAAAGGGGCCTTTCACAGCTACTGAACAGTTGTCTGCAGTGTTCACTGCAGTCTCTGAGGAATAACCACACTTAGGCCTTATAACTTTTCTGACTTTCTTTATCAATCTACCAAGATGAAGAAGGCAGGGAGTAAGGCACGTGGTCGTGGCTGTGGAGTTTCAGCAGGGAGAGGACGTGGGGATTCTGTGGCTGCTGCCGCACCCAGTGACACAGCATCCACCAGTTTTCCCCGTGAGCGTTCCTTTATGCGCACTTTTGTAGGAGCTCAGGTACCACCTGCTGCGGGAAGAACAAATTGAAGCGTTGTTGGTTGGATGGCAGCCAATGCATCGACTTCAATTGCTTCCACCTCTCTCAGGGACCAACAGCATGTTGAACAACCATCTGTCTCTTCACCGCCTGCCAATTGCCCAGGCAGTCAGAGAGTTCTGAACTGGAGCCAGCTGAGTCTCTGCTTCTGTTCTCAGAATCTGTTGGCTTGCAAACAGGGGCCCAGCCAAGCAGCATTCTGGAATGTGAAGAAGAGGGGAGTATGCAGTGATGCGCAACAGCTGTGTCTCTCTGAATGTGAAGAGGCGGGTGAGCCAGTGCCGATGGTCAGCACACCGCAGAACGCATCTGATGATGATGAGACTCAGGTGCCAGTTTCTGTTGAGCATGGTGTGGCCAGACCACCCAACAGCAGCAGGTGTTGGAAGAGGGTAGTGGAGATGATGAGGTCAAGACCCAACATTGCGTGAGGAACAGGAAGGTGGTGGTAGCAGCTTGAGGAAGAGATTGCCCCAACGGTCCAAACAGTAGGGAGAGGTAGGCTGCAGACTCGGTTGCCTGTAGCTCCAGTTTGGCACCCGTTCGTAGCAGTTCTCTTCCAACAGCAAAAACGGGCGCTCCCAGGACTTGCACTGCGTGGTCCTTTTTTGACACACTTGCAGATGATATTTGCTATGTCAAATGCAAGCTGTGTAATCAAAAAGTAAAAAGAGGTAAAGTGTCGTAACCTTAATACCACAAATATGTGGAAACATGTGGGTCAAAGCACGTGGATGAGTTACAAAGACACACTGGAGATGTAGGCCAACCTACAGCAGCACCTACATCTTCAGCTCGTGTTGGAGCCTCTTCCTCAGCTCACACAAGCTGGTTCGGCTTCCTCACAGGATCGCCATGGAAGAACCTCTGTCACTGTTGTCCAGAGACCAGTGTTATTCCACCACAGCTGCAAGTTCCCTGTCATCCTCACACTCCCAGGCCACAAAACAGCCATCGGTAGCACAGGCATGGGATAAAAGACGGCCATACTCGGCAAACCATCCACGAGCAAAGGCTCTGAATGATGGCATTGCAAAACTCCTGTCCTTGAAATGCTGTCATTCAGGCTGGTGGAGACTGACAGTTTCCGTAATTAATGGCATTGGCAGTCCCACAATAAATGTGCCCAGCCCATTTTATTTCAGCAGGCAAGCCGTCCTGGTCTGCAAAAGCATGTTGAGGGAAAATTAAACATGCGCTACTAAACGCCGTCAGTAGCAAGGTCCACCTGACCACCGATGCGTGGACCAGTACCCATGGCCAGGGACGATACCTTTCCCTCACTGCCCATTGGGTCAATGTTGTGGAGCCGGGTACAGATCTTGCGAGTGGCGCTGTACGTGTTCTGCCATCTCCAAGGATTGCAGGAATCAAGTCTGTCCACATTGACTCCTGCTCCTACTCCAGTTCCTCAGAATCATCGCTGCAGGAGCCGTCACGGTTACCTCCACATGGACCCGTGAACGCTTACCTGATGCGACCGATATGAGCACAGCCGTGGCCAAACGTCAACAGGCCGTCCTGAAATTAATTTCCATGGGGAATCGAAGCCACACAGCGCAGGAGCTCTGGAATGCCATCAAGCAGGAGAGCGACGTGTGGTTTTTGCCAGCGAATCTCCAGGCAGGCTTGGTAGTGTGTGACAATTGGCCGAAATCTGGTGGCAGCTCTGGGCCTTGGCAACCTCACTCACATACCATGTCTGGCACATGTGCTCAACTTGGTCGTGCAGAGTTTTTTGAGGGACTATCCGGATCTTGATGCACTGCTGCACAAGGTCCGCCTAGAGTGCGCTCACTTGCGACGTTCCATCATGGCCAGATCGCGCATTGCAGCTCTGCAACGCAGATTTCGCCTTCCTGAACATCGCATCATATGTGACGTACCCACCAGGTGGAATTCCACGTTACATATGTTGTAGCGGTTGTGTGAGCAGCAGCCAGCAGTAATCTAGTATCAGCTGCATCAGGCGCAATCAACTCGCAATTTGCGCCGTTCACACTTCACCACTACTGAGTGGGCCCCTATGAAGGACATCTGCCACGTTTTGCGTGCGTTTGATGAGTCAATGCGGATGGCGAGTGCAGATGATGCACTAGTCATCCTGACTGTCCCCCTTATCTGCCTGCTTCAAAAAACACTGCAAGCAATAAGGGATGAGGTTTTGGAAGAGGTGGAGGATGAGGAGTCACAAATTCCATCACCTTATGTACAGTCAGCGCAACGTGGTTCCTCACAAAGGGCTGGGCAGGGCTCACTTTGTGAGGAGGATGAGGAGGAGTCAATGGAGGAGGAAGACATCGCTCCAGAGGGAGGTACACAACGCTCTAGTCAGTATGTAGAGCGAGGGTGGGGTGATGCAGAGCAGGCAGAGATGACGCCTCTTGCAGGGGACAGCGTTTCTTTGCCAGTTGGGAGCCTGCAGCACATGGTTGATTTCATGCTGCAGTGCCTGAGAAACGACCGCCGCATCGCCCACATTCTCACCACATCTGATTATTGGGTGTACACCCTCCTAGACCCTCGCTACCGGGACAACTTACAATGCCTCATCACACCGTTGAACGGGAGTGTAAAATGCGGGAGTACCAAGACACACTGGTGCAATCCATAATGTTCTCCATTCCAGCCGAGAGCACTGCTGCTGCTACTGCTTTACAAAGCAGCTCTGTGCGTCGAGGCAGTGGAGACAGCTCTGCAACAAGAGGGAGCAAAAAGCAGCGCCTCTGCACAGGGCAAGACCAGTATGTTCCAAATGTGGCGAAGTTTTGTGGCAGCGCCACAAATGTCTACACCATCCGAGACGGCTCCAGTCAGCAGGAGGCAACGTTTCCGTAAGATGGTGACAGACTACATGTCTTTCCCTCTCAGTGTACTCCAGATGGCTCTTCCCATTCAAGTTTTGGGTCTCTAAGCTGGATACATGGCCAGAGCTTAGCCAGTATGCATTGGAGGTGCTGGCTTGCCCTGCTGCCAGTGTATTATCGGAGCGCGTCTTTAGTGCTGCAGGTGGTGTACTAACAGACCGTCGCATGCGACTATCCTCCGATAATGTAGACCGGCTTACTTTTCTGAAAATGAACAAGGCATGGATCTCGCCAGAATTTGTCTGTCCGTTTTCAGATTAAATAACTGGTTCGCAACGTTATCCATGCCTGCTGTTATGTTCATCTTTCTACCACCTGAACTCTACTCCTGGGCTACAACACTGCCAGTTGCTGCTTAGAAGTGTCGTGTCCACAGACCAATACACAAGGTATAGTGTTAGTGGGGTTCAGTAACGCCAGCTGTTCCCCTGCTGTGTGTCCGGCAAGAAGTCTCCTGTTCCCTACACATGCACAGAAAAACCCATGTCGAACATGCTCCAAATAGGGAAGAGCCGTCACCCTGATTGTTATGCTTAAAACAGGAAATTGTGAAGTTTTCCAGGCCTAGAATGATAAATTTTATGACAAATATGGACAAATAATAATTTGTCATCACAGCGCATATCTGCACATGTCTATTAGAAATGGTAACAAAAACTAAAACATAGTCTTCACTTTTTGAAATTAATGCATAAAAGTACATTTCATACTTATCAATTAATGCTTTTTAAGGAACTTTATCTGTACCTGTAAGATAATGCAGTCAATGGATGTACGAATCATAAATCCTCATCATCATCATCACGAGTTTTATTTATGACAGACATTATAAAATACACATACTGATGCCAACTGTAACTTCACACACCATATATGAAATGGCCAGCATCTAAACCTGGTAATAATGTGCAATAATAAATTATTACATCTATAAAGTGCATCATGCATACTGACAATAGGTAGTTATACCTGCAAGTGCTGTTGAAACAACCACAACAGATATAAATTAATAATGGTATATAGGTATCACAGTGCATAGTTACTCATGGACAATGTCGATGTAATACTGTACCTCAATAAAGTCAGCGTCAACCATTATGCTTGTTAGTCTTGTAGATTGTTAAAGAGGGAACGGTCTTTTTTTGTTGGTCATAGGTGGAGTATTAGACAGTAAATGATTACTGCTGTCGTATTTTTGGCGTCCCTAGGGCGCAATAACGCTGCGTAACGTCACATTTTATAGAGTCATCTAATTGACACACGCTACCCTACCCTAAGCGTGACAGTAGGAAGGTAGTGTTGACGGATAAAGCCTTGCGCAACCAGACATGCTTTTACCCTCTTCAACACTGTACAAGCAAAAAATGCATGATTGCAGCCGCAGACTTTATTGACGTACAGTATAACATCGCCATTACCCATCAGAGGCTGTCCACTGTCTGATACAGACATAGAATATACCTTTGCTATCCGTAGCCTTTGTTTCACCTACACTTGCAGGCACACACTTAAATTGTGACAATGCATTATGTTTTTTTAAATGGTTATTTTTTATCGTACATTATTGTGTCATCACATTGAAGAGTCCATGCTGGACATGTCATACATGCTGTACAAAGTAACGATTTTATTAACTTAAATAATTGAAATGTCTGTGACTGTCACATCTAAATTGCAATGATGATGATGATGAGTGACTATTACAAAATCCATTGTCTTCACTATGTTATGGTTTAACATAGCGTTCCTTAAGCATTATACATAAATACAAAAATGGACTTTTATTCTTAAATTTACAACACTATATTTTGTAACCAATTTTTTGGGTGGTGTGTTGTTCCATTTCTTGTTGGCATGTGCATATATGCGTTTATATTTGCAGTGTCTTTATTTTTATTCTTGAAGTTAGGAAACATGTGTATCTTCGTACCGTGTTAGCCAGTAGATAGAAAAATATTTAGACTTGAGAGTCCGCAGTGGTTGATACCTTTGAATGGATAACTGAAAAGATGGTAACAAATTGCAAGCTTTCGAGGCTACTCACGTCTCTTCATCAGGCAAACACTAAAACAAAAAATGAAGCATCACATATTTCTATACACAACAGGACACAGGAACAGTGCAATAGGTAAGACAAGTAAGTGACGTGTAGCAGAACTGTCATTATCACAGAGAGATGAACATAAATATTGGAACAGTTCCTAGATAAGGATAGAAAGTTTTATTGCCCTCTGATTGGGGTCTGGTTTTGTGTTTTCATGCCCCTGGAAGGGCAGAGACGCAGATTCCTTAATTGATATAGAATGACATAAATCCGTGTGATCTATTCATTCCATCACTAACAGTGTCAAAGGTCATGATGAGCTTATATTCTGAAACCTTTGTATCTTTCTCATATTTGAAGTTATATTTTAATACCAGTAATTCCATATCCATCATGCTATGACCGGGCATACAAAAGTGTTTTGCCACAGGTAAATCCATTATTTTTTCTCTTATTGTGTGGCGCTGATAATTCATCCTTGTTCTCATTTTTTGGCCGGTTCCCCTCACTTGTCCCTCCCTCACTTGTCTTACCTATTCCTGTGTCCTGTTGTGTGTAGAAATATGTGATTCTTCATTTTTTGTTTTAGTCTTAGCCTGATGAAGAGACCTGAGTAGTCTCGAAAGCTTGGAATTTGTTACCATATTTTCAGTTAGCCATTAAATGGTATCAACCACAGAGGACTCTCAAGTATAAATATTTTTCTATTCTTGGAATTGAAATTCATCATTTTATTGTCCTAGTAAAACTTCATTTATTCTTGTTTCAAGTACATACATTTGCAATGGCCACGTAACAAGGCAATAACTCAATATTTTATGCCTACACCCTCCTTGACCCTGGGCTTCAACACCGCCAGTTGCTGCTCAGAAGTGTTAGATGCACAGATGAAAACAATCGCTGATGTGTTTGTGGGGTTCAGTAACGCCTGCTGTTCCCTGCTGTGTGTCTGGCAAAAATTACTGCTGCTAACTACAACTTCAACTTCAAACATCTCATACTAGGCCTCTGCCTACACCCTCCTTGACCCTGGGCTTCAACACGCCAGTTGCTGCTCAGAAGTGTTAGATGCACAGATGAAAACAATCGCTGATGTGTTTGTGGGGTTCAGTAACGCCTGCTGTTCCCCTGCTGTGTGTCTGGCAAAAATTACTGCTGCTAACTACAACTTCAACTTCAAACATCTCATACTAGGCCTCTGCCTACACCCTCCTTGACCCTGGGCTTCAACACCGCCAGTTGCTGCTCAGAAGTGTTAGATGCACAGATGAAAACAATCGCTGATGTGTTTGTGGGGTTCAGTAACGCCTGCTGTTCCCTGCTGTGTGTCCGGCAAAAATTACTGCTAGCTACCTAATCATGGTGAAAAAAACATGACATGTCAAAGTGTCTAGTGCTACACATAGATATGAGGCTACACCCTGATTTCTAAGCTGTAAACATTTGAAACGTCAACTTTAAAACCATAAAATGATTAGTCTTTGTCACAAATCTGTAACAAAATAATTGTGACATATTATTACAGATATGCACATGTCGAAAACAAATGCAAACACAAAAGCCTACTTATGCTATAGGATACTGATGGTCAACCTTGTCACTCCATAGCTTAGACAAATCCAACTCACATCATGACTCAAATGCTGCAATGTTGGAAGTGCATAATGTGGGTTGAACTTTGACAACTGCTGCAGTGCGAAGGTTATACTTCAGTGTTCTTGCCTTTTAAATAAAAGCATACAAGTAAATATAATAATCCAATGTTGATTAAGGGACGTGATGTACACCTGTAATATTGTGCAAACAGTGCATGTAGGAATAGTCCTCTTCAACATTACTTATATTTGTGTCATTTTAAAAAATACATATTTAATTAGAAAGTTAACAGCCCATATCATAAAGGTCCTTCATGTAAACATGATAATCGCTATCAAAAATCATGCATTACCTTGGTAAAGTCAATAGTGCATAGTCACAATAGCAAAATATATACCTGTAAGTGGTGCTGAAAGAACGACAACTGATAGAATAGGTGAATGATATCTATTTATCAGACTGAATAGCGACACCTGTATAATGTCGATATAATACTGTACCTTAACAAAACAGCTGTGTCACAACTCACACTCGTTTTTCTTGTAGCTTGTTATGTAATAGGGCACATGCGTGTATGTTTCATCATAGGTGCATGTTTACTGAGTAAAGCAGTCATGACAACGCCTTTGTGTTGTCGTTACGCTTGCGATGATGAACGATGCGCACCGTGAATGTTAGTCTGCGTCATAAGACGTACAGACGCTCCAATACCCAACGCGTCACAGCAGGAAGCCAGTCTGTGCGTCCAAACAAAGGCGCAACCATACATGCACGTAACCTTTTATAAAGCTATATAAAAAAAGGATGTAGTAGTAACTAGTGTTGAGCGATAGTGCTCGATATCTAAAAATATCGTATCGAAATTGTATCGCCGATAGCACTAAATATCGTCGATATCCGATTTCGATAGCGGAAGTCCCATGTAAGTCTATGGGAACAAAATATCGAAATTAAAAAAAACTATTCTTGCCTTGTTGGTTAATTGTATATGAAGGAAAACAACAAAGACTAATGTAGAATGTATTGGGGGAGGTTGAGGAGACAATAAAGGCATACATGTTTAACCCAATGCATTGGAATAGCATTAATATATTTTTTTTTGGGAAATACGTTTGGATTGACTAACAAATTGACAATGTTGTTAACCTTTTTTCTATTTTGGCAAATATGTATGTTTCACAACTTCCATGCTCTTCACCTTTTTAACTTTTGCCAGTGCCACACTTTCTCCTTCATAATCTTCAGCAGCATCATCTTTCTCATCAAATTATTCTTCATCTTCACCTTCTTAATCTTCTTCTTAAACTTCTTGCTATTCATGTTTTTGTTTACATTACTCATATTGTTATTATTAAACTAATTAATCTTCTTCATATTCAAATTCTTCATCTTCTTCCTCTTCATCTTCTTCATCATATTCTTATTTGTGACAGAGATTCCTGTACTTGTAATCTGTAAAAGTATGAATTGTTCATCCTTCCGTTCTTGCTGTCACAAAAGATTTAAATTACAACAGTATTTGTCCGTGTTCAGTTTAGCCTGCAGCAGCAGCAGGCATTTTCCAGGGGCACCACGAGGAGGAACGGACTCACCCCCATACACTGCTTAGTCTTCTTCTGCTTAGAATTTAGAGCATATATTTTGCTCTTCATTTTGGTCTTATACTTCATGTTCTTCTGCTTTTTGATCTTTTGCTTATTGTTCTTCTCTTCTGTCTCTTGTTCTGTATCTTGTAGTTTGTCTTAACCTTCTTTGTCCTGTTGGTGATCTTCTTCTGGCTAATCTTTTATTTTTTCTTTGTGATGGTGTTCAGGCTGGTTGGCTTCATGCTCGTCGTCCTTGTTGTCGTCATCTTCTTCTGGGTGGTCTTTAATGTCGTCTAATTTCCGAGAAACAGCTGACGTTACTGGAACCCTGACGGGTATCAGATGGAGCAAGAGACAATGGAAGTAACGAGGACCAGCTGACTGTGCTGGACCCCGGACGGGTAGCAGAAGGAAAAGAGGCAATGTCACAACTGAGTACCAGCTGACGTTACTGTGACACGGTTACTAAGCAGGAGGTACCTGTGCTCCAAAGCACTACCAAGGACCAGCAGACGTTGCTGGAACTCGGATACGGAGATGGAGGCACCTAGGCCAAAGGCACTGGGGAGAACCACTTGACGGTACTGGACCCTGGACGGGTAGCAGAAGGAAAAGAGGCAATGTCACAACCGAGTACCAGCTGACGTTACTGTGACACGGTTACTAAGCAGGAGGTACCTGTGCTCCAAAGCACTACCAAGGACCAGCAGACGTTGCTGGAACTCGGATACGGAGATGGAGGCACCTAGGCCAAAGGCACTGGGGAGAACCACTTGACGGTACTGGACCCCGGACGGGTAGAAGAACGCACCCATGAAAATGTAAGTTGACAGGACGCAAGCCGTCCGCAGTTACCGAATCACACAGTCCTACAGTGGGTGCTTATCCTATTGTCACAATGGAAACCGCCTTTATTTACATATCCCACAGCACACATTGGAATCACCTAAACTGCAGGCACCATAGAGTCGGCTAACCCGAATGCAACACGACAGCACAACTTATTGGAGGATAATTGACGTTCACACTGCCAGGAAACAGCTGTCGTGCTGTAACCAGGCTGGCCAGGAGTCAGTACCCCTGCCAATTACTTACGAGCAACAAATGGCGGTGTTGTAGCCCAGGGAGTAGAGTTCAGGTGGTAGAAAGATGAACATAACAGGAGACATGGAAAACGTTGCCAAACAGTTATTTAATCTGAAAACGGACAGGCAAATTCAGGTGAGATCCATGCCTTGTTCATTTTCAGAAAAGTAAGCCGGTCTACATTCTCTGAGGATAGTCGCATGCGACGGTCTGTTACTACACCACCTGCAGCACTAAAGACACGCTCAGATAATACACTGGCAGCAGGGCAAGCCAGCACCTCCAATGCATACTGGCTAAGCTCTGGCCATGTATCCAACTTAGAGACCCAAAATTTGAAAGGGGAAGAGGCATCTGGGAGTACACTTAGAGGGAAAGCCAAGTAGTCTGTCACCATCTTACGGAAACGTTTCTTCCTGGTGACTTGAGCCGTCTCGGATGGTGTAGACCTTGCTGGCGCTATCACAAAACTTCGCCACATTTGTAACATACAGTTCTTGACCTGTGCAGAGGCGCTGCTTCTGATCCCTCTTGTTGTAGAGGTGTCTACACTGCCTCGACGCACAGAGCTGCTTTGTAAAGCAGTAGCAGCAGCAGCACCTCTCTCGGCTGGAATGTACAACAGTATGGATTGCACCAGTGTGTCTTGGTACTCCTGCATTTTACGGTCCCGGTTCACCGGTGTGATGAGGGTTTGTAAGTTGTCCCGGTAGCGAGGGTCTAGGAGGGTGTACACCCAATAATCTGACGTGCTGAGAATGTGGGCGATGCGGCGGTCGTTTCTCAGGCACTGAAGCATGAAATCAACCATGTGCTGCAGACTCCCAACTGGCCAACAAAGGCTGTCCTCTGGAAGAGGCGTCATCTCTGTCTCCTCTGCATCACCCCACCCTCGCTCTACACACTGACTACAGCGCTGTGTACCTCCCTCTGTAGGGATTTCTTCCTCCTCCATTGACTCCTCCTCCTCCTCATCCTCCTCACAAAGTGAGCCCTGCCCAGCCCTTTGTGAGGAACCACGTTGCGCTGACTGTCCTGAAGGTAATTGAATTTGTGACTCCTCATCCTCCAACTCTTTCAAAACCTCTTCCTTTAGTGCTTTCAGTGATTTCTGAAGCAGGCAGATAAGGGGGACAGTCATGCTGACTAGTGCATCATCTGCACTCGCCATCCGCGTTGAGACATCAAACACATGCAAAACGTTGCAGATGTCCTTCATAGAGGCCCACTCAGTAGTGGTGAAGTGTGAACGGCGCAAATTGCGAGTTGATTGCGCCTGTTGCAGCTGATACTCCATTACTGCTGGCTGCTGCTCACACAAACCGCTCCAACATATGTAACGTGGAATTCCACCTGGTGGGTACGTCACATATGATGCGATGTTCAGGAAGGCGAAATCTGACTTGCAGAGCTGCAATGCGCGATCTGGCCATGCTGGAACATCGCAAGTGAGCGCACTCTAGGCGGAACTTGTGCAGCAGTGCATCAAGATCCGGATAGTCCCTCAAAAAACTCTGCACGACCAAGTTGAGCACATGTGCCAGACATGGTATGTGAGTGAGGTTGCCAAGGCCCAGAGTTGCCACCAGATTTCGGCCATTGTCACACACTACCAAGCCTGGCTGGAGATTAGCTGACAAAACCACACGTCGCTCTCCTGCTTGATGGCATCCCAGAGCTCCTGCGCTGTGTGGCTTCGATTCCCCATGGGAATTAATTTCAGTACGGCCTGTTGACGTTTGGCCACAGCTGTGCTCATATCGGTCGCAACAGGTAAGCGTTCACGGGTCCATGTGGAGGTATACCGTGACGGCTCGTGCAGCGATGATTCTGAGGAACTGGAGTAGGAGGAGGAATCAATGTGCACAGACTGGATTCCTGCAATCCTTGGAGTTGGCAGAACACGTACAGCGCCACTGGCAAGATCTGTACCCGGCTCCACAACATTGACCCAATGGGCAGTGAGGGAAAGGTATCGTCCCTGGCCATGGGTACTGGTCCACGCATCGGTGGTCAGGTGGACCCTGCTACTGACGGCGTTTAGTAGCGCATGTTTAATGTTTCCCTCGACATGTTTTTGCAGAGCAGGGACAGCTTGCCTGCTGAAATAAAATCGGCTTGGCACATTATATTGTGGGACTGCCAATGCCATAAAGTTCCTGAAACTGTCAGTCTCCACCAGCCTGAATGACGGCATTTCAAGGGACAGGAGTTTTGCAAGGCCAGCATTCAGAGCCTGTGCTCGTGGATGGTTTGCCGAGTATGGCCGTCTTTTATCCCATGCCTGTGTTACCGATGGCTGTTTTTTGTACTGGGAGTGTGACGATGACTGTGAACTTGCTGCAGTGGGTGGAATAACAGTTTCTCTATGGACAACAGTGACCGAGGTTCTTCCATGGAGATTCTGTGAGGAAGCCGAAACAGGTGTGTGAGAGCTGGAGGTAGAGGCTCGAACATGACCTAAAGATGTAGGTGCTGCTGTAGGTTGGCCTACATCTCCAATGTGTCTTTGGAACTCAGCTACGTGCTTTGTCCGTACATGTGTCCACATATTTGTGGTATTCAGGTTCCTGATATTTTTACCTCTTTTAACTTTTTGCTTACACAGCTTGCATTGAACATAGCAAATATCATGTACAAGTCTGTCAAAAAAGGACCACGCAGTGCAAGTCATGGGAGCGCCAATTTTGACAGTTCTAAGAGAACTGCTCCCAACAGGTGCCAAACTGGAGGCTACAGGCAAGCGAGTCTGCAGCCTACCTCTCCCTCCTCTTTGTACCGTTGGGACAATCTCTTCCTCAGAGCTGCTCCCACCACCTTCCTGTTGCTCACGCCATGTTGGGTCTCGGACTTCATCATCTCCACTACCCTCTTCCAACACCTGCTGCTGTTGGATGGTCTGGGCAGCACCATGCTCCACAAAACCTGGCACCTGAGTCTCATCATCATCATAAGATGCGTTCTGCGGTGTGCTGTCCATCGGCACTGGCTCACCCGCCTCTTCAGATTGAGAGAGACACAGCTGTTGCGCATCACTGCATACTCCCTCTTCTTCAAATTGCAGAATGCTGCTTGCCTGTGCCCGTGTTTGCGAGCCAACAGATTCTGAGAACAGAAGCAGAGACTCAGCTGGCTCCTGTACAGAACTCTCTGACTGCCTTGGCAATTTGACAGGCGGTGAACAGACAGATGGTTGCTCAACAGTGTTGTGTTCCTGAGAGGAGGTGGAAGGAGTTGAAGTCGATGCATTGGCTGCCATCCAACCAACAACGGTTTCAATTTGTTCTTCCCGCAGCAGGGGGGCACGCCGAGCTCCTACCAAAGTGCGCATAAAGGAACGCTCACGGGGATAAATGGTGGATGCTGTGTCACTGAGGGCGGCAGCAGACACAGAATCCCCACGTCCTCTCCCTGCTGAAACTCCACGGCCACGACCACGTGCCTTACTCACTGACTTCTTCATCTTGGTAGATTGATAAAGAAAGTCAGAAAAGTTATAAGGCCTAAGTGTGGTTATTATCGCAGAGACTGAAGTGAACACTGAAACACAACTGTTCACAATCTGTGAAAGGCTACTCCTTTGTCTACTTCTATAGTGTTTGCAACCAATGTATTGTATACGGATGGAAGCGCGTCACACTAATGGATTAGATTTTTTTCAAATATAATGGAGCAGCACCAATTAGAGAAAAATGTGAAGGATGAGGCAGTGACACACGCTCAGCAGACTACAACCAGCAGTGGTTGAAGAACTAACTGGAGCGTGATCTGCACTCAAAAAATCAAAACCTCACAGACTGCAGTGAACACTGAAACACAACTGTTCACAATCTGTGAAAGGCTACTCCTTTGTCTACTTCTATAGTGTTTGCAACCAATGTATTGGATACGGATGGAAGCGCGTCACACTAATAGTTAAATTGCATGGAGCTGCAAGAATTACACTGAAGGAAAAAAAAATGTCTGTGAGTGACATGTGCAGATGCCTACAGACAGCGTTGCATGCAGAGCAAACTGCAGCGTCACCTGCACTCACACACACCTTGCAGAGCTGTTAAAACAACACTGCAGGCAAAAGGAAGCTTTACACAGCGGTTGGTGCTAGCCTGCCTACAGCACAGTACACTAAATCGCAATCTCTAACTGTCCCTCAGAGTCAGCACAGCAGCGTTCTGTCCCTAACTGAATTCACAGCACAGTGACGCTAAAATGGCGGCGGCGCCTTTTATAGTGCATTCTGACATCATTTCAGCATCCAATCACAGCCATGCCATTAGTTAACATGACCGCAGCAGTACAGGATGTGCCCACACTTCTTAGGATTCCTCATTGGCTGACTAAAATCACATTGCCTCGCAAAGAATTATGGGAACTTCCGATTCCGGTTTTCGATAAGACGAAAATATCGAAACGAATTATCGAAAGGCCAATAGAGCTAATATCGGCCGATAGCCGATATTTGCATTATCGTATCGCTCAACACTAGTAGTAACGCACACTTTATTGAGGTACAGTATTACATCGCCATTCACCATCTGTGGCTATGCAGTCTCATCTATATATACCTTATCTATCCGTTGTCATGCTTGCAAGTCCACAGTCAGGCATAAATATCTGTTTTCACTCTGCACTATGCACTTTTAAAATTTTTTGTTTGTTAATATAAATGATTGGCACATATTATCAGTATTATATGATGGAAATTTTAGATATTTTTAAAAAATTTTTAGTGATATTATTCACCAAATGTAAAGTTTTATGAATGTCAAAGATAACTTGTAATGCTGATTATGTTTTTAAGTCAGCCATTCATTGTCTACACAATAAAAATGGTGTACATACTGTTACTTAGCCATCATTAATGGATTCTGATATGTACTTATATGCTTTTATTTTAAACCGTATAGCAGATTATTTAACCTATTTTAATTGTGGTTTGCATTGCTTTTCAACATGTTAATGTATGCGTTTATGTTTGTAAATTATTAATTTACATATATTTTTTTAAGTAAAATCATCATCTTATGGTACTAAAGGTTATATTTCTCTTGTTTGGAGTATAGACATTTTTAATTGACACGTAACAAGGAAAATACTTGATATAGTATTTAAACATCCTCCTTGACCCTGGGCTCCAACACCGCCAGTTGTTGCTCGGAAGTGCTGTTAGCACAGTGAAAACTTGCTCCTGTGTTACTGGGGTTCAGTAATGTCAGCTGTTCCCCTGCTGTGTGAACGGCAAAAAGTCCTGCTGCCTCCACCATGTTCTCTTCTCATTCCTGGGCTCCAACACCGCCAGTTGTTGCTCGGAAGTGCTGTTAGCACAGTGAACACTTGCTCCTGTGTTACTGGGGTTCAGTAATGTCAGCTGTTCCCCTGCTGTGTGAACGGCAAAAAGTCCTGCTGCCTCCACCATGTTCTCTTCTCATTCCTGGGCTCCAACACCGCCAGTTGTTGCTCGGAAGTGCTGTTAGCACAGTGAACACTTGCTCCTGTGTTCTGGGGTTCAGTAATGTCAGCTGTTCCCCTGCTGTGTGAACGGCAAAAAGTCCTGCTGCCTCCACCATGTTCTCTTCTCATTCCTGGGCTCCAACACGCCAGTTGTTGCTCGGAAGTGCTGTTAGCACAGTGAACACTTGCTCCTGTGTTACTGGGGTTCAGTAATGTCAGCTGTTCCCCTGCTGTGTGTACGGCAAAAAGTCCTGCTGCCTCCACCATGTTCTCTTCCATTCCTGGGCTCCAACACCGCCAGTTGTTGCTCGGAAGTGCTGTTAGCACAGTGAACACTTGCTCCTGTGTTACTGGGGTTCAGTAATGTCAGCTGTTCCCCTGCTGTGTGTACGGCAAACAGTCCTGCTGCCTCCACCATGTTTCTTCTCATTCCTGGGCTACAACACCGCCAGTTGTTGCTCGGAAGTGCTGTTAGCACAGTGAACACTTGCTCCTGTGTTACTGGGGTTCAGTAATGTCAGCTGTTCCCCTGCTTGTGTAACGGCAAAAAGTCCTGCTGCCTCCACCATGTTCTCTTCTCATTCCTGGGCTACAACACCGCCAGTTGTTGCTCGGAAGTGCTGTTAGCACAGTCAACACTTGCTCCTGTGTTACTGGGGTTCAGTAATGTCAGCTGTTCCCCTGCTGTGTGTACGGCAAACAGTCCTGCTGCCTCCACCCTGTTGTCTTCTCATCCTGGGCTACAACACCGCCAGTTGTTGCTCGGAAGTGCTGTTAGCACAGTGAACACTTGCTCCTGTGTTACTGGGGTTCAGTAATGTCAGCTGTTCCCCTGCTGTGTGTACGGCAAACAGTCCTGCTGCCTCCACCCTGTTGTCTTCTCATCCCTGGGCTACAACACCGCCAGTTGTTGCTCGGAAGTGCTGTTAGCACAGTGAACACTTGCTCCTGTGTTACTGGGGTTCAGTAATGTCAGCTGTTCCCCTGCTGTGTGTACGGCAAACAGTCCTGCTGCCTCCACCATGTTTCTTCTCATTCCTGGGCTCCAACACCGCCAGTTGTTGCTCGGAAGTGCTGTTAGCACAGTGAACACTTGCTCCTGTGTTACTAGGGTTCAGTAATGTCAGCTGTTCCCCTGCTGTGTGTACGGCAAACAGTCCTGCTGCCTCCACCCTGTTGTCTTCTCATCCCTGGGCTACAACACCGCCAGTTGTTGCTCGGAAGTGCTGTTAGCACAGTGAACACTTGCTCCTGTGTTACTGGGGTTCAGTAATGTCAGCTGTTCCCCTGCTGTGTGAACGGTAAAAAGTCATGCTGCCTCCACCCTGTTGTCTTCTCATCCCTGGGCTTCAACACCGCCAGTTGTTGCTCGGAAGTGTCATTGGCACGGGTACTCACTCCTGCCCAGACTGGTTACAGCACGCCATCTGTTTCCTGTCAGTGTAAACGTCACTTAGCCTCCAATAAGTTGTCCTGTCGTGTTGCGGTCGGGTTAGCCGACTCTATGGTGCTTGGAGTTTAGGTGCTTCCTATGTGTGCTGCGGGATATGCAAATAAAGGCTGTTTCCGTTGTGACAATAGGACAATCACCCACTGTAGTACTGTGGGATTCGGTAACTGCGGCCGGCTCGCGGCCTGTCAACTTAAATTTCCATGGGTACCTTCTGCTACCCGTCCGGGTTCCAGTACCGTCAGCTGGTTCTCCGCAGTGCCTTTGGCCTAGGTGCCTCCATCTCGGTATCCGAGTTCCAGCAACGTCTGCTGGTCCTTGGTAGTGCTTTGGAGCACAGGTACCTCCTGCTTAGTAACCGTGTCCCAGTAACGTCAGCTGGTCCTCGGTTGTGCCATTGGCTCTTTTCCTTCTGCTGCCCCTCCGGGTTCCAGCACAGTCAGCTGGTCCTCGTTACTTGCATTGACTCTTGTACCTTCTGCTACATTTACAAATTGAAGATTTTTTCAATGCTTTTTTGGGTAATTACTCTGGATCTCCAACAATGAAGACGACGACCTTGATGACCACCCCGAAGAAGATGACGACCACAAGGACGACGAGCATCAAGCCAACCAGCCTAAACACCATCACAAAGAAGAAATAAAAGATTACCAAACAGGACTAAGAAGGTTAAGACAAACTACAAGATACAGAACAAGAGACTTAAGAACAATAAGCAGAAGATCAAAAAGCAGAAGAACATGAAGTATAAGACCAAAATGAAGAGCAAAATATATGCTCTAAATTGTAAGCAGAAGAAGACTATGCAGTGTATGGGGGTGAGTCCGTTCCTCCTTGTGGTGCCCCTGGAAAATGCCTGCTGCTGCAGGCTAAACTGAACACGGACAAATACTGTTGTAATTTAAATCTTTTGTGACAGCAAGAACGGAAGGATGAAAAATTCATACTTTGACAGATTACAAGTACAGGATTCTCTGTCACAAATAAGAATATGATGAAGAAGATGAAGTACAATATGAATAAGAATAATAGTTTAATAAGAAGAATATGAGTAATGTTAACAAAAAGATGAATAGCAAGAAGTTTAAGAAGAAGATAAGGCCTCTTTCACACTTCAGTCGTGCGACGTCAGTCAAAATCCGTCAAAATGTGAAAAAAACGGATCCACCAATTTTTTTTGGCGGATCCGTTTTTTTTCCCATAGACTTGCATTAGTGACGGATTTTGACGGATGGTCGTCCGTTAGGTCCGTTTTTGGACGGATCCGCCAAAAAAATGGCGTCCGTCATTTCAAAAAAACGTCCAATGCAACGTTTTTTTTTGACCGCCAAAATGGCAGACAACGGCGGATCCGCCGTATCCGCCATTTTGTACAATGGCCGCCTATGGGCGACGGATCCGCCAGCATCCGTTTTTGACGGAATCCGCCTGCGGATCCGTCGCCTCTATTGAAAACCATAGTAAAATGCAGAAAACAGTGTCCGGGGTCTCTCTCTCTCTCTCTCTCTCTCTCTCTCTCACCAGGAAGTGTGAAAGAGGCCTAAAGAAGGTGAAGATGAAGAATGATTTGATGAAAAAGATGATGCTGCTGAAGATTATGAAGGAGAAAGTGTGTCAAAAGTTAAAAAGGTGAATAGCATGGAAGTTGTGAAATATACATATTTGCCAAAATAGAAAAAACGTTAACAACATTGTCAATTTCTTCGTCAATCCAAACATCTTTAAAAAAAAAATATTTATGCTATTCCATTTGATTGGGTTAAACATCTATGCCTTTAATGTCTCCTCAACCTTCCCCAATACATTCTACATTACTCTTTGTTGTTTTCCTTCATGTACAATTAACCAACAAGGCAAGAATGGGGTTTTTTTAATTCCGATATTTTGTTCCCATAGACTTACATTGGATTTCCGGTATCGGTATCGGGTATCGCCGATATTTTTTGGGTATCGGCGATACCATTCCGATTCCGATACTTTTGGATATCGGAAAGTATCGCTCAACCCTATTAATAAGATTATTATGGTTTCGATATGAGGTAGGGTAGGGATTGAGGTTGGGGGATGGTGGACCAGGGTTGGGGGAGATGTCCCCTGAAATCAATAGGAGTAGGAAGATAAAGAGCAGGTAGTTGTTGGTGTTGTAAGTTGGTTTTTTCAGTGATGTGTTTCGGCTAGATGGGCTGAGGTTTCTCAGGAAGGTGATGAGTGCATGGGAACTGTACATGGGAGAGGGAAGTATGGAGGGGCTCATGTGTATGAGTCGTGATGAAGGGGGGATGGGGCGGTGTTTGTGGAATGCAAGGGAACACAGGAGGATACAGTTAATGTACAAAATTAAAAACATAACAAAAAACAAGAAACAAATATCCTAAAATAAAATTTAAAATATATTGCAAAACATGCATTAGGTTGTAATAATAATAATAAGCGTATTTGATAAACATAATATTTATGAAAATGTTTTGTTCAGGATTAAAAATATAGCAAAGTGTGGACTACCTTATTCCAGCCCTGATTAACTGCCATGAATAACTGCCGTTTACTCAATGCTTGTATTCTATGATGCTTTGCTTTCTGTGATGCGTGCACCCCACACATGCACCACACAACGCTTAGCTGTTGCGACCATATGAGCACTGCCGTGGGCAAACGTCAACAGGCCGTCCTGAAATTAATTTCCATGGGGAATCGAAGCCACACAGCGCAGGAGCTCTGGAATGCCATGAAGCAGGAGAGCGACGTGTGGTTTTTGACAGCGAATCTCCAGCTAGGCTTGGTAGTGTGTGACAATGGCCGAAATCTGGTGGCAGCTCTGGGCCTTGTCAACCTCACTCACATACCATGTCTGGCACATGTGCTCAACTTGGTCGTGCAGAGTTTTTTGAGGGACTATACGGATATTGATGCACTGCTGCACAAGGTCCGCCTACAGTGCGCTCACTTGCGACGTTCCAGCATGGTCAGATCGCGCATTGCAGCTCTGCAACGCAGATTTCGCCTTCCTGAACATCGCATCATATGTGACGTACCCACCAGGTGGAATTCCACGTTACATATGTTGGAGCGGTTGTGTGAGCAGCAGCCAGCAGTAATGGAGTATCAGCTGCATCAGGCGCAATCAACTCGCAATTTGCGCCGTTCACACTTCACCACTACTGAGTGGGCCTCTATAATAATAATAATAATAATAATCTTTATTTATATAGCGCCAACAGATTCCGCAGCGCTTTACAGTTTAACAGTTTCAGAACAAAAGTCATAAGTAACAACGTTAACAATACAATAATTAAAGCTATATAAGCCGGCCCTGCTCGTGAGAGCTTACAATCTACAATGAGGAGGGGGAGCTACAAAGTACAGGTGTTTATATACAATGGTGTATTTACAATGATGGTCCAGCCATTTTGAGGGATTGAGGGATGGATGGATGGAGATAGTGAATGGGCCACACACACACACACACACACACACACACACACACACACACACACACACACACATAGAATGACTTTGATTAGTGAATGTGATAGGCCGCTCCGAACAAATTTCATAGGATTGGCGCAGCGCGGGAGAAGTCTTGGAGTCGGGAGTGGGAGGTACGGATTAGTGCAGAGGTTAGTCCAAGGTCGTTTGCAGAGCGCAGCAGTCGGTTAGGCCGATAGATAGAAATGAGGGAGGAGATGTAGGGGGGTGCTGCACTGTGGAGAGCTTTGTGGGTGAGAACAAGTACTTTGAATTGGATCCTATAATGGATGGGCAGCCAGTGTAAGAACTGGCGAAGGACTCTATGAAGGACATCTGCCACGTTTTGCGTGCGTTTGATGAGTCAACGCGGATGGCGAGTGCAGATGATGCATTAGTCAGCCTGACTGTCCCCCTTATCTGCCTGCTTGAAAAAACACTGCAAGCACTAAGGGATGAGGTTTTGGAAGAGGTGGAGGATGAGGAGTCACAAATTCCATCACCTTATGTACAGTCAGCGCAACGTGGTTCCTCACAAAGGGATGGGCAGGGCTCACTTTGTGAGGAGGATGAGGAGGAGTCAATGGAGGAGGAAGACATCGCTCCAGAGGGAGGTACACAACGCTCTAGTCAGTATGTAGAGCGAGGGTGGGGTGATGCAGAGCAGGCAGAGATGACGCCTCTTGCAGGGGACAGCGTTTCTTGGCCAGTTGGAAGTCTGCAGCACATGGTTGATTTCATGCTGCAGTGCCTGAGAAACGACCGCCACATCACCCACATTCTCACCACGTCTGATTATTGGGTGTACACCCTCCTAGACCCTCGCTACCGGGACTACTTTCAAAGCCTCATCAGACCGTTGAACCGGGAGCGTAAAATGCGGGAGTAACAAGACACACTGCTGCAATTATTATTATTATACATTTATATAGCGCCATTTATTCCATGGCGCTTTACATATGACAAGGGAAAAATATAGACAGGTACAATAAAGATGTGCTGGACAAGGGACACACAAGTACAGAAGGAGAAAGGACCCTGCCCGCGAGGGCTCACAGTCTGCAGGGATGGGTGAGAATGCAATAGGAAAGGGTACAGCTGGTCGTACGATGGTTGAGTACACTGAGGATCATTGCAGGTTGTAAGCTTGTCGGAATCCATAATGTTCTCCATTCCAGCCGAGAGCACTGCTGCTGCTACTGCTTTACAAAGCAGCTCTGTGCGTCGAGGCAGTGGAGACAGCTCTGCAACAAGAGGGAGCACAAGCAGCGCCTCTGCACAGGGCAAGACCAGTATGTTCCAAATGTGGCAAAGTTTTGTGTCAGCGCCACCAATGTCTACACCATCCGAGACGGCTCCAGTCAGCAGGAGGCAACGTTTCCGTAAGATGGTGACAGACGACATGTCTTGCCCTCTCAGTGTACTCCCAGATGGCTCTTCCCCATTCAAGTTTTGAGTCTCTAAGCTGGATACATGGCCAGAGCTTAGCCAGTATGCATTGGAGGTGCTGGCTTGCCCTGCTGGCAGTGTATTATCGGAGCGCGTCTTTTGTGCTTCAGGTGGTGTACTAACAGACCGTCGCATGCGACTATCCTCCAAAATGTAGACAGGCTTACTTTGCTGAAAATGAACAAGGCATGGATCACGCATGAATTTGCCTGTCCTGTTTCCGATTAAATAACTGGTTGGCAACGTTATACATGTATCCTGTTATGTTCATCTTTCTACCACCTGAACTGTACAGTCATGGCCAAAAGTTTTGATAATGACACAAATATGATATTTTCACATGATCTGCTGCCCTCTGGTTTTTATGTGTGTTTGACAGATATTTTTATCACAGACAGAAATATAATTGCAAACATATGAGTAACAAAAGCTTATATTGACAGTTAGAATGAGTTAATGCAGCAAGTCTAATTTTGCAGTGTTGACCCTTCTTCTTCAGGACCTCTGCAATTCTCCCTGGCATGCTCTCAATCAACTTCTGGACCAAATCCTGGCTGATAGCAGTCCATTCTTGCACAATCAATGCTTTCATTTTGTCAGAATTTTTAATTTTTTGTTTGTCCACCCGTCTCTTGATGATTGACCACAAGTTCTCAATGGGATTAAGATCTGGGGAGTTTCCAGCCCATGGACCCAAAATCTCTATGTTTTGTTCCCTGAGCCATTTTGTCACTCCATAACTTAGGTAAATCAAACTACATCATGCCTCAAAAGCTGCAATGTTGGAAGTGCATAATGTGGATTGAACTTTGACAACAGCTGCAGTGCGAATGTTTGCCTTCATTGTTCTTGGCTTTTAAATAAAAGCATACAAGTAAATATAATAATACCTGAAAACCTCAGACTACAGTGAACACTTCACACAACTGTTCAATAGCTGTGAAAGCCCTCTTTGTGTAATTCTATATTCTTTGCAACCAATGTATTGGATACGGATGGAAGCATGTCACACTAATAGATTTGAATTATTTGAAATTGAATGTAGCAGCACCAATTTTAAAAATGACAATGGGTGACAGGACAGAATCAGCAGAGTAACGCAGCGGTGGTGAAGTAATGCAGCGGATCTACATCTACAAAAAAATTTAAAACCTCAGACTAAGTGAACACTGACACAACTGTTCACTTGCTGTGAAAGGCCTTTTTGTGGACTTCTATTTTTTGCAACAATGTATTGTATTTGATGGAAGAGCACACACTAATAGATTTTAGTAAATTTAAATAGAATTAAAGCAGCACCAATTTTAGAAAAATGACAAGGATGAGCCAGTGACAGACACTCAGCAGAGTACACACAGCGGTGGTTGAAGTAAGTGGAGCGGGATCTACACTCCTACCAAAAATTTAAACCTCAGACTAGAGTGAACACTGAACACAACTGTTCACTTGCTGTGAAAGGCCTTTTTGTGGACTTCTATTATGTTTGCAAGCAATGTATTGTATTTTGATGGAAGAGCGTCACACTAATAGATTTTAGTAAATTTAAAATAGAATAAAGCAGCACCAATTTTAGAAAAATGACAAGGATGAGCCAGTGACAGACACTCAGCAGAGTACACACAGCGGTGGTTGAAGTAAGTGGAGCGGGATCTACACTCCTACCAAAAATTTAAACCTCAGACTAGAGTGAACACTGAACACAACTGTTCACTTGCTGTGAAAGGCCTTTTTGTGGACTTCTATTATGTTTGCAAGCAATGTATTGTATTTTGATGGAAGAGCGTCACACTAATAGATTTTAGTAAATTTAAAATAGAATAAAGCAGCACCAATTTTAGAAAAATGACAAGGATGAGCCAGTGACAGACGCTCAGCAGAGTACACGCAGCATTAGTTGAAGAAGTAACTGGAGCGTGATCTGCACTCAAAAGAAAATAAAATAACTCACAGACTGCAGTGAACACTGAAACACAACTGTTCACTATCTGTGAAAGGCTCCTTTGTGTACTTCTATAGTGTTTGCAAGCAATGTATTGTATCAGGATGGAAGCACGTCACACTCATAGATTTTAGTTTTTTTCAATAGAATGGAGCAGCAACAATTTTAGAAAAATGACAAGGATGAGGCAGTGACACACGCTCAGCAGAGTACACGCAGCATTAGTTGAAGAAGTAACTGGAGCGTGATCTGCATTTAAAAAAAAAAAAAAATTACCTCAGACTGCAGTGAACACTGAAACACAACTGTTCACTATCTGTGAAAGGCTCCTTTGTGTACTTCTATAGTGTTTGCAACCAATGTATTAGATACGGATGGAAGCACGTCACACTATAATTTCAATTGAACGGAGCAGCAAGAATTACACTAAAGAAAAAAATAAGTCTGTGAGTGACACGTGCAGATGCCTACAAACAGCGTTGGATGCAGAGCAAACTGCAGCGTCACCTGCACGCACACACACACCTTGCAGAGCTGTGAAAACAACACTGCAAGGCAAAAGGAAGCTTTACACAGCGGTTGGTAAACTAGCCTGCCTAAAGCACAGTACACAAAATCGCAATCTTTAACTGTCCCTCAGAGTCAGCAGAGCAGCGTTCTGTCCCTATCTGAATTCACAGTACAGTGACGCTAAAATGGCGGCGGCGCCTTTTATAGTGCATTCTGACATCATTTCAGCATCCAATCACAGCCATGCCATTAGTTAACATGACCGCAGCAGTACAGGATGTGCCCACACTTCTTAGGATTCCTCATTGGCTGACTAAAATCACATTGCCTCTCAAAGAATTATGGGAACTTCCGATTCCGGTATACGATATATGGAAAATATCGGAACTAAGTATCTAAAGTCCGATACAGCGAATATCGGCCGATACCCGATACTTGCGGTATCGGAATGCTCAACTCTACTTAATATTAAGAATTCTTTTCTTCTGCATATATAATGATTATCTTATTCTCTTACATATGTACATTTTTTGTGGCCACATCTATTATTGCCCAAATTTCTTACAATATGTAATCGTATTTCTTTTTATAACCCTTTTTCATTTTCTTTTCCAAACAAGGAGCTACGGAGCAGAAATGAATCATCTTTTGTATTTAGTATCCTTTGCGCATGCGCACTGCCACCGCGCTATTACCTTCCATTACCTTCGGTTTTTTCGGCTCCATTCGGCCTTTTTCGTGGCGCGCATGCGCATTTCTGGCTTCACCTCTCCAGCCCAGCACCCGGAAGTGATTCTCCTATCAACACCGCACTAATACTTTCGGTTCCTCGACTTCACTCGGCTCCTACCGTGGCGCGCATGCGCCGTTTTGTCTCTATCCTCCTAGCACAGTACCCGGAAGCAGTTCTCTCACTGACACGGGCGGATATAAAAAACCGCCATAGCACGTTTTAACTTACACATGCGAATCACTTACCCTTGGTACAGGACGTTTTCCCTGCACGGTGTCTCACCTGCTATTCTTTGGCTCTTGGCTGCCGGTGATTTCTACAAGGTAATATACCTTCAGTTCTACTTTCCTCTTATTATGCCGGTCACTGCACTTTGGCTTTACTAAGGGTACTTTTACTTTTTCACCTCTGCCTATAGGATTTGATTCTTCTCCGTTCCTTGGATTGGCTCAATTCAAAAATAGTAATGTATTTTTTCTTTCAGTTACATTTTCTCTGAGTTATATATGAATACTGCTATAACTTTAATATATGCATTGCGATTGATTTATATTTTACTATGCATGAGCTGTTTTCTTTCTATGGCTCCTTTCTGGTATTATAGTGCCTTATTAATGGCCTTTAAAATGCTTTTGTTTCATGAATCATATTTATTTTCATGTTCACTTCTTGGAAGTTCCCCCTTAGTTATGGTTTTGGATGCACATATATATATATATATATATATATATATATATATATATATATATATATATATAGTATACACAGGAAAACTTTTGTTTTGAACTATTTATAATTGCCCATATGGGTATATGATGATAATACAATCATTTTGTTATTTGATTTATCTACTATGTATGAACCCTGTGGCGATTTGTTTCCCATATATGTGGGTCATTCATTTATTTATATATTCTAAGCATATTTGTTTAGATTCTTTATTTCTCTCTTCTTGATACATTCTATTTTGTGTCTTACAGAATACAGATTGTACTTGATAAAGGCTATATAAGCCGAAACGTTGTTTTTCATCTGTCAATATACTGAACCTTTTTCCCACATTGGAGTTGTTTTTCAAATAAAATATTTTGTGAAACGTTCTATTTCGTTTTTTTTCTTTTTGAGTGCAGGAGTTGTATTTTTACATATATATATATATATATATATATATATATATATATATATATATACAGTACAGACCAAAAGTTTGGACACACCTTCTCATTTAAAAATTTTTCTGTATTTTCATGACTATGAAAATTGGAAATTCACACTGAAGGCATCAAAACTATGAATTAATACATGTGGAATTATATACTTAACAAAAAAGTATATAACAACTGAAATTATGTCTTATATTCTAGGTTCTTCAAAGTAGCCACCTTTTGCTTTAATGACTGCTTTGCACCCTCTTGGCATTCTCTTGATGAGCTTCAAGAGGTAGTTACCGTAAATGGTCTTCCAACAATCTTGAAGGAGTTCCAAAGATGCTTAGCACTTGTTGGCCCTTTTGCCTTCACTCTGCGGTTCAGCTCACCCCAAACCATCTCGATTGGGTTCAGGTCTGGTGACTGTGGAGGCCAGGTCATCTGGCATAGCACCTCCTCACGCTCCTTCTTGGTCAAATAGCCCTTACACAGCCTGAAGGTTGTCCTGTTGAAAAATCAATGATGGTCCAACTAAATGCAAACCGGATGGAATAGTATGCCGCTGCAAGATGCTGGGGTAGCCATGCTGGTTCAGTATGTCTTCAATTCTGAATAAATCCCCAAAAGTGTCACCAGCAAAGCACCCCCACACCATCACACCTCTTCCTCCCTGCTTCACGGAGGGAACCAGGCATGTAGAGTAAATCCGTTCACCTTTTCTGCATCGCACAAAGACACGATGGTTTGAACCAAAGATCTCAAATTTGGACTCATCAGACCAAAGCACAGATTTCCACTGATATAATGTCCATAGCTTGTGTTCTTTAGCCCAAACAAGTCTCTTCTGCTTGTTGACTGTCCTTAGCAGTGGTTTCCTAGCAGCTATTTTACCATGAAGGCCTGCTGCACAAAGTCTCCTCTTAACAGTTGTTGTAGAGATGTGTCTGCTGCTAGAACTCTGCGTGGCATTGACCTGGTTTCTAATCTCAGCTGCTGTAAACCTGCGATTTCTGAGGCTGGTGACTCGGATAAACTTATCCTCAGAAGCAGAGGTGACTCTTGGTCTTCCTTTCCTCGGGCGGTCCTCATGTGAACCAGTTTCTTTGTAGCTCTTGATGGTTTTTGCACCTGCACTTGGGGACACTTTCAAAGTTTTCCCAATTTTTCGGACTGACTGACCTTCATTTTCTAAAGTAATGATGGCCACTCGTTTTTCTTTACTTAGCTGCTTTTTTCTTTCCATAATACAAATTCTAACAGTCTATTCAGTAGGACTATCAGCTGTGTATCCACCAGACTTCTGCACAAAACAACTGATTGTCCCAAACCCATTTATAAGGCCAGAAATCCCAATTATTAAACCTGACAGTGAAGTGAAAACCATTTCCGGTGACTATCTCTTAAAGCTCATCAAGAGAATACCAAGATTGTGCAAAGCAGTCATCAAAGCAAAAGGTGGCTACTTTGAAGAACCTAGAATATAAGACATAATTTCAGTTGTTACACACTTTTTTGTTCAGTATATAAATCCACATGTATTAATTAATTCATAGTTTTGATGCCTTCAGTGTGAATTTACAATTTTCATAGTCATGAAAATACAGAAAAATCTTTATATGAGAAGGTGCATCCAAACTTTTGGTCTATACTGTATATATATATATATATGTATATATATATATATAAAGACAGTGGGTTCAGAAAGTATTCAGACCCATTTAAATTTTTCACTCTTTGTTTCATTGCAGCCATTTGGTAAATGCAAAAAGTTCATTTTTTTCTCATTAATGTATACTCTGCACCCTATCTTTACTGAAAAAAATAGAAATGTACAAATTGTTGCAAATTTATTAAAAAAGAAAAACTGAAATATCACATGGTCAAAAGTATTCAGACCTTTAGCTCAATATTGAGTAGAAGCACCCTTTTGAGCTAATACAGCCATGAGTCTTCTTGGGAATGATGCAACAAGTTTTTCCACACCTGGATTTGGGGATCCTCTGCCATTCTTCCTTGCAGATCCTCTCCAGTTCCATCAGGTTGGATGGTGAACGTTGGTGGACAGCCATTTTCAGGTCTCTCCAGAGAAGCTCAATTGGCTTTAGGTCAGGGCTCTGGCTGGACCAGTCAAGAATGGTCACAGAGTTGTTCTGAAGCCACTCCTCTGTTATTTTAGCTGTGTGCTTAGGGTCATTGTCTTGTTGAAAGGTGAACCTTCGGCCAAGTCTGAGGTCCAGAACACTCTGGAAGAGGTTTTCATCCAGGATATCTCTGTACTTGGCCGCATTCATATTTCCTTCAATTGCAACCAGTTGTCCTGTTCCTGCAGCTGAAAAATACCCCCATAGCATGATGCTGCCACCACCATGTTTCACTGTTGGGATTGTATTGGGCAGGTGATGAGCAGTGCCTGGTTTTCTCCACACATACTGCTTAGAATTATCACCAAAATATCTTTGTCTCATCAGACCAGAGAATATTATTTCTCATAGTCTGGGAGTCCGTCGTGTGTTTTTAGCAAACTCTATGTGGGCTTTCATATGTCTTGCACTGAGGAGAGGCTTCCGTCAGGCCACTCTGCCATAAAGGCCCAACTGGTGGAGGGCTGCAGTGATAGTTGACTTTGTGGAACTTTCTCCCATCTCCCTACTGCATCTGTGGAGCTCAGACACAGTGATCTTCGGGTTCTTCTTTACCTCTCTCACCAAGGCTCTTCTCCCACGATAGCTCAGATTGGCTGGACGGCCAGGTCTAGGAAGACTTCTGATGGTCCCAAACTTCTTTGATTTAAACATTATGGAGGCCACTGTGTTCTTAGGAACCTTGAGTACTGCATAAATTCTTTTGTAACCTTGGCCAGATGTGTGCCTTGCCACAATTCTGTCTCTGAGCTCCTTGGCCAGTTCCTTCGACCACATGATTCTCATTTGGTCTGACATGCACTGTGAGCTGTGAGATCTTAAATAGACAGGTGTGTGCCTTCACAAATCAAGTCCTATCAATTTAATTAAACACAGCTGGACTCCAATGAAGGAGTAGAACCATCTCAAAGAGAATCACAAGGAAATGGACAGCATGTGACATAAATATGAGTGTCTGAGCAAAGGGTCTGAATATTTACGACCATGTGATATTTCAAGTTTTCTTTTTTAATAAATTTGAAAAATGTCTACATTTCTGGTTTTATCAGTCAAGATGGAGTGCAGAGTGTACATTAATGAGAAAAAATGAACTTTTTTGCATTTACCAAATTGCTGCAATGAAACAAAGAGTGAAAAATTTAAAGGGGTCTGAATACTTTTCGAACCCACTTTTTTATAGTGAATTTGGAGGTGGGAGAAGACGCAATCAGGTACTGACCATCCTCTGACACCTTGCAATTCATTATCATGCCCTGACAGGGCCTTCTCCCAACTTTCAATTCATTATGAAGGGTCCTATGCACCTTACCGCCTCCTCACCCACTCCCTAATAAATGTTAAGACCACAATAGCATTACAATGAATTGTGAGATGGGGAGGACACTATCAGGGGCTTAGCACACTCTTCCAACCGGCCAATTCATTTTACATCCATACATAATCTCTTCATCCACCTCCCCTGTTCATAAGTCCATTATAAGTCCCCCTTCTTCTCATCCCAATCCCCACTTCCCTCATTGTCCTCCTCCCCCCACATCCATCATTGTCCTCTCCCCCACCTCCATCATTGCCCTCTCCATCACCTCCATCATTGCCTTCTTCCCCACCATCCCCATCATTGCCCTTTCCACCACCTCTATCATTGCTTTATCCCCACCACCCGCATCATTGCCCTCTACATCACCTTCATCATTGCCTTCACCCCCACCACCTCATCATTATTCTCCCCATAAGCGCCATCATTGCCCTATTATCACCTCCATCTTTGGCTTCTCCTCCACCACCCATCATCATCCTTTCCACCACCTCTATCATTGCTCTCTTCCCCACTACCCTCATCATTGCCCTCTCCACCACCCCATCATTGCCCTCTCCACCACCCCTATCATTGTTTTCTCCCCACCTCAATCATTGCCCTATCCACCACCTCCATCATTGCCTTGTCCCCACCACCCCCATCATTGCCCTTTCCACCACCTCCATCATTGCTTTCTCGCCACCACCCCATCATTGCCCTCTCCATCACCACCTTCATTGCCCTCTCCACCACAGACACAGATACAGACACACACACAGCAACACTCACCACACACACAGCACCACTCACCTCTCTGCATGTTCCCCACTACATCTTCATCGCCAGCAGCTTTCTCTCTGACACAGACGCGCACTGATTGCTGATGTCATCAAGCCACGCTGCCATGTCAGACAGGAAGCACAGGCAGGAAGCAGGACGGATCCCTGCAGCTCTGCTCAGCTTCCATTTTCTCCTGTAGGCAGCGGAGCTACAGGGATTGCTCCCTGCCTGCCGAACATGAGGGCAATCTGGCCAGAGGCCCCCCTGGAGCCACAGAAACAGGCCAGATTGCCCTCAGTGTTAGCTGCCCTGCAGGGGCACCCCCTCCGCCTCCGGGCCCCGATGCAGCCGCATCGGCTGCACATGCGGTATGCCCACCCCTGAGAATCAAGTGTATGGAGTGGGCTCACAGGATGACCTCTCTGCATACTCAACAGGTAAGAGCGGTGTGCTACAGCCAGGATCTGCTTCTAACAATCGCAGATTGCGTGATGCAACACAGGGGCACATCATTTCATGGACTTCCACGGGTTGTGATGACAGCCGAGGGGTCTGTTGAAGACTTTCATGCTTGTCATTATGCCGCTTCCTTGAAACCCTGCTGGGCTTCAAAGGAGACTATGATTTTTACTATTTAGCACAAGTAATGAGACGATCAGTTTCAAGTCTCCTAAAGGGACTAACAAGTAAAAAAATGTTTTGAAAAAATTCAAATCACTCCCATTTTCCACCAATAAAATGAAGAAAATAAAAATACATATACAGTGCCTTGCGAAAGTATTCGGCCCCCTGGAACTTTTCAACCTTTTCCCACACATCTTGCTACAAAAGTAAAGATACCAAATGTAAATTTTTGGTGAAGAATCAACAACAAGTGAGACACAATTGTGAAGTTGAAAGCAATTTATTGGTTATTTTAAATTTTTGTGGAAATACAAAAACTGAAGAGTGAGGCGTGCAATATTATTCGGCCCCTTTAACTTAATACTTTATGGCGCCACCTTTTGATGCAATTACAGCTGCAAGTCGCTTGGGGTATGTCTCTATCAGTTTTGTACATCGAGAGACTAAAATTCTTGCCCATTCTTCCTTGGCAAACAGCTCATGCTCTGAGGTTGGATGGAAGTCGTTTGTGAACAGCAGTTTTCAGCTCTTTCCACAGATTCTCGATTGGATTCATGCCTGGACTTTGACTTGGCCATTCTAACACCTGGATACCTTTATTTGTGAGCCATTCCATTGTAAATTTTGCTTTATATTTGGGATCATTTTCTTGCTGGAAGACAATTCTCCATCCCAGTCTCAGGTCTTTTGCAGAATCCATCAGGTTTTCTTCAAGAATGGTCCTGTATTCGGCTCCATCCATCTTCCCATCAATTTTAACCATCTTCCCTGTCCCTGCTGAAGAAAATCAGGCCCAAACCATGATACTGCCACCACTATGTTTGACAGTGGAGATGGTGTGTTCAGGGAGATGAGCTGTGGCAGTGTTGCCAAAAAGTTCGATTTTAGTTTCATCTGACCAGAGCACCTTCTTCCACATGTTTGGTGTGTCTTCCAGGTGGCTTGTTGCAAACTTTAAATGACACTTTTTATGGATATCTTTGAGAAATGGGTTTCTTCTTGCCACTCTTCCATAAAGGCCAGATTTGTGCAGTGTACGACTGATTGTTGTCCTATGGACAGTGTTATGATATGGTAGCCGAAGAGGACAGTAACAAAAATAGCCAAGGCAGCCAGTCACCCAGAGTGGTTGGTAACTAATGGATTGCAGAGCCCTCAACTAACCGCACAACTAGAAGCAGCCGTGGGATGTATCTACGATGACCTAGACGCCTCGACACAGCCGTAGAGTTAGCTAAGCCTAAAGATAGAAATGGGAAAGCTAACTGCCCCGGAGCAGCGCCCCAAAGGAATAGGTAGCCCCCACACATATATTGGCGGTGAGACAAGATGAAATACATACGCAGGCAGAAAATAGAGTAAGCAAACGCTGGGGCCCAGAACTGTCTAGATAGGACAGGACAGAAAAGAATACTTTCTGCAATCCAGCAAAACCCTAAGAAAAATTCCAACACTTCTGATTCCAAAAAATACTGAGACCACTCGATCTCTCCTCGCTATATCAGAACTCTGGTGTAAACAGGTAGCTACCCAGCAGCAACTGAAATAACAGGGACTGAACAAAAGAACTGAGAAACAGAGCAGCGCAGGCCCCATCAGGGGGACCCGGCTGACTTCACTCAGAAGGCAGAAAAACAAAAGAAAACAAAACCACAGAAACAAGCAAGAAATAGCTTTTCTGAAAGTTGCAGGAGACCGCAGTAAGCTGACTTCCAAACTGGACCAGAAAGAGACAACTAATCACCGGTGAGGATCATAGGAAAATTACTCCCTTAAATCTCCCCAGTCATCACTCCCAGATTGCCAATCATCCGCAGCTGGATCCTCAGCTGAAGGGCCTCTGTCTGTCAAGGCAGCTTTATTAATATCAACAGCCACCAAAGGGAGCCCCAACTCAGAATCCAGAGCACTCACAACAAGACCCCCCTCTTGAGGAAGTGTCACCGAACCCTCACCTGCGCAACCAGGCCGATCAGGGTGAGCCCAGTGAAAGGCGCAAACCAATCTCTCCGCATGAATGTCAGAAGCAAACACCCAAGAATTGTCCTCCTGACCATAACCTTTCCACTTAACCAAGTACTGGAGTCTCCGTCTAGCCAGACGAGAATCCAATATCTTCTCCACCTCATACTCCAGATAGCCCTCAACCAAAACAGGCTCAGGGGGCGCAGCCATAGGAGCCACTGGCTCAGCAAACCTTTTCAATAAAGATTTGTGGAAGATGTTGTGAATCTTAAATGTCCCTGGAAGAGCCCAATGGAAGGAAACGGGATTAAGAATCTCCAAGATCTTATACGGTCCAATGAACCTTGGCTTAAATCTTGGAGACGCAACCTTCATAGGGATATTTCTTGAGGGCAACCAAACCATGTCACCCACTTTAAACCGAGGACCATCAGTCCTATGCCTGTTGGCAAGCCATTGGGCCCTCTCCTGAGAGAGAGACAACTTATCCACTACTTGATCCCAAATCTGCCGCATTCTCTCCACCATAGAGTCAACACCCGGACAGAGAGAAGCCTCCACCTGCCCCGAAAAAAATCGAGGATGAAACCCGAAATTGCAGAAAAAAGGGGACATCAAAGTGGCAGAACTAACCCTATTTTTGGGAGCAAATTCAGCCAAAGGAAAAAAAAAGAGACCCAGTCATCTTGATCAGCAGACACAAAACATCTCAAATAAGTTTCCAAGGTCTGGTTTGTTCTCTCAGTCTGCCCATTGGTCTGAGAGTGAAACGCAGAGGAGAAAGACAGCTGAACTCCCAGTTTAGAACAAAAGATCCTCCAAAAGATCTGGAAACAAATTGGACTCCTCTGTCAGACACAATGTTCTCCGGAATGCCGTGCTACCAAACCACCTGCTGAAACAATAAGTTCATCAAATTGGAAGAGGATGGCAACTTCGGCAGTGGCACAAGATGGATCATCTTGGAAAATCAATCACAGATCACCCAGATAACGGTCATTCTCTGAGAGACAGGGAGGTCGGAAATAAAATCCATAGAAATATGGGTCCATGGCCTCCTGGGCACAGGCAGTGGTATTAACAATCCACTAGAGCGAGAGTAGGGTTTGGACCAAGAACAAGTCCCACAGCACTGCACAAAATTCCTAACATCACGAGATAAAATAGGCCACAAAAAGGACCGACTCACCAAATCTCTAGTACCAAAAATACCGGGATGACCAGCCAACGTAGAGTAATGAACTTCAGACATAACTTCCTTCCTCCATTGGTCTGGGACATACAATTTCCCCGCAGGGCAATGTTCAGGTTTATCCCCTCAAATTGCTCCAGGGCCAGTCTCAAATCGGGTGAGATAGTGGAAAGAACCACACCCTCCTTCAGAATGGCAGTAGGCTCAGTCACATCAAGAGAATCCGCAAGGAAACTCCTAGAGAGGGCATTGGCCTTAACATTCTTAGTACCTGGGAGAAAGGAGACCACAAAGTTAAAACGCGTGAAAAACAAGGCCCACCTGGCCTGTCTAGGATTCAATCGCTTGGCTGATTTGAGATAGATCAAGATTTTGTGGTCAGTGAGGACCACAACTTGATGTTCAGCTCCCTCTAACCAATGTCTCCACTCTTCGAACGCCCACTTCATAGCCAATAATTCCCGATTCCCCACTTCCCCACATCATAATTAAGTTCCGCTGGGGAAAACTTTCGGGAGAAGAAGGCACAAGGGTTAATCTAGGAGGTTACAGGATCCCTTTGGGACAAAACGGCTCCTGCCCCAATCTCAGAGACATCTATTTCCACCTGAAATGGGCGAGAAACATAAGGTTGCCGCAGAACCGGAGCAGACAGAAATGAATCTCCACTTAAGCTCCTGAAAAGCCGAAACTGCCTCTGGAGACCAATTTACCACATCAGAGCCCTTTTTAGTCAAATCAGTCAGTAGTTTCACAATACTAGAAAAATTACTTATAAATTTACGGTAAAAATTAGCAAAACCTAAAAATCTCTGAAGATCCTTCAATGAAGTGGGCTGAACCCAATCAGAAATGGCCTGAACCTTGACTGGGTCCATTTCAATAGAGGACGGAGATAGAATGAATCCCAAAAACGAAACCTTCTTAACGCCAAAGAGACATTTTGATCCCTTGACATACAAAGCATTTTCTCTCAAAATACGGAACAGCATCCGAACATGCTGCACATGAGAATCCCAGTCATTAGAAAAAAATCAAAATATCGTCCAAATAGACCATCAGAAACTTATCCTCAAAATCCCGGAAAATATCGCTCATGAAAGATTGGAAGATGGAAGGGGCATTAGTGAGCCCAAAAGGCATCACTTTATACTCAAAATGCCGTATTAAATGCCGTCTTCCATTCATCCCCGTGCTTAATGCGAATAAGAGTATACGCCCCCCTAAGGTCAAACTTGGTAAACCAACTAGCACCTTTCACTCAGGAAAATAAATCGGAAATCAGGGGTAACGGATACTGATATTTAATAGTGATCTTATTAAGGAGACAATAGTCAATACAAGGTCTCAATGAACCATCCTTTTTGGCCACAAAGAAAAAGCCAGCACCCAAGGGTAAAGAGGACGGTCAAATATGGCCCTTCTCCAATGACTCTTTGATATAAGATCGCATAGCATCATGCTCAGATACAGACAAATTGAAGAGCCGACCCTTGGGAAATTTACAACCGAGCACCAACTCAATCGCGCAATCATAACTCCTATGAGGAGACAAGGACGCAGACTTACTTTCACTAAACACATCAGAATAATCAGCCAAATAGCCGGGGAACTCCTGAGGCTGGGGAGAGGTAGAAAACACTGGAGTGTCACCATGAACACATTGACAACCCCAAATGGCCACAGACACAGAATTCCAGTACAAAACAGGATTATGGGTCTGTAACCAAGGAAAACCTAGAACAATAATGTCATGCAAATTATGCAACATCAAAAATTTACAATTCTCTTGGTGGTCCGGGGCTACCCGCATTATCACCTGGGTCCAAAACTGGGGTTTATTCTTCGCCAAAGGGGTTGAATCAATGCCCAGCAAAGGAATAGGTGTCCGCAGGGGTACCATGGGAAAACCACAAGGTTTGGCAAAGTCAAAATCCATCAGGTTCCAAGCTGCTCCTGAATCCACAAAAGCATGAGCAGAAAATGTGGACAAGGAGCAGATCAAGGTAACAGTCAAGAGAAATTTAGACTGTACATTGTCCAAAACAAATGAGCTCGAAAATGTCTTCCCCACATAGGGCATATGGAAATAGTATGAGAAGCGTATCCACAATAAAAACACAACTTGTTACCCTTCCGAAATTCTCAACGCTGAGTCCCAGAAACAACCCCATCACACTGCATGAGCTCAGGGGCCCGTTCGAAAGGCAACACCACCTCTCGCATAGTTTTACGTTCACGCAAGCGTCAGTCAATTTGAATAGCTAATGACATAGAATCGTTGAACCCCGAGGGGACAGGAAATCCCACCATTAGAGATGAGCGACTTTGGCTCCGGGAGGGTCGAGTCGGGTTTCGGGTCACCCGACTTTCCCAAACGTCGAGTCGAACGAAGTCGGCCGACTAACGGAAAAGGTCGAGTTGGAGTCGAAAATCCGACCCCAATGCAAGTCAATGGGGAAAAAAAGTCAGCAGTGAGTGGAGGACAGTAAACACACCTACAGTGCCCATTTCAATGCCAACGACATCAATTCTTATTACTTAAGCTTGTCAAACTTAATTTACTTTATAATAATATTAAGTATAACGCATTGAAAACTGGGGGTTATTTGGCTAAAGTTGTGGGGGGGCAGGGCTGGCTCCAGGTTTTCGTGGGCCCCTTGCGAAAGTGTCTCAGTCTGCTCCCTTTAACACATACCACAATTCATGATGCTCCGATACGGCAGAGAAATATAGGTATAGTACAATGCCAAATACTTCACTTCTTACATTACATGAGTGATATCTATTGTAAATTCTACAATAGCACAAAAAACGGACAGTATAGTCCTCCATACATTATTATGGGCACCACATAGTGCGCCATACAGAATAATGAGCCCCATATATTGCTCTAAAGAGAAAAATGAGCCACATATTTTGCTCCATACAGAATGGGCTCCATATAATGCTCCATACAGCATAGGCCCCATATGTGCTCCATATATAAAGGGCCCTATATGATTCCCCATAAATAATTAACCCCATATGATGCTCTAGTATGTGATGGGCCCCATATATGATGCTCCAGTGTGTGATGAGCCCCATATAATGCTCCAAATATAATAGTCCCCATATATAATGCTCCACATATAATGGACTCCATGTGATGCTCCATATATAATGTGCCCCATATTATGCGCCATATATAATGGGCCCCATATGATGTTCCAGTATATGATGTGCCCCATGGATGATGCTCCAGTGTATGAAGGGCCTATATAATGCTCCATATATAATGGGCTTCATATGATGCACCAGTGCACGATGGGCAACATGGATGATGCTCCAGTGTATGATGGGCCTATGTAATGCTCCATATCTAATGGGCCCCATATGATGCTCCAGTATATTATGGGCCCCATGGATAATGCTGCATATATAATGGGCCCCATTTGATGCTCCAGTGTATGATGGGCCCCATGGATAATGCTCCAGTGCATGATGGGCCTATATAATGCTCCATATATAATGGGCCCCATATGATGCTCCAGTGTATAATGGGCCCCATATATGATGCTCCAGTGTATGATGGGCCCCATTTTATAATGCTCCAGTGTATGATGGGCCCCATATATAATGCTCCAGTGTATAATGGGCCCTATCTATGATGCTCAAGCGTATTATGGGCCCCATATATAATTCTCCAGAGTATAATGCTCCCCATATATTGCTCCAACCATTAAAAAAATGAAATACCTCTCCTCGCTGGGCACTGCTCTGCTCTGGACTCCTCAGTGTCTCATCTTCCAGCTCTCTGCACTGTGACTGTTCAGGCAGAGGGCACACAGTCATGACATCATCACGCTCTCTGACCTGAATGTCACTGTCAGGAAACACGGAAGACGTCACAGCGGTGGAGCAGGAAGAGATAAGTATTGCAAGTGCTGCGGCCCTGAGCAAGCAGGGGAGGCACACTTGTGGGCGCAGGGAACTGGCACAGGGCCCCTCATAGTATGCCGATGTCTCTGACGGCGAGTGGGCCCCCCACCTGCTCAGGGCCACGGCACTTGCCCGGGTGCGCCAGGTGCTGACGCCGGCCCTGGGAGGGTACAGTCCAGTTAGGGAGGGGGAAAAACTGGCATATGTTGAGGTGTAGGCTGGACGTTCAGGAGGAATTGGAGAAGTCGGAGGAAGGGGAGGACAAAGCGAGCCATTTTGCTGGCAACCTATGTGTCATTAGGGGAAGGTGGTACAAAATCCTTTGAAACCCAGGCATGGTTCATTTTAATGAAGGTGAGATCACCTACATTTTGGGTCGATAGCTGGGTCCTTCTTTCTGTCAGGATTAATCCAGCAGCACTGAAGACTTTCTGATAGCACTCTACCAGCAGGGCAAGCGAGCTCCTGTAAGGCATATTGTGCCAATTCAGGCCAGGTGTCCAGTTTACAGGCCCAGTAGTCAAAGGGGAATGAACTGTGAGGGAGAGCATCGATAAGGGAGGAGAGGTAATTTTCAACCATCGTTGACAACTGTTGTCTCCTGTCTGTTGTAATCGGTTCAGTATTACCAGTCGTGTGAGCGTTACTCGAGAAATCAGACCACAACATGGTCATGAAACCGCTGTCTCCAACGCCATGTCGGCTGGGTGCATCACAAACACCTCTTCCATTTGGCCCAGTACGGCTCGTGGTAGAACCTGCACCGCTGCTGTGTGCTGGGAATGCCTCTAACAAATGGTTTACCAGAGTTGTTTGTTTGTTCACTAATATTCTCCTGTGGTTCTCCTGTGGCATGATGTTCTGTAATTTGCCTTTATAGCGTGGATCGAGGATGCTGGCCAACCAGTAGTCGTCATTCTTCACAATTTTGGCAATGCGGGGGTTCCTTTTTAGGATTCGCAAGACATAATCACACATGTGGGCCAATGTTCCAGGTGTCAGTGATGCACTGCCAGCGGTGGGTGGAGGAGCACTTTCTGCCAAATCCACATCCCTCCAGTCACGCACAAACCCTGTATCTGACCTTGGCAAGCCAACATTTTCTCTAGTCCCTGAGAAGCATCCTCCTCCCCAAAATAATCATCCCCCTCACCCTCCTCCTCTTCTTCCTCCACCTCATCCAGGACAGTTCCCTGAGCAGACAATGCCTGACTGTCATGAAGGATTCCCTCCTCCTCCTCTGCTTCAGACGCCTGATACTTAATTACACCAGGTCCCTACTTTACCCATAAATGCAGGCATTGCTGACAGAGGTGCATATTCACCCAGAAATTCAGATATCAGCCTAATAGAGGTATGTTCACATTAGGTCAGGGACTCACCAGTATTGAGACCACCTTGACGATGGTTGGTGGGCTTTAAAATGTTTGGCCAAATGTTTATACTAAGCGTCTCAAATTTTTCCTTATATTCCAAAGCCATATTGCTATTCTAAATTTCATGTATTCCATATTGTCATGCTTTAGTATGCTTGAGTGCAGCCTTTTTTGTATTTTTTTTGTATGTTTTACATGGGGGTAGCTTCCCTTGGTTTGCACCTAGTTCACATTAGTCTGCATGTGCCAGTCAGGTTTTTTTGTCTGTTGAATGTTAGCTTGCTGACCGAGCACTCCGCCCCCACCAGGTGGTGATTTTAATTACACCAGGTCCCTACTTTACCCATAAATGCAGGCATTGCTGACAGAGGTGCATATTCACCCAGAAATTCAGATATCAGCCTAATAGAGGTATGTTCACATTAGGTCAGGGACTCACCAGTATTGAGACCACCTTGACGATGGTTGGTGGGCTTTAAAATGTTTGGCCAAATGTTTATACTAAGCGTCTCAAATTTTTCCTTATATTCCAAAGCCATATTGCTATTCTAAATTTCATGTATTCCATATTGTCATGCTTTAGTATGCTTGAGTGCAGCCTTTTTTTGTATTTTTTTTGTATGTTTTACATGGGGGTAGCTTCCCTTGGTTTGCACCTAGTTCACATTAGTCTGGATGTGCCAGTCAGGTTTTTTTGTCTGTTGAATGTTAGCTTGCTGACCGAGCACTCCGCCCCCACCAGGTGGTGATTTTAATTACACCAGGTCCCTACTTTACCCATAAATGCAGGCATTGCTGACAGAGGTGCATATTCACCCAGAAATTCAGATATCAGCCTAATAGAGGTATGTTCACATTAGGTCAGGGACTCACCAGTATTGAGACCACCTTGACGATGGTTGGTGGGCTTTAAAATGTTTGGCCAAATGTTTATACTAAGCGTCTCAAATTTTTCCTTATATTCCAAAGCCATATTGCTATTCTAAATTTCATGTATTCCATATTGTCATGCTTTAGTATGCTTGAGTGCAGCCTTTTTTTGTATTTTTTTTGTATTTTTTTTTGTATGTTTTACATGGGGGTAGCTTCCCTTGGTTTGCACCTAGTTCACATTAGTCTGGATGTGCCAGTCAGGTTTTTTTGTCTGTTGATACTTAATGTGCGTCAAAGTTTGCATGAGCAGACGCATAAGTGGGATGCTCATGCTTACGATGGCGTCGTCTGCGCTTACCAGCAGTGTGCATTCCTCAAAACACTGAAGGACTTTACAGAGGTCTTTCAGTTTTGACCACTGCACACCCAACAACTCGATGTCTGCCCTCAAACTGCCTGTCCACATCCTCCCACAAATGCATTACAGCCTGCCTCTGTTCACACAGCCTCTCAACCATGTGCATGGTGGAGTTCCACCTTGTTGCAATGGCTATGATTAGGCGGTGCTTGGGGAGGTGGAGCGATCGCTGCAGCCTCTTCATATGACTGGAGTTTACGGTCGAGCGACGGATGTGCAAACACAGTCTTCGCACCTAATAGAGCAGTGCTGATAACTCCGGATAATTATTTATGAAGCACTGCACCACCAGGTTCAAGGTGTGAGCCAGGCAAGGTATGTGTCTTAGCTTTGCCAGGGCTATGGCCGCCACAAAATTACGACCATTATCACTTACTACCTTGCCTGGCTCATGGTGTAGACTGCCCTGCCATGACTCAGTTTCTCGCTGCAAGTAGGCGGCCAGTACCTCCGCGGTGTATCTGTTGTCGCCCAAAGACATCATCTTTAAAACAGCCTGCTGACGCTTACCACTAGCTGTTCGATAGTGGGACACCTCGTATGCAACACTGGCAACTGCGGATGGAGTGCTCATGTGACTGCGGTCTGTCGACTAGCTTTTGCTTCTGGAGGAGGAGGAGGGTCGAACTCCTACTGCCAACTGTTGCCTATACCGTGGGCTAGGCAGCACTGTCCCACCGCCGCTGTCCCCTGTGGACCCTTCATCCACCACATTAACCAAGTGTGCAGTGATGGACACTTAACGGCCCTGGCCATGTCTACTGGCCCATGCATCTCTTGTGAGGTGCACCTTTCCACTCACTGATTGTTTGAGTGCATGGACAATGCGGTCTTTCACATGCAGGGGGAGGGCAGGGATGACTTTTCTAGAAAAGAAGTGCCGACTGGGTAGGTCATAGTGTGGGACAGCATAGGCCATGAGCTCTCGGAACGCTACTCTTTCAACCAAACGGAAGGGGATCATCTCTAATGAGATCAGTTTGGCAATGTAGGCATTCAAAGCAAGTGAAGTTTTGCAGTCCGTCCACGCTTGCAAGTGCATGGTGTTTGAATGTGTAAGCATGCAACTTGTATTCAATTTTCGGAGATTTTTCCCTCGGCTAAAGGTCCTTCCGCACTTCTTACAGATAACCTTTGCCTCATCAATAGGATTTTGGTCAAAAAAGTGCCACACTGCACTCTTCCTACTATGGTATAAATTTTCAGGGCTTGCACGCTGTGCTAATTTGACTGTCTGGCCAAACTGTCCTGCAACTCTTTTTGTTTTTTTTAACACGTTTTTGGACTGCTACGGGCCTGCCAGATAACCGCAGCTGCGATGTCGATGCCTGCTGTGGATCCTCTTCTTCTGAGCTATTGCCAGCGGCACCCTCTTCCCCCAATGGATGCCAATCTCGGTCAACAACTGGGTCATCCATCACCTCCTCTTCAATTTCATCTGCACCTTCCTCTGTGTCACCGTGTAAGGTGTTAGAGGTGTTAGGGAAGGGGCACCTGAGTTTCATCAGGGTCAGATTCTGGCTCAGTAGATTACGAGGGCAATGCAGTGCTCTGGGTGACTGTACCACAGAATCAGATAGCAGTGGCTGTGCATAGGGTTGAGCATTCCGATACTGCAAATATCGGGTATCGGCCGATATTGGCTGTATCGGAATTCCGATTCCGAGTTCCGATATTTTCGTCTTATCGGATACCGGAATCGGGATTGTCACTGTCACTGTCAGTGTCCGTCGGTCGGGTCTGTCAGGAGTCAGCGGCACTTACCTGGCAGAAGATCTCCGGCGGTCACGTCCTGGACTGCTTGATGGCCGCAATCTTCTTTCCCCGGCGGTCACATGCAGTTTCTCGCGATAACTGCAGTAACTGCTGGGTAATCCCGGCCGTAAAGCAGTCAGTCCGATGACGTCACCGCGGGGAAGCAGGTAATCAGCTGTGCTGCGTCGCGATGACAGGCTCTGCCTGTCATTGCGATGTAGCAGAGTTGGATCGTCGTGGGACTGTCGTTATGGACTGCGTCGGACAGGTGGTATACTGTTGGTTTGTTTTTTTTCTTTTTTTACAGGAGATCGATGGCGTCGCAGGAATGAGAGTACAATAAAATTAATGAAAACTGTGTTGTCTCTTTTATTTCATTAAAATACTTTTTTCTTGCTTTGTCTTTTTTTTATGCATTTAATAACTTTGGGATTAATAATGGATCGGTGTCTTATTGACACCTCTCCATTATTAACCGGGCTTATTGTCACCGTGCAATCAACGGTGACATTAACCTCTTATTACCCCGCTTGCCACCGCTACAGGGCAAGTGGGAAGAGCCGGCTAAAGTGCCACAATTGGCACATCTTTTGATGCGCCAAATGTGGGGCTGCTGTAGCCTGGTATTATCAGGCTGTTGAGGGCCAAAATCCATGGGCCTTGACAGTCTTTTAATACCAGGCCGCAGCAGTCTGTATTTTACTTGGCTGGTTAACAAAAATAGGGGGGATCCCCACGCCGTTTTTTTTTCGAGGGGATCCCCTATTTTTGTTAACCAGCCAAGCTAAGCAGACTGCTGTGGCCTGGTATTATCAGGCTTGCAAGGTCCATGGATATTGGATCCTTACCAGCCTGAAAAACCAGGCCTCAGCGGTCTGCTTCATCTGGCTGGTTAACAAAAATAGGGGGGACCCCATGCCAATTTTTTTCGAGGGGATCCCCTATTTTTGTTAATCAGCCAAGATATGCAGACTGCTGTGGCCTGGTATTATCAGGCTGGCAAGGTCCATGGATCTTGGCTCCTTAACAGCCTGAAAATCCAGGCCTCAGCGGTCTGCTTCATCTGGCTGGTTAACAAAAATAGGGGGGCCCCCACGCCAATTTTTTTCGAGGGGATCCCCTATTTTTGTTAATCAGCCAAGATATGCAGACTGCTGTGGCCTGGTATTATCAGGCTGGCAAGGTCCATGGATCTTGGCTCCTTAACAGCCTGAAAATCCAGGCCTCAGCGGTCTGCTTCATCTGGCTGGTTAACAAAAATAGGGGGGACCCCACGCCATTTTTTTTTCGAAGGGAACCCCTATTTTTGTTAATCAGTTCCCTCTGACGTCACTGATTGTGTCCCTGGCTGACCTGAAGTGAAAGTGGAAAGCAATCAATTAAGCTTTCCACTTAAGGGCCCGTCTCACATAGCGATATCGCTACCGAGATCGCTGCTGAGTCACTAGTTTTGTGACGCAGCAGCGAGCTCACCAGCGATATCGCTGTGTGTGACATTCAGCGACGATCAGCCCCCTGCCGGGTATCGCTGATCGTCGCTGAAATGTCAGGACCTTTTTTTGATCGCTGGTTTCCCGCTGACAGGCACGCATCGCTGCGTGTGACAGGCGGGAGACCAGCGATCCGCTGGTAACCAAGGTACACAGCGGGTTTCCAGGCGCGGGGCTGTGCCTAGAAACCCGCTGTGTACCTTGGATACCAGCGCCCTGATGCAGGGAGCTGGTATCCAAGGTACACAGCGGGTTTCCAAGCGCTGCGCGGTGCCTGGAAACCCGCTGTGTACCTTGGTTACCAGCGGATCGCTGGTCTCCCGCCTGTCACACGCAGCGATGCGTGCCTGTCAGAGGGAAACCAGCGATCAAAAAAAGGTCCTGACATTTCTGCGACGATCAGCGATACCCGGCAGGGGGGCTGATCGTCGCTGAATGTCACACACAGCGATATCGCTGGTGAGCTCGCTGCTGCGTCACAAAACTTGTGACTCAGCAGCGATCTCGGTAGCGATATCGCTATGTGAGACGGGCCCTTAAGCGATGTTACCCGCAGTGTCGCTGTCCCAGATCGCTGCCTGAGCTGCCTGTTTGGCAGCTCAGCAGCGATCATGTAGCGATACACCAGCGATCCTGACAAGTGCATATCGTTGTCGGGATCGCTGGTGTATCGTTATGTGACACCCAGCCTTTACTCTCCTGTCAGGCAGGAGAGGAACTCATTCATTTGGGGTTTACTGTGAGGCTGCAGCATTAGCTGCGGTCCCTGCAGTAAACATTAACCCTTTCTGAAGGATTACACCGTGGGACCTGACTGTGCATGGGATAGGTAAGAATAATTTTGCTTTTTTATTTTATTTTTATTACAGGAAATGGTTTTTGCAGTAAAATAAAATATGGTCAAAAACATGTGTCTTTATTTCATTAAAATGATTTTTAATTAAAGTGTGTGTGTTTTATTTTTATTTCATGCAATAGGATTAATAATTGATAGTTGTCTAATTGACAGCTCTCAATTATTAACCTGGCTTAAGGTCACCTTTCAATAGCAAGGTGGCTTTAACCCCATATTAACCCATTCGCCACCGCTACAGGGCAATGGGAATAGACGGGCAAAGTGCCAGAAAGGGCGAATCTAATTATAGATTTGTCTTTCCTGGGGTGTCTGGGGGCAGATGTTAGTAGCCGGGGGGGGGCAAAAATAATGGTCCCTCTCTGGGCTATTATTATCTGCCCCCACTCACTGGCTTTGTCTGTCTGGTTGCGAAAATAGGGCGGGAGCCCACGCATTTTTTTTCAGCAATTTTACACCTCATATATATATATATATATACATGTCATTGAATTTGTGACACATATATATATATATTTATATTTGTAGTTCATACACTTCTACATAGTATAATAGCCGCTAATTCAATTGCCGGCTTTTGTGAAAATGCAGAACCCGACATGAAATGACACTTGGTGTACATAGGGTTAACCATGTCTTTTCATGTCCTTTGCTATCTAATTTGCACAAACAATTAAATCAGTCTATGTGTGCAAAATTTCACACCTGTAGGGGTTAATTAAAGGTGTAAATTCGTAGCAAAAAAGTCCGTTTTTTTTTACAACGAATTTACACCTTTAATTAACCCCTACAGGTGTGAAATTTTGCACACATAGACTGATTTAATTGTTTGTGCAAATTAGATAGCAAAGGACATGAAAAGACATGGTTAACCCTATGTACACCAAGTGTCATTTCATGTCGGGTGACCCGACATGAAATGACACTTGGTGTACATAGGGTTAACCATGTCTTTTCATGTCCTTTGCTATCTAATTTGCACAAACAATTAAATCAGACTATGTGTGCAAAATTTCACACCTGTAGGGGTTAATTAAAGGTGTAAATTCGTAGCAAAAAAGTCCGTTTTTTTTACAACGAATTTACACCTTTAATTAACCCCTACAGGTGTGAAATTTTGCACACATAGACTGATTTAATTGTTTGTGCAAATTAGATAGCAAAGGACATGAAAAGACATGGTTAACCCTATGTACACCAAGTGTCATTTCATGTCGGGTGCTTCTGTCTTTTCACTGAAGCCGGCTTTACCCGGCAATTGAATCAGAGAGGATATTTTACTATGTAGAAGTGTATAAACTATACATATATGTATATATATATATGTCACAATGACATGTATATATATATATATGTATTCTATGTGTGTATATTTAGTGTTTACAAGGAAAGTATGGGGTTTTTTTAGTTGCAATATTTTGTTCCCATAGACTTACATGGGACTTCCGGTATCGGTATCGGGTATCGCCGATATTTTAGTGATATCGGCGATACCATTCCGATTCCGATACTTTAGGATATCGGAAAGTATCGCTCAACTCTAGCTGTGCATCAGTGCATTACATATCATATTCATCTTGGACTGGGGAATTCAGGATCTCACTTGATAACCCAGGCATGGTATGTGAAAAGAGCTCCAGCGAGTAATCTGAAGTGTGGTCTACCGCATCCTTCACTTATGGTGGGGGTGAAGGACACAATGAAATGTGTTGTTCCTGACCAGGAGCCTGCACTCTATTGTAGAGGGCCAGCTAAATGCTCTGAAATTCTAATGGCAATCATGTTAGTAGTCAGCATAGTTGCATAGTATGGTATATAGATTAATGATCAGAATAATATATATAATACCAAAGAAAAGATAGAGAGAAAGTAAAAGTCATTGCATATATGCACATTCCCTTGAGAAAAAGCCTACCGCGAAACACGCGCCAGGGGTGCCACGGCCAGCAAGGTACGATATCCGGTTGCCAGCAATGACTTTTACTTTCTCTCTATCTTTTCTTTGGTATTATGCATATTATTCTGATCATTAATCTATATACCATACTATGCAACTATGCTGACTACTAACATGATTGCCTTTAGAAGTTCAGAGCATTTAGCTGGCCCTCTACAATAGAGGTTTATAGGAGTCTTCTGTCTCTTTAAATCACTTTTAGGATCAATTTTTGAAACCTTTTTCAGGAAGCCATATGATATTGGCTCTGTTATTAATTTAAATGATCCTGTTTACATTATTTTATATATTTTTGTATGAGACATTTGTATATATTGTATATTCCTAAACCTCTTCTGCCTTGTCTTCAGGCCTTCCTTTTGCATTTTTGTCCCCATGTACATTATATTTGTTTGTAAATGATTTTACTTTTTGTTCATAATAAAATTTATATTGATTTTATGGCATTTAGCTTCCCCTTTTTTACTTCTATGATTTGATCATCATACAATAAGCCCAGGGCCTGAAAAAATGCATCAACATTAGCCAAAGCAGGATCCCCAGGTGTCAGTGAAAACGCCCAATCCTGAGGGTCTCCACGCAACAGGGAGATGACAATTTTAATCTGCTGCACCGAGTTCCCTGAGGAATTAGGTTTCAAGGCAAAAAAACAATTTACAATTATTCTTAAAGTTCAAGAATTTAGACCGATCCCCAAAAAATACATCAGGTATAGAGATCTTAGGCTCCACAGCAGACAACCGACTGAGATAGGCAGAAATACTCCGAACTTCAGCAGCAAACTGCTCAACACGATCGGACAAATGCTTAATTTCCATTGAATAAAAAGTCCTCCTACGGCCCCCAGAGGAATAGAGGAAGAAATATATAAAAAATTCTGACAACTCCTTTTTTTTTTACTATTCTTTCCTTCATATGAGTACCCTAGGATTACGGTTAGGCCTGTGATTCTGTTATGATATGGTAGCCGAGGAGGACAGTAACAAAAATAGCCAAGGCAGCCAGTCACCCAGAGTGGTTGGTAACTAATGGATTGCAGAGCCCTAAACTAACCGCACAACTAGAAGCAGCCGTGGGACGTACCTAGGATGACCTAGACTCCTCGACACAGCCGGAGAGTTAGCTAAGCCTAAAAATAGAAAGGGTAAAGCTAACTGCCCTGGAGTAGCGCCCCAAAGGAATAGGTAGCCCCCACACATATATTGGTGGTGAGACAAGATAAAATTTCAAACGCAGGCAGAAAATAGAGTAAGCAAATGCTGGGACCCAGAACTGTCTAGATGGGACAGGACAGAAAAGAATACTTTCTGCAATCCAGCAAAACGCTAGGAAAAATTCCAACACTTCTGATTCCAAAAAATACTAAGACCACACAATCTCTCCCCGCTATATCAGAACTCAGGTGTGAACAAATAGCAACCCAGCAGCCACTGAAATAACAGGGACTGAACAAAAGAACCCGAGATAACTGAGAAACAGAGACCAGCGCAGGCCCCAGCAGGGGGACCCGGCTGACTTCACTCAGAAGGCAGAAAAACAAAAGAAAACAAAACCACAGAAACAAGCAAGAAATAGCTTATCTGAAAGTTGCAGGAGACCGCAGTAAGCTGACTTCCAAACTGGACCAGGAAGAGAAAACTAATCACCGGCGAGGATCATGGGATCCTTAAATCTCCCCAGTCATCACTCCCAGATTGCCAATCGTCTGCAGCTGGATCCTCAGCTGAAAGGCCTCTGTTCATCAAGGCAGTTTCATTAATATCAACAGCCACCAAAGGGAGCCCCAACTCAGAATCCAGAGCACTCACAACAGGACAGACTGTCCCACCTCAGCTGTAGCTCTCAGCAGTTCATACAGAGTGATCATGGGCCTCATGGCAGCCTCTCTGATCAGTCTTCTCCTTGCTTGAGATGAAAGTTTAGAGGAACGGCCGGGTCTTGGTAGATTTGCAGTGGTATGATACTCCTTCCATTTCAATATGATCACTTGCACAGTGCTCCTTGGGATGTTTAAAGTTTTGGAAATCATTTTGTATCCAAATCCGGCTTGAAACTTCTCCACAACAGTATGTTGTATTCCTTGGTCTTCATGATGCGCTCTGTGCTTCAAACAGAACCCTTAGGCTACTTTCACACATCCGTTTTGCGCCTAACGGCGCGTTCCGGAGTCGCGCCGGAGCGCCGGATCCTGCAAATATTATGTAAAACCGGATGAGATGGATCCGGTTTATCGCCGGATCCGTCTTGCGCATCCGACCAAAAACTGGATCCGTCCCATCCGCTTCATCCGTTTTTTTGTCCGTTTCTCGCCGGATTACGACGTATCCGGTTTTTTTAATAACGCCTCGCTTCCAAACGTGATTGGCTACTGTAATCCTATATATACACTGTAGATAAGGTAGCGAAGGTTTGGCACACGAGTCGAAAAATTGGTGCAAGTGAACGGGGTCAATGATCCCTTAAATCATAATGTCTAATGAACACTGCACTCGTTGAGAAAAATAGCTTCAAGTGAATTTTATTGAATATATATTTGAAAGAGCGACAAGTAATTTGACGTTTCGGCCTAAACTTGGCCTTGATCACACAGTCGCTGTAAAAAATGGAAAGTAAATATTATAACAAGTGACACAAGGAAATATATACATATATACACAAATACATACAATATATACAACTATGGAACCAAGAAAACATGTCATAGTATATGATTGATTGAATAGTAGGCATAGAGTTCAATCTTGATTAACAGGACATAGACAAAGCCTTAGTAAAGGAGATAATGGTGCTTAAAAAATATAATAGTACACTGAGATATCAGAACCCGGTATGATGTACATGTTCTTAGACACCTACCCTTATTGTGGTTGTCTAAAGGAGGTAGTTCTGGACATCCTGAAACAGGACTAGTCCTGGATAGAAGAGTTTGGTCTTTATTATAGATACTAAAATAGATCAGGGTAGAGTAAATCATGAGTGTCATATATTATATATTCCATATAAAGTCATATTTAAGGTAAAAGAATATTGCAATCATATTAATCAAATTGGTACCTTTAGAGACACATATAAAGTCTGTCTGAGGAATGATCCTGTAGGAAATGGGGTCAGGATCATGTGTATGTGGTCTGGATCTCAGTAGCAGACTGCTCATGATAGGGTAGAAATCATACAATTATAATGTGTCAATATAGTTATAGATATATATTGTGGCTAAAGATATTTACCAGTTATATAATGGTAGGAGACCAACCGGAGTGCTTGATCGCATATATGGTATACAAATGCGGTTATGCTGTAAATATAGGAACAGGTAATGGTAAAAGGTGCAGAGGTGCTAAATATATTGGTCTAAAGTGGCAGGAGCTCACATATACATATGTGTGGCTAGTGATATTTACCAGTTGTAGAGTAATGGAAGGCCAGCTGCAGCGCTTGTTAGCATGTGCTGTAAGACTGTAAATATAAGACATTGGTGATAGATATGGAGGTGCTGACAATTGTACTTATCTTATCATAGGAAAACAGGAGCTCACATCTGTTGGTGGTGGTGAGGGATTAAGTCCAGGGCATTGGTGGCCCAGTGGGAACGCTGGCACATCAGTGCCTAAGCTGGTGGGGGCTGTAATGAGCTCTCGGCAGCGCTATAAAAAGCGCTGGCTGGTCACATGGCCGGACGTGACGTCACACGCCGGCGCATGCGCAGTAGGAGTGTGTGGCAGAGAGAAGCACCTACAAAATAGCGTTTGTACAGAGTGGAGGCAGGGTATGATGTTGCAAGTCGGCGCCTGCGCAATAGGGGCTATTAGGAAAAGCACATCTTGCTAGATCGGCGCTGCTAGGTGGCAATAGTAGTGACAGATTGGAATTGTGATGAGTCAGAACGCTGTCTGAGTGGCAAGGGGTAATCACTAGTGTTGAGCGATACGATACTGCAAATATCGGGTATCGGCCGATATTAGCTGTATCGGCCTTTCGATTCCGAATACCGATATTTTCGTCATATCGAATACCGGAATCGGATTTGTCACTGTCACTGTCTGTGTCCGTTGGTCGGGTCTGTCACTGTCAGTGTCCGTCGGTCGGGTCTGTCAGGAGTCAGCGGCACTTACCTGGCAGAAGATCTCCGGCGGTCACGTCCTGGACTGCTTCATGGCCGCCATCCTCTTCTCCCGGCGGTCACATGCAGTTTCTCGCGATAACTGCAGTGACTGCTGGGTAATCGCGGCCGTAAAGCAGTCCGATGACGTCACCGCCGGGGAAGCAGGTAATCAGCTGTGCTGCGTCGCGATGACAGGCTCTGCCTGTCATTGCGATGTAGCAGAGCTGGATCGTCGTGGGACTGTCGTTACTTTGGACTGCGTCGGACAGGTGGTGTACTGTTGGTTTGTTTTTTTTCTTTTTTTACAGGAGATCGATGGTGTCGCAGGAATGAGAGTACAATAAAAGAAATGAAAAGTGTGTTGTCTCTTTTATTTCATTAAAATACTTTTTTCTTGCTTTGTCTTTTTTTATGCATTTAATAACTTTGGGATTAATAATGGATCGGTGTCTTATTGACACCTCTCCATTATTAACCGGGCTTATTGTCACCGTGCAATCAACGGTGACATTAACCCCTTATTACCCCGCTTGCCACCGCTACAGGGCAAGTGGGAAGAGCCAGGTAAAGTGCCACAATTGGCACATCTTTTGATGCGCCAAATGTGGGGCTGCTGTAGCCTGGTATTATCAGGCTGTTGAGGGCCAAAATCCATGGGCCTTGACAGTCTTTTAATACCAGGCCGTAGCAGTCTGCATTTTACTTGGCTGGTTAACAAAAATAGGGGGACCCCTACGCCATTTTTTTTTTGAGGGGATCCCCTATTTTTGTTAACCAGCCAAGCTAAGCAGACTGCTGTGGCCTGGTATTATCAGGCTTGCAAGGTCCATGGATATTGGATCCTTACCAGCCTGAAAAACCAGGCCTCAGCGGTCTGCTTCATCTGGCTGGTTAACAAAAATAGGGGGGACCCCACGCCAATTTTTTTCGAGGGGATCCCCTATTTTTGTTAACCAGTTCCCTCTGACGTCACTGATTGTGTCCCTGGCTGACCTGAAGTGAAAGTGGAAAGCAATCAATTAAGCTTTCCACTTCCTCTCCTGTCAGCCAGGAGAGGAACTCATTCATTTGGGGGTTTACTGTGAGGCTGCAGCATTAGCTGCGGTCCCTGCAGTAAACATTAACCCTTTCTGAAGGATTACACCGTGGGACCTGACTGTACATCGGATTGGTAAGAATAATTTTGCTTTATTATTTTATTTTTATTACAGGAAATGGTTTTAGCAGGAAAATAAAATATGGTCAAAAACTGTGTGATTATTTCATTAAACTTCTTTTTTATTAAAGTGTGTGTGTTTGATTTTTCTTTCATACAATAGGATTAATAATTGATAGTTGTCTAATTGACAGCTCTCAATTATTAACCTGGCTTAAAGTGACCTTTCAATTGCAAGGTCATTTTAACCCCTTATTAACCCATTCGCCACCGCTACAGGGCAATGGGAATAGACGGGCAAAGTGCCAGAAAGGGCAAATCTAATTAGAGATTTGCCCTTTCTGGGGTGTCTGGGGGCAGATGTTAGTAGCCGGGGGGGGCCAAAAATAATGGTCACTCTCTGGGCTATTATTATCTGCCCCCACTCACTGGCTTTGTCTGTCTGGTTACGAAAATAGGGCGGGAGCCCACGCCTTTTTTTTCAGAAATTTTACACCTCATATATATATATATACATGTCATTAAATTTGTGACACATATATATATATTTATATTTATAGTTCATACACTTCTACATAGTATAATAGCCGCTAATTCAATTGCCGGCTTTTGTGAAAATGCAGAACCCGACATGAAATGACACTTGGTTTACATAGAGTTAACCATGTCTTTTCATGTAGTTTGATATCTGATTTGCACAAAAAATTACATGAGTGTAAGTGTGCAAAATTTCACACCTGTAGGGGTTAATTAAAGGTGTAAATTCGTAGCAAAAAAGTCCGTTTTTTTTACAACGAATTTACACCTTTAATTAACCCCTACAGGTGTGAAATTTTGCACACATAGACTGATGTAATTGTTTGTGCAAATCAGATTGCAAACGACATGAAAAGACATGGTTAACACTATGTACACCAAGTGTCATTTCATGTCGGGTGCTTCTGTCTTTTCACAGAAACCGGCTTTACCCGGCAATTGAATCAGAGGATATTTTACTATGTAGAAGTGTATAAACTATACATATATGTATATATATATGTCACAATGACATGTATATATATATATATATGTATTCTATGTGTGTATATTTAGTGTTTACAAGGAAATAAAGGTTTTTTTAGTTGCGATATTTTGTTCCCATAGACTTACATGGGACTTCCGGTATCGGAATCGGATATCGACGATATTTAGTGATATCGGCGATACCATTTCGATACGATATTTTTAGATATCGAGCAGTATCGCTCAACACTAGTAATCACAATAGTTGTAGTCACTTAATTATATGGCATAATGATGTACAATATAATTATATAGTAGCCCAAAATATGAATGGTAAGCAGATAGTCGGGAACAGTAAATAATAATAAATAAAATATAAATTATGGCATAGTGATGTTATGCAACTGCCCAAAATAAGTATAATAGATAGATAATCAGGAGTACAAAAGAGTAGTGGAGCAGTAGGTAATAAAATAACAAATGAATGAACTGGATATGCATGAATAATTAAATAAATAAATCATGGAAATAAATCATAAAATAAGCATAAATGGATGAATATGGATAAACAAATAAATAAATCATGGAAGTAAATCATAAAAACAAATCATGGAAATAAATCATAAAAATAACATAATAGTGGTAGGAGTCCAAACAAAAAATTGTCGTTAAATGAAAGAAAAAGGAAGGAAAGGGGATGAGTGGGGGGGTGGTGGATTTGGGTCTTACCATCTCAAGTGTAGGAAAAAGCCAGAGTTATGAGAACTTATGGGTTGTTCTGGGGGAAAAAAGGAAATTACGTTAGCCAGTCCATATCCCTATTCAATCCCCTGGGGTGTAGTGTGTCAAGGGTATATATCCAGTATGCTTCACGTTGTTTTAGTAGTCTAATGTGGTTGCCACCCCATCTGGGTCTGGGGACACTTTCTATAACTTGGAATCTTAATTGGGCTACGTTGTGCTTGGCCTCTTTGAAATGGGCTGGTACTGGTAGCCAAGTTTTTTCACATCGAATAGTTGATTTGTGACCTGAAATTCGGTCCCTGACGGCCTGAGTGGTTTCACCCACATAACAGGCCGCAGGGACATTTAATGATGTACACAACAAATTTAGATTCGCAAGTAAAGTAGTCCTTAATGGGGAAGGATTTCCCAGTGCGGGGGTGTACCACTTCGTTGCCTCTGATAATATTGGAACAACTCATGCAGTTTAAGCAGGGGAATGTTCCTGTTCTTTTCTGACCAGTTAGAGTCCCAATGGTGGATAGTTTGCAGGAGCCCACGTCAGCTCTAACCACTTTATCTCTGATGTTTTTAGCCCGTCTTGTACACATGAGTGGTGGGTCATTGAATGTCTGGATACCGGGGTATGCTTTGGTAAGAATTGGCCAATGCTTTCTATTAGGTTGTGCACCCTACGCATGGATGGGTGATGGTTGTGTACAAATGGGATGCATGGGTTTTTATTGGTACGGATAACGGTGTTGGTTGTGCCTGCCTCATCTATGGCTCTCCTAGATTCTGAGTTAAGGAGGTCAGTGGGGTAATTACGTACTTTAAATTTATTGGCCATTTCATGTATTCTAGTCACCCTGAGTTCTGGGTCAGATACAATTCTGGTGACCCTTTTGAATTGTGATCTTGGCAAACTATTCTTCATTGGATCAGGGTGACAGCTGTTGTATAAAAGCAAACTGTTGCAATCAGTAGGTTTGGTGTGGATATCCGTGCTCAATCGGCCCTCTGTATTTTAATAACACGGGTGTCAAGGAATGTTACATTCCTGATGTCATGTGTTATGGTAAAGGTCAGCTCAGGTGTCACAGTATTGATGTCATTGAAAAATTCAAGGAGACTCGATTCATTGCCGTTCCAGATACAGAAAATATCATCTATGTATCTAACCCACATGGTAGCATGTTGTTTGAATGTGGGGTTGGGGTATACATATTCTTGTTCAAACCTGTCCATGTAAATATTAGCGTAGGCCGGCGCTACGTTGGACCCATTGCGGTCCCGCATGTCTGTATATAAAATTCATCGCCAAAAAGGAAGTAGTTCTCCCTCAGGACCAAATTGAGTAGGTCTAGACATAGCTGGTGGGTCCCTCTATCCACATTAGCTTCCTGTAAGGTGAGTGACACTGCTCTGATGCCCTTTTCATGAATGATGGATGTGTACAGGCTGTTCACGTCCATTGTGCATAAGATGCTATCGGGGGGAATGCTATTAGTAGCGTGTATTTTACTCAAAAAATCGCCTGTGTCCAGGATGAAAGACTCAGTCAGATGGGCATGTGGTGTTAGCAGTTTATCAAGAAAGATGGATAAGGGATTCAAAATGGAGTTCGTGGATGCTACAATCTGGCGTCCCGGCGGGTTATGGAGATTTTTGTGTATTTTAGGGAGAATATACAGAATAGGGGTAATTGGATGGTGGTTGAGCAAGAATGTCCTTGTCTTATTATCAATGGTCCCCTGTTCAAGGTGATTATCAAGGACCATCTTAATCTTGTGTCGTATGGAGCTGATTGGGTCCGTATTGACCTTTTTATATGTCGTGGTATCACTGAGTTGTCTCCTGATTTCAGAGGTGTAATAGCTCCTATTCATGACCACAATGGCTCCACCCTTGTCCGCAGGTTTTATAACAATATTTTTATTGTTTTTAAGTGACTCTAAGGCCCGTTTCTCAAGGGGATTCAAATTGTGGCGGACAGGGAGAAGACCTATCTGTTGGTCGTGAATGGCTTGTCTAATGTCTCTGTCTAGTAACTCAACAAAGGTCTCGACTGCATGATTGGTCTTAGGTGGCATGAAATTACTGGGATTTCCTAACCCAAGATTATCAATGGAAATATTGGGTCCGCCGTTACGGTCAGGTATTGTGCCAACAGAATTAAGATTAGGCGTAGTGCTCCCTGAAAAGTGTACTTTAAGTCTAATGTTCCGGTAGAAACGGTGAAGGTCCTTCTCTAGTTGGAAAGAATCCCATTTGGGAGTGGGACAGAATGATAGGCCCATATTTAACACCTTATATTCAAGGGGGGAAAGAGAATAATCGGAAATATTCACAACTATGTTTGGACTCCTACCTGAGATCTGAGGATCATCTGGTGGTCCGCGTCTCTTCTTCCTTGACCTCCGTGTTGTCGTGTAGTTTGTCCTAAAAAAGCTGGTCTTGTGGTTTGGGCACCAGTTTCGCTGCCGGAGCCTGCGGAGGAACCCCCTGCAGGTGAGGAGCCCCCTGATGGGTAATAACCCCCTTGTTGTCGGCGGAATTTTGGACGTTGTCTCCGAGGTAGTGGGTCCTCCCATCTGTAGACTCTGTTGGATAGATAGTCCTCAGTGTCCCTTTGGAACTTAGCCCTTTTCCTTTCCTCCAATGTCTTTTGATGGGTAGATAGGATGGAGTCCACTTTGTTTTTGAGGGTTGTGAATTACCATTATATAACTGGTAAATATCTTTAGCCACAATATATATCTATAACCATATTGACACATTATAATTGTAATGATTTCTACCCTATCATGAGCAGTCTGCTACTGAGATCCAGACCACATACACATGATCCTGACCCCATTTCCTACAGGATCATTCCTCAGACAGACTTTATATGTGTCTCTAAAGGTACCAATTTGATTAATATGATTGCAATATTCTTTTACCTTAAATGTGACTTTATATGGAATATATAATACATGACACTCATGATTTACTCTACCCTGATCTATTTTAGTATCTATAATAAAGACCAAACTCTTCTATCCAGGACTAGTCCTGTTTCAGGATGTCCAGAACTACCTCCTTTAGACAACCACAATAAGGGTAGGTGTCTAAGAACATGTACATCATACCGGGTTCTGATATCTCAGTGTACTATTATATTTTTTACGCACCATTATCTCCTTTACTAAGGCTTTGTCTATGTCCTGTTAATCAAGATTGAACTCTATGCCTACTATTCAATCAATCATATACTATGACATGTTTTCTTGGTTCCATAGTTGTATATATTGTATGTATTTGTGTATATATGTATATATTTCCTTGTGTCACTTGTTATAATATTTACTTTCCATTTTTTACAGCGACTGTGTGATCAAGGCCAAGTTTAGGCCGAAACGTCAAATTACTTGTCGCTCTTTCAAATATATATTCAATAAAATTCACTTGAAGCTATTTTTCTCAACGAGTGCAGTGTTCATTAGACATTATGATTTAAGGGATCATTGACCCCGTTCACTTGCACCAATTTTTCGACTCGTGTGCCAAACCTTCGCTACCTTATCTACATTCTATTTTTTGGTTTGTGCACCGACGGAATCCATGTCAACTTCCACATATGCATATGACGAGGTTTCGGGCTCAACAATTCTATCTAAGATAAGAAGTAAAACTGACTTTCTACATATCCCAAGCAAGGACGTTAAGACACGGGACTGGGAAAAGGAGAAGAAAAAACTTATCTCATACGACCTACACTGTGCCACTCTGGGAGAATATCACAGACAAGGCAAAATTCCTCGTGGCCTACGTAGCCATTTACGCCCTACACTGTTCGCCGATAACGTAAAATATTGTGAAACATTCCAAAAAATCCTCAACAAGTGCTCCCTAGATCTGATCCTACTAACCATAGAACACCTCCAGGAAGCAATCAAGGAGACGGAAGAAAAGATCACAACAATTGAGACACAACTTACAGCTACTTTGAGTTCCTCCGAATTCACAACCCTCAAAAACAAAGTGGACTCCATCCTATCTACCCATCAAAAGACATTGGAGGAAAGGAAAAGGGCTAAGGTCCAAAGGGACACTGAGGACTATCTATCCAACAGAGTCTACAGATGGGAGGACCCACTACCTCGGAGACAACGTCCAAAATTCCGCCGACAACAAGGGGGTTATTACCCATCAGGGGGCTCCTCACCTGCAGGGGGTTCCTCCGCAGGCTCCGGCAGCGAAACTGGTGCCCAAACCACAAGACCAGCTTTTTTAGGACAAACTACACGACAACACGGAGGTCAAGGAAGAAGAGACGCGGACCACCAGATGATCCTCAGATCTCAGGTAGGAGTCCAAACATAGTTGTGAATATTTCCGATTATTCTCTTTCCCCCCTTGAATATAAGGTGTTAAATATGGGCCTATCATTCTGTCCCACTCCCAAATGGGATTCTTTCCAACTAGAGAAGGACCTTCACCGTTTCTACCGGAACATTAGACTTAAAGTACACTTTTCAGGGAGCACTACGCCTAATCTTAATTCTGTTGGCACAATACCTGACCGTAACGGCGGACCCAATATTTCCATTGATAATCTTGGGTTAAGAAATCCCAGTAATTTCATGCCACCTAAGACCAATCATGCAGTCGAGACCTTTGTTGAGTTACTAGACAGAGACATTAGACAAGCCATTCACGACCAACAGATAGGTCTTCTCCCTGTCCGCCACAATTTGAATCCCCTTGAGAAACGGGCCTTAGAGTCACTTAAAAACAATAAAAATATTGTTATAAAACCTGCGGACAAGGGTGGAGCCATTGTGGTCATGAATAGGAGCTATTACACCTCTGAAATCAGGAGACAACTCAGTGATACCACGACATATAAAAAGGTCAATACGGACCCAATCAGCTCCATACGACACAAGATTAACATGGTCCTTGATAATCACCTTGAACAGGGGACCATTGATAATAAGACAAGGACATTCTTGCTCAACCACCATCCAATTACCCCTATTCTGTATATTCTCCCTAAAATACACAAAAATCTCCATAACCCGCCGGGACGCCCGATTGTAGCATCCACGGACTCCATTTTGAATCCCTTATCCATCTTTCTCGATAAACTGCTAACACCACATGCCCATCTGACTGAGTCTTTCATCCTGGACACAGGCGATTTTTTGAGTAAAATACACGCTACTAATAGCATTCCCCCCGATAGCATCTTATGCACAATGGACGTGAACAGCCTGTACACATCCATCATTCATGAAAAGGGCATCAGAGCAGTGTTACTCACCTTACAGGAAGCTAATGTGGATAGAGGGACCCACCAGCTATGTCTAGACCTACTCAATTTGGTCCTGAGGGAGAACTACTTCCTTTTTGGCGATGAATTTTATATACAGACATGCGGGACCGCAATGGGGTCCAACGTAGCGCCGGCCTACGCTAATATTTACATGGACAGGTTTGAACAAGAATATGTATACCCCAACCCCACATTCAAACAACATGCTACCATGTGGGTTAGATACATAGATGATATTTTCTGTATCTGGAACGGCAATGAATCGAGTCTCCTTGAATTTTTCAATGACATCAATACTGTGACACCTGAGCTGACCTTTACCATAACACATGACATCAGGAATGTAACATTCCTTGACACCCGTGTTATTAAAAATACCGAGGGCCGATTGAGCACGGATATCCACACCAAACCTACTGATTGCAACAGTTTGCTTTAATACAACAGCTGTCACCCTGATCCAATGAAGAATAGTTTGCCAAGATCACAATTCAAAAGGGTCACCAGAATTGTATCTGACCAGAACTCAGGGTGACTAGAATACATGAAATGGCCAATAAATTTAAGGTACGTAATTACCCCACTGACCTCCTTAACTCAGAATCTAGGAGAGCCATAGATGAGGCAGGCACAACCAACACCGTTATCCGTACCAATAAAAACCCACGCATCCCATTTGTACACAACCATCACCCATCCATGTGTAGGGTGCACAACCTAATAAGAAAGCATTGGCCAATTCTTACCAAAGCATACCCCGGTATCCAGACATTCAATGACCCACCACTCATGTGTACAAGACGGGCTAAAAACATCAGAGATAAAGTGGTTAGAGCTGACGTGGGCTCCTGCAAACTATCCACCGTTGGGACTCTAACTGGTCAGAAAAGAACAGGAACATTCCCCTGCTTAAACTGCATGAGTTGTTCCAATATTATCAGAGGCAACGAAGTGGTACACCCCCGCACTGGGAAATCCTTCCCATTAAGGACTACTTTACTTGCAAATGTAAATTTGTTGTGTACATCATTAAATGTCCCTGCGGCCTGTTATATGTGGGTGAAACCACTCAGGCCGTCAGGGACCGAATTTCAGGTCACAAATCAACTATTCGATGTGAAAAAACTTGGCTACCAGTACCAGCCCATTTCAAAGAGGCCAAGCACAACGTAGCCCAATTAAGATTCCAAGTTATAGAAAGTGTCCCCAGACCCAGATGGGGTGGCAACCACATTAGACTACTAAAACAACGTGAAGCATACTGGATATATACCCTTGACACACTACACCCCAGGGGATTGAATAGGGATATGGACTGGCTAACGTAATTTCCTTTTTTTCCCCCAGAACAACCCATAAGTTCTCATAACTCTGGCTTTTTCCTACACTTGAGATGGTAAGACCCAAATCCACCACCCCTCCCACTCATCCCCTTTCCTTCCTTTTTCTTTCATTTAACGACAATTTTTTGTTTGGACTCCTACCACTATTATGAAAAATATTTAGACTTGAGAGTCCTCAGTGGTTGATACCTTTTAATGGCTAACTGAAAAGATGGTAACAAATTGCAAGCTTTCGAGACTACTCAGGTCTCTTCATCAGGCATAGACTAATACAACATCTGAAGAATCACATGTACAGATGTTGTATTAGTCTATGCCTGATGAAGAGACCTGAGTAGTCTCGAAAGCTTGCAATTTGTTACCATCTTTTCAGTTAGCCATTAAAAGGTATCAACCACTGAGGACTCTCAAGTCTAAATATTTTTCTATCTACTGGCTAACACGGTACGAAGATACACATCTTTCCTATACCACTATTATGTTATTTTTATGATTTATTTCCATGATTTGTTTTTATGATTTACTTCCATGATTTATTTATTTGTTTATCCATATTCATCCATTTATGCTTATTTTATGATTTATTTCCATGATTTATTTATTTAATTATTCATGCATATCCAGTTCATTCATTTGTTATTTTATTACCTACTGCTCCACTACTCTTTTGTACTCCTGATTATCTATCTATTATACTTATTTTGGGCAGTTGCATAACATCACTATGCCATAATTTATATTTTATTTATTATTATTTACTGTTCCCGACTATCTGCTTACCATTCATATTTTGGGCTACTATATAATTATATTGTACATCATTATGCCATATAATTAAGTGACTACAACTATTGTGATTACCCCTTGCCACTCAGACAGCGTTCTGACTCATCACAATTCCAATCTGTCACTACTATTGCCACCTAGCAGCGCCGATCTAGCAAGATGTGCTTTTCCTAATAGCACCTATTGCGCAGGCGCCGACTTGCAACATCATACCCTGCCTCCACTCTGTACAAACGCTATTTTGTAGGTGCTTCTCTCTGCCACACACTCCTACTGCGCATGCGCCGACGTGTGACGTCACGTCCGGCCATGTGACCAGCCAGCACTTTTTATAGCGCTGTCGAGAGCTCATTACAGCCCCCACCAGCTTAGGCACTGATGTGCCAGCGTTCCCACTGGGCCACCAATGCCCTGGACTTAATCCCTCACCACCACCAACGGATGTGAGCTCCTGTTTTCCTATGATAAGATAAGTACAATTGTCAGCACCTCTATATCTATCACCAATGTCTTATATTTACAGTCTTACAGCACATGCTAACAAGCGCTGCAGCTGGCCTTCCATTACTCTACAACTGGTAAATATCACTAGCCACACATATGTATATGTGAGCTCCTGCCACTTTAGACCAATATATTTAGCACCTCTGCACCTTTTACCATTACGTGTTCCTATATTTACAGCATAACCGCATTTGTATACCATATATGCGATCAAGCACTCCGGTTGGTCTCCTACCATTATATAACTGGTAAATATCTTTAGCCACAATATATATCTATAACTATATTGACACATTATAATTGTATGATTTCTACCCTATCATGAGCAGTCTGCTACTGAGATCCAGACCACATACACATGATCCTGACCCCATTTCCTACAGGATCATTCCTCAGACAGACTTTATATGTGTCTCTAAAGGTACCAATTTGATTAATATGATTGCAATATTCTTTTACCTTAAATATGACTTTATATGGAATATATAATACATGACACTCATGATTTACTCTACCCTGATCTATTTTAGTATCTATAATAAAGACCAAACTCTTCTATCCAGGACTAGTCCTGTTTCAGGATGTCCAGAACTACCTCCTTTAGACAACCACAATAAGGGTAGGTGTCTAAGAACATGTACATCATACCGGGTTCTGATATCTCAGTGTACTATTATATTTTTTAAGCACCATTATCTCCTTTACTAAGGCTTTGTCTATGTCCTGTTAATCAAGATTGAACTCTGTGCCTACTATTCAATCAATCATATACTATGACATGTTTTCTTGGTTCCATAGTTGTATATATTGTATGTATTTGTGTATATATGTATATATTTCCTTGTGTCACTTGTTATAATATTTACTTTCCATTTTTTACAGCGACTGTGTGATCAAGGCCAAGTTTAGGCCGAAACGTCAAATTACTTGTCGCTCTTTCAAATATATATTCAATAAAATTCACTTGAAGCTATTTTTCTCAACGAGTGCAGTGTTCATTAGACATTATAACCTATATATACACTGTTCCTGCAGCCCATCTTTGACAAGTTGTAGAGGAGCAAGTGCAGATTGGAGAGAAGAGCAAGTGACTGGCGAAGATGGATGTTGTTATTGGAAATATTTTGAAGAATTTGGTGGATTTTACAGTGAAGGCTAATCGTTTGAAGGTGATAGTTCTGGAGAAGGAGAGAGCGAGACAGCAGCACATTATGTGTCAGTGCCAACGACGCCGCCATATGTGGATCCACCCCATCACAGCCCTGAGACTAACTCGTGGGGTGTATTCTACACTCTGCATGGAGCTTAGACAAAACCCGCAGAAATTTTTTGCATACCTTCGGATGAAGAAAGAAAATTTTGATTTCCTTGTGGAGCATATTGGAGAACAAATCTGAAGATCCGACACCTATTGCTGCTTCTCAATTTCTCCGGCGGAGCGTCTGATGGTCACTATAAGGTAAGCTATATGTATTGGATCTGCTCGCTTGAGAGCACACTTGTAACT
>JARQOD010000003.1:237184129-237250837 GCA_033576555.1 Oophaga sylvatica
TAAAGATCTGTCTCAATGACGCCCCCTTCTTGAATAATAATTTGAGTGTCCAGAAAGTTAATTGTCTTAGGATCATGTTGGATTGAGAATGTCAATCCAGGTGTATACGAATTGAGGTCATTATAAAAAAGAAGCAAGTTATCAACCCCTCCTGTCCAAACAAGAAAAACATCATCAATGTAACGTTTCCAATAAATGACATGAGATTTAAATAATGAATGTGGATATACGTATGAGTTTTCAAAGTTGTCCATATATATGTTGGCATACGGAGGTGCCATGTTAGACCCCATAGCAGTGCCCCTCAATTGAATGTAGAACTGGTCACCAAATAAGAAAAAATTCTTAGTCAAAATTAATTTTAACAAATCATTGCAGAAGTTAATTTGATTGGTAGTGAAATCGGTGTGAGTCATGAGGAACCTGTTAACTGAATCCATACCTTCCTGATGTCTAATACTGGTGTACAGACTATTGACATCCATAGTAACCAACAGTGAATCAGTAGGTAAATTGCCCAGAGTTTTGAGAGTATTAAGAAAATGTGTCGTGTCCTTCAAAAATGAACTGATTTTTGGGACCAAAGGAGACAATATTTTTTCAATTGTTATAGCTAAGGGTGATAAGATAGAATTGGTGGAGGCAACTATCGGTCTTCCTGGGGGGTCTAAGGAGATTCTTGTGTATTTTTGGCAGTGTATAAAAGACTGGAATCACGGGATGTGAATTGACAAGAAAATCTAACTTGCTATCGATAGTGCCTAGTTGAGTATAACGATCAATTAATTCTCTTATATCTCGGGCTATATCAAAAGAGGGATTATTAGGTTTAGGTGAATAGGTGTTTGAATCAGACAACTGTGTCATGATTTCTTCCAAGTAGTAAGAGCGATCTAGAACCACTATTGATCCCCCTTTATCTGCTGGTTTAATAACTAGGACTTTATTGGACTTCAATGCCGTCAAAGAACTATGTTCCTCAAGGGTTACATTATTTTTGATTCGCATGTCACCCTTCTTGATGGTGTCAAGAACCTCTTTCACATCCTTCCTGACTAGATCAATAAATGTCTCAATGGGATGGTATACATGTGGTGATTGGAAGGAACTAGGAATTCTAAGGTCCAGTGACCGTAGTGAAAATTGAGAACCCAATAATGTGTTACTTGTAGAGTCTCCTATAGGCAGAGTTGAAAAATGCGCTTTAAGTCTCAGAGTTCGATAATTCTTGTTCTAGGAGAAATGTGTTAAAGCGCGGTACTGGACAGAAAGTCAGTCCTTTTTGTAGTAATGAAATTTCGGCCGGGGAGAGGCATTGTGATGAAATGTTGTAAACGATGTTAGAGGTTTCCATACCTGTGACCGGGTGGTCATTTTGTATTGATCCACGTTGAGGTTCACGCCTCCGGCTGCTCCTCCGCCCCCGCCGCGTCTTCCTCTGTAGGGTCGGGTTTGGCGCTGTCCTAAAAAAGAACTTGAGGGACCAAAATCGCTGTCTGAACTGGTGGAGATTGGGCTGTAACCGCGCCTTTGAAACCGCCGAATTCTGAAAGAACCGGTACTGTGCCATCGATAAACTTGGTTATTTCTATAGTCCTCCGTGTCCCTTAGAAATTTATTTCTCTTCTTACTCTCAAGGTTCACTTGAAATTCAGAGATGGATTTATCCAATTTCTCCTTCAATATCTTGAAGTCCTCCGATTGTAGCGTGGCTAAGGGTTGTATAGTCAACGGGAGGTATGTGTCACAGAGATGGCTTGTCTCTGTGATGTAACCCGGAGAGTTTTATTTAGTGCACATAGCACTAAGGGATCATTCAGTACAATTTGTCTGGGTTACGGGTAGCTCTAAGAGATGGGAGGGTCGGGCTACCCATGTACCTCAGCCCTGGGTAGGGGCATCACCGTACCTCTATATGTGTTTTAGGACCTGTGGTCATGTCACTACCACATGACTAGTCATGTGATATGTTCTTAGCTGTGGTTATTGCTATATAAGGTAGGGTACTGCTTAACACATGGTCTGTATGGAAGCCTCTTGTGTATGTTGAGGCTCCAGGACCAAGCCTGAAGTACTGGACAATTGTACTTTGTTTTGCCTGAGCTAAAGGCTATTTTTTTTCTGTTTTGCTTTCTGGGTTTGTGAAACAATAAACCCCATGAACTTTTTAAAGAAGCATGCCTTCTGAATGCCTCCCGTCACACCTGAGCAAGAACAACCCCTACAATTGGTGCTAGACGTGCGGGCAGTTCCCAGCAGAGAAGTGAGACTGTTACTGCATGTCCTGGGTCAAGTCTGTAGCAAGCCAGGAAGCATTGCTGGGTAAATGGAGGACCTGCTGAAACACTTGGTCCAGTCGCAGTCACAGCAGCAAGAGACCAACAGGCTGTTGTTGCAGCAGATACAACAGAGCCAACAGGAGCAACTGCAGCACATGCAGATTTTGGCAACCGACATCCAGGGCAGGACATGTGCCCCAACCCCAGGTCTGGCTGATGACGCCCACATCAGGAAGGCGATAAGACTCGCATTGCAGAAATTGACCCCCGGGGATGATGTTGAGGCCTTCCTAACTGTATTTGAGAGGGTCGCTGAGAGAGAAAAACTTCCGCCAGAGCAGTGGGCAGAGGTACTGTCGCCGTACCTGACGGGGGAGCCCCAGAAGGCATACTATGACTTGACTTTGCAGGACGCCAAGGAGTATCACAAACTGAAGTCTGAGATTCTCGCACGTTTGGGGGTGACAATGACTTTCAGGGCATAGCGAGTTCACCGCTGGGCCTATCACCGGGACAAAACTGCCTCGATCCCAAATGTTCGACCTGTTGCACTTGATCCAGAAATGGCTGCAGCCAGAGTCCTCTATGCCTGTGCAGATTGTAGAAAGTGTGGTGATGGATCGGTTTGTGCACTCCCTGCCGAAGTCCACACAGACCTGGGTTGCCCAGGGTGATCCGCGGAATGCCGATGAACTGGTCAGGCTGGTTGAGAGATACCAGGAGAAGGAAGGCTCCTTGGGGAGGCATCCCATTCCTGTACTGGGGGTCCCAGCATGGGGCAGAGTCCCAAAAAGGGGTGGGGTGTCCAAGGTCAAAAGGGGCAGGGGAGGTTGTGCCCAAGGTCCCTATGGGTGATGTTATTTGTTGGAGGTGCCACGGGCCAGGACATGTAGCTGCCCAGTGTCCCCCAGACCACCAAGCAGATGGACTGCAGCATGGAACGCCATATTTCATACTATGCATATCCAGCCTGCAGTGTGAACTCTCCCCCCCAATGAGGGGCCTCAAGCGTGTCCCGTGAAGGTGAGCGGTCAAGCAGTAACGGTGCTGCTAGACTCCGGGAGTTTAGTTACCCTGGTGACTGCCACTTTTCCTCTCAACCTTCTCCCAGGGAAAAAGGTCTGAGTTCGATGTATACATGGTGATGCAAAGGACTACCCTATGGCCAAAGTGGACATTGAAGCGGCGCATGGCACTGATTCACATGAAGTCAGCGTCGTTCGGGACTTGTTGCATCCTATAATTATAGGCCGGGATTTCTGTTTGTTTTGGGATCTGTGGGGAAAGGATTATGAGGTCACGAGCGAGAATAGGGAACCAGTAAACCCTAATAAGGTATCGCCACACCCAGAGGCAGACAGGTTTCCTATTTGTGTCCTGGTAGGGGATGAGGAGGAAGTGTCCCTGTATCTGAATTTCTGGAGTTAGGGGTGTCCGGTGAGAATTTTGGGACTGCCCAACATAAGGACCCAACTCTGAGAGAAGTCTTCAACAATGTCACCATCATTAATGGGGTTGCACAGGAGCCGGGGCTGACACAAGATTTCCCTATTTTATGATGAGTGGGGAGCTGTTGTACTGGGTCATGAAAATAAGTGAAGAGTTGGTAGAGCAGTTGATAGTGCCAGTCCCCTATAGACGGAAGGTGTTGGACATGGCCCATTCACACATCTTGGGGGGACACCTGTGGGTGGAAAAAACGCAGGAACGGGTTGTGCAGAGGTTCTATTGGCTTGGTGTCACCGGGAAATAGTGAACTATTGCAGGTCCTGCCATAAATGTCAGATAACTGCCCCTACCTCTCATTTTCGAAGCCCCCTTGTGCCATTGCCCATTATCAAGTGCCATTCGAAAGAATTGCCATGGACTTGGTCGGTTCCCTAGTTAAATCAGCCCGGGGCCATCAGTATTCATTAGTCATCCTGGACTATGCCACACGCTATCCTGAGGCAATTCCCCTGAGAAATTCTTCCGTGAAGAGTATAGCCAGCGAGTTGGTCCATGTGTTTTCCTGGACAGGTTTGCTCAAGGAGATCCTGACCGACCAGGGGACAACTTTTATAAGCAAAGTGATGAGGGAGTTGTGCAAGGTCCTGCAAATCTCTCAGTTGAGGACTTCGGTGTACCATCCTCAGTCAGATGGCCTTGTTGAGCGATTCAACAAGACACCATAGACCATGCTCAGAAAAGTCATAGAGAAAGACGGTAGAGACTGGGACTGTCTCTTACCGTATCTGATGTTTTCCATCCGTGAAGTTCCACAGGCCTCCACGGGGTTCTCGCCATTCGAGCTTCTGTATGGCCGACATCAGTGAGATCTCCTGGATATAGCCAAGGAAACCTGAGAAGCTGAAGTTGCGCCCTGTGAATGGCTAAACTAAGATTAAAACTAAAGGCTCCATTTTTGTGCTTGTGACTCCATCTTGTTGTTTGCGAGATAAATTCTGTAACTTAACTAGAGTAAAGTTCATGGCTGTAATAAAACCAGACTGTTCCAGCCTGAACAAGATATGAGACCCAGGGGTGTATTATTGTGTAAGACTCTGATGAATGTGCTATTGTGCTTCTTTCTATGCCACATAGATACGGACATATATGTAGTTTTTGGTTTTTCTGTATTTTCATAGGTTAAGTGCTGTATGCTAATACTATAAAAGATATGATAGAATAAATGGGGTTAGAGATCTGCTTTGATCCTCCCAAACAGAGACACGTCTTTGTCTGGTTATTCTCAGTTGCTGGCAACGTCCTGTGGATTCATTTGGAAATCACTTGGTCAACCGTGAAGGATCACTCCAGATCCTCACCCGACAGCCCCACAGAAGCATCATCAAGCATGTCTCACTGATGCAGCAGAGGATTGCAAAGGTGATGCCAATCATGAAAGAACACCTCCTCCAGGCACAAGAAGCTCAGGCCAGGGTCTACAACTGGTCAGCAAGAGTAAGGCAGTTCAATCCGGGAGACCGAGTTCTCGTGCTAGTTCCAATGATGGAGAGCAAGTTCTTGGCCAAATGGCAAGAGCCATATGAGGTGGTGGAGAAGCTTGGTGAGGTAAACTATAAGATTCACCAACCAGGAAGACGGAAACCAAACAAGGTCTACCATGTCAACCTCATCAAGCCATGGCAAGATAGAGAGCCAGCGTTAACTCCGTGCTTGCTGGGCAACCCAGAAGGTGAGGTTGGAGGGTTATGATAGCAGAGACACTATCAAAGGCCCAGAAACAGCAGTGCCGGGAATTGCTCCAGAAGAACAGCGACCTGTTTTCAGAATTGCCGGGGTGCACGAAGGTCGTAGAGCATGAAGTCCTGACAGAGCCACATATGAGGGTGAATGTGAAGCCTTATCGAATCCCTGATGCCCGTCGAAAAGTAATCTCCAAGGAGGTGGAGCATATGTTGAAGCTCGGGGTCATTGAGGAATCCAAGAGCGGTTGGGCGAGCCCAATTGTCCTGGTCCCAAAACCTGATGATGAATGGTGGTTCTGCAATGACTATCGGAAGCTGAATGAGTTCTCCAAGTTCGATGCATATCCCATGACACGCGTTGATGAGCTCATCGAAAGACTTGGGCCAACTAGGTACATAATCACCTTGAATTTGACGAATTGATATTGGCAGATCCCCATGGGCAAGGAAGCCAAGGAGAAGACTGCGTTTTCTACACCAGACGTATGCTTCCAGTATGTCTGGATGCCGTTTGGCCTGCAGGGTGCTCCGGCGACCTTCCAGAGGGCTATGGATAGAATCCTTGCACCTTATAAGCTATACGCTGCTGCCTACCTGGATGATATTGTCATCTTTAGCCCGGACTGGGAGAGTCATCTGGAAAAGGTCCCAGCAGTGGTTGATGCTCTAGGTGAGGCACGGTTTACAATAAACCCGAAGAAGTGTGCCTTGGATAAAGAAGAAGCCAAGTACCAGGGATATGTAGTGGGTCATGGCGAAATAAAACCCCAAGTCAGTAAAATCGAGGCAATTCAAACATAGCCAAGACCATTTGTCCAAAAAGCAAGTTAGAGCCTTCCTGGGGATCGTGGAATATTACAGGAGGTTCATCCCAAACTTCACCATGGTGGCTGCACCTCTGACCGATCTTCTTAAGGGGACAAAATCAGTAATGGAAAGATGGTCCGAAGAGGCGGAGTCAGCCTTCCAAGAAATTTAATGGGCTCTGTGTAAGCAACCCGTTCTGATGGCCCCGGACTATAAGAACAGTTTATTCTTCAGTCCGATGCCTCAGATGTCGGGGTGGGAGCAGTCCTTTAACAGGTAATACATGGGGAAGAGCATCCTGTTCTTTACCTGAGTAGGAAGCTTTCTTCTTGTGCAAGAAATTACTCAGTCGTAGAGAAGGAGTGCTTGGCTATAAAGTGGGCGGTGGACATGTTACGGTACTCTCTGGTGGGACGTAAGTTTAGATTGATATCCGACCATGCCCCATTCCTAAACAAAAGGTAAAAATGCTAGTGGCACCGGCTGGTTCTTAGCCCTGCAGGACTTCAGTTTCCAGGTAGAACATAGGGCAGGGAAGCTACATGGTAATGCTGATGCCCTCTCAAGAATCCCTTGTCTTGTGGGAGAAAGTGCCAAGCCCCACAGCTTTAGGCAGAGGGGGAGGTATGTAGCGTGGCTAAGGGTTTTATAGTCGACGGTAGGTGTCACAGAGATGGCTTGTCTCTGTGATGTAACCCGGAGTGTTTTCTTTAGTGCACGTAAGCACTAAAGTGTCGTTTAGTACACTTGTGTCTGTGTTACGGGTAGCTCTGAGAGATGGGAGGGTCGGGCTACCCATGTACCTCAGCCCTGGGTAGGGGCATCACCGTACCTCTATATGTGTTTTAGGACCTGTGGTCATGTCACTACCACATGACTAGTCATGTGATATGTTCTTAGCTGTGGTTATAGCTATATAAGGTAGGCTACTGCTTAACACATGGTCTGTATGTGGGGAGCTGGAAGCCTCCTGTGTGTGTTGAGGCTCCAGGACCGAGCCTGAAGTACTGGACACTTGTACTTTGTTTTGCCTGCGCTAAAGGCTATTCTTTTTTCTGTCTTGCTTTGTGGGTTTGTGAAGCAATAAACCCCATGAATTTTTTAAGGGAACATGCCTCCTGATTTCCTCCTATCGCACCTGAGTGGGTACAACCCCTACAATATATATATATATATATATATATATATTACTGTACATATATGGCGGATATTGTGAAGGGGTTAATAATAGCCTAGGAATCAGGGGTGCAATTTAAATCTAACCCATGTTTGCTCACAGTGTACTTCATTTTAAAGGTTACATCTTCTGACATAACAGATTTGAACAAAAAAAAACAGCAGCAGCAGCTATCATTGGCTGGTGGAGTGAGTTCTCCTCCAAGGAGCACCAGGCTGCTTCTAGCTGATCCTTTGGTGTTTGGGCTGCAAACCCCTCTGTTCCTCCACTCGAATCATAACATTTCATTATTCCTCAGCTTTTGATTACACTGCCTCAACTGAGGCTCACAATATTCTTTCTTTATTCTGGACACGCATTTTATGGTCGATTCCATGCCAATATAGAGCATAGAAATGTCATTCTTACATTGGAATTGTGAGTTGTGAACTGGATTTAACTTTTGATCTTTTTGCATTAGAATAGCCCATAATTACAGTATTTGTAACATTTTGTGCAATAAAAAATGTGAAATTATTTTTATGTTAGAATAATATATTAGTAATACAGCCCACAAGAAATATTCATGAATGTATTTTTAGATATAGTTCTGTAAGTGGTTATGAAAGATGGTTTGTGGGTGTTTTTTTAAATAAATGAATTTCAATTGATTTAGTGCTTTGTTAAAATTGATCTCTACATTTAGGATTTTGGACCCAGAACTCTAGAAGAAATCACTGTCAGGGTTCAAGCTTTTTACTTTTCTTTACTTTGCCCGAAAGAATACAACTTGGTGATTGTCATTTTCACATTTTCAACAATGAATACAGTTCAGTTTTCCCTTTTGTAAGGCGAGGCTTTTGTCAATGGAAACTATCGTTAACGTGACCCACATATGCTGTATATTGTTGGCATAGGTTTTTCAAAGGATGCGACAGTCTTGACTAGATTTCAGTGAATGAAGCCATTGAGAAATATAATGCGTCCTGTTATTATGGTATACGAAAGTATGAACCACTACTGATTGATCAAGAAGAGACGTGTAGGCTTTTTGAAGAAAAAAACAACTGAAAGGAAAAGGAATAGGAGCAGCATGGTGATCTGCTTATAAATAAGATATTTTGGCCAGGATCTAACTAAAACTTTCAAAACAATAATAATATATATAGATCTCAGCATAACTGAAAAGTAAGATTTTAAGCAATTTTGGAACAATTTCCAAAATTTTGACAAGACTGAATTTCATAAAGCATTCTTTTAATCCATAATATGAAATTAAAGTTAATGGTTTTAAGTGCCGCATCTCTGCACCCCCTTGCCTGGCAAATATGCCGACACGCTAATAGCCACGGTTCTGTGCCTCCCTCTTCTTCTCCTGTTGTCTCTGCGATGGCTTTGGCATCTCTGCACCCTGCCTCCCTCCCCTAGCAGAGGCGCCGACATACTCAGCGCCGCAGTTCTACGCCTCGTTCTCATCTTCCTGCCGCTGCCTGGGGTATGCACACAGCTTACAGATCCTCGGGCACTATTCTTAAGGTGTACGTGCGGTTCTGGCTTCTTAAAGGGACAGTGCGTGCAGTCCTAAAGTGTCCCCAGTCAATGACTTGGAAACACTTAGTATTTAAGCCACCTTCACCAGGTGGAAGGTGCCTGTAGAGTATTGTAAGTTTATTCATTATTATTATTATTTATTTATATAGCACCATTGATTGCATGGTGCTGTACATGAGAAGGGGTTACATACAGATTACAGATATCACTTACGGTAAACAAACTAACAATGACAGACCGATATAGCGGGGAGAGAGGACCCTGCCCTTGCGGGCTTACAATCTACAGGCACTCTTGCTAGTTCTCTGATCTCAGTGCTCGTATTTCTGTATACCTGCCTGTATATCAGGTGTGCCAGCCTGCCTGTTTATTAGCCGCGCCCACCTGCGTGTGTATCATCTGTATCCGCCTGCCTGTTTATCAACCGTGTCCGCCTGTGTTGCCAAGTCTTCTATCCCTGGCTGTTCCTGCTTCCAGCCACTTGGGGGTCAGCTGCTAACCACCTGAGGTCTGTCCTGGAGCAGCACCTGGTCCCGCTTCCCACGTTTCTCCTCAGATTACGGTATCGTCAGCCGCCGTGCATTTGAAGTCGGACTTGGTGAGGCACCTAGTCATGCTCCTCCAAGCTCTCCTTGGACCATGGCACCATGGTTCCACCAAGCAGTCTGTTACAAGGTAATCTGTTAATACGATCAACCTCCTAAAACATCTACATGGGCATGCTGGTCGTAGAAAGTTGATACCTTGATATCTGCAATGCGATGTTTTATTCCAGAGAAATCCACATTCCTAAATCCTGAAACTGTCACAGTGACATTGCAAGCCAAATGAAAATAGTACCATCAAAAAGTATATCAAAAAGGATAAAGCAAACACGAAACGTGAGTCAGGGGGCGTACCTGGCTCATTGGCATCTTCTTACTTCCATCATGGGTAAGCACTAATAGATACAATGGTATTTTTTTTCATTTGGCTTGCAATGACAGTTTCAGGGATTTTCCTATTATAGGTCTCTTGATGAACTAAGTCCCTGGTGCCATGTGCATTGTGGCAGCATAATCATTTAGACTGCACTTGCTTTAATGAATCTCTTTATTTGCATGTTGCTGACAAAGTGTATTGGTAGTTCTGTGATTACCTTGTTCTTATTTCACTGCCATGATGTTTTTTTACTATGTATTTTCAGTGATGCCTTGGATCCATGTGTTTTTTACTAGGGTCATGTGTCCGTCCTTTCTTCTTTGTTTTTTCAATCAACGTATTGTATAATGCATGTATAAGTATTTAATAAAGACTATTTTGATACTTTTTTATAACAAAGTATAGAACTCCATTTTTTTGGTTTTTCATAGCTCTGCTACATGTAGATGGCAGGCTGCATTGTTGCATGATGCGACTATACAGCCTGACATCCAGCAGAGACAATGAGCAGCATGTACCACCACTGCTCAGTATATCGTGGTGAACTCCTATGACTTGATTGACATCATCGCGAGCGTGAGAAAGTTCTCACTCCAGCAGTGCTGTCAGAAAGATCTGGGAGTTCACAGCCAATGAACTCAGTTCAACTCACTTTCGTCATCGCAAGCACCATGGCAAAAGTTGTAATGGCACTCGCGATGACGTCAGTGAGTTGAACTGAGTTCATTGGTCTCGGTGAGATCACTGCTAGCACAGTGAGAAAAATTCTCATGGTGCAGCGCTGAGCTCACCGAGGTCACTGCGGTTCAGGGTCCCAGCAGGGAATGCAGCCTCAATGTATGCTGTAACATCGGTGACGTCACCACTAGTCACTGAGGCTGCACTTGCAGCAGCTTATTCCTCAGCTCTCAGCCTGGACAGTCACATCTTGACACCATCCAGGTTAAAAACTGTTTATCCCCAGACATTGATTAAGTTGTGAGACAGATGAGAAATATGGTCTTTTTTCACTTTTGTTTCATTACATGGCTTCTGTGTCATTTTTTCAATTAAAGGACTTTATTTTGGCTGTATGTTTATTTACAATAAACTATAAGAATAGTAATGGAGAAGTATCTTATAGATGTCTCTCCATTAATAACCTGTGGGCTTCATGTCACCAGACAATACAAAGGTGACATCAACCCATAAATATGAACCCCACTTGCCACCACCACATGGCAAGTGGGAAGAGTCGGGCAAAGCACCAGAATTGGCGCATCTAATATATGCACATTTTCTGGGACAGCTGCGAGCTGATATTTTTAGGCTGGGGGGACCAATATCCATGGCCCCTTATAAGTCTGGGAATGCCAGCCCCCAACTGTGTGATTTAGCTTTGCTGGTTGTCAAAAATAGGGGGGACTCTACTACATTTTTTTTTATTATTTACTTAAATAATTAAAAAATATGGCATGGGGACCCCTCTATTCTTGATAAACAGCCTTTTTAAAGCTGATAGCTGAGGTCTGCAGCTCGCAGCTGTCAGTTTTGCCTGGTTGGTTATCAAAAATAAACAGTTGAATACAACTCTCAACATTGTCCCCTGCTAGCACTGATCGCAGCGCAAGCAGGGGACTGTGATATGAGCTGTCTTCAATTCAGCACCCGACACTGGGGAACAGCGTGAACAATACTGCTGATTCCCAGTCGTTGGTACTTTTTACACTGATTACACAGGGATGTCATCTGTCTGTAATCAGTGTGCATGTGTGCTGAACGCTCTGCGGCCCGTGCTTTTACTGGAAACACTGACGTCTGAAAGATCCCTTAGTGAACTCGGTCATTTACCGAGCTTTGGCAACTTTTGCCAATTTTTAGGAAAAATGCTCGGGAATCTGAATACAAATCCAAATGAGCTGTGTTAATGTTGAATTTGAGATTGGCAAACGTATTCCAAACAAGTTCTCTAATCTGTAGTCTTATACAGGTCTTAAGTTCTGAGAATCTTGTATGACATCCTTGGAAGCTTTCAGTGCTGATAGTTAAACAAACAAATGCAAAAAAATCTCAGAACTTTTTAATTACTGCTTCATTTATTGCTTCCCAGTCACAAAAGCTATTCTGACCCCTGCAATGCTTTGAAATGCTGGACAGCGGGAGCCAATTAGACCAGAAACCCAAGAACACAGTGATGTTTTTAGTGCTTTTTAAGGACTAATTTCTGAGACAAGCATGCTTCTAAGTTGTTCTATGTTTTGTTTTATTAACCAGATATATTTTATACCTTAATTGTGAGCCATTTTTCTGACACGTTGAAAATATCTGGATAGCATATTCCAATATAAAATTCTAAGAATAGCTACATATTTGTGCTTGTTTACTTAAAATTTCATTTTAATTAAATATTATCACCACATCCATATAAAACACACGCTGTATACAACATTTTTTGTAAAAAATTAGACTAGTGTTCACAAAAGTATCTAAAACATCTTGAAAATTTCTGAAGATAAATCTGAATAAGCTCTTCTTATTGCCAAGTTTAGAGAATTAGTGAAAAGGGAAGATGGATTACAGTCTCTTAATCTGCATTCTGGCTGCAGTTTTTTGATAACAGAACTGGAATTATTGTTAAATGACGTATTGTAAACATCAGACTTTGAAAGATCACTTTTGTTTAAATAAAACAGGTCACTTGTCAACCCATGAATTGCAAACATCAAACTTTAATTTCACCTTCAAATTACCTGCTAATTTTAACTCCTTTGCGACCTTGAACGTATCCATACGTCCAGGTTGACTGGTACTTACCGACCTTGACGTATGGCTCTACGTTTTAAACTTCTGTGAAGCACCTGGCTATTCAAGGTGCTCACCGCACATCTAGATACATTCCTTGAGAGGTCTAGTTTCCAAAAAAGTGGGGTCACTTGTGGGGTGGGGTTCCACTATTTAGGCACATCAGGGGTTTTCCAAACACGACATGGCACCTGCAGACCATTCCATCAAAGTCTGTGTACCAAAACGTCACTCCTTTCTTTCTTTTTCTCCCTGCCGTTTGCCCAAACAGTAGTTTTTCACCACATATGGGGTATATCCTTACTCAGGAGAAATGGCACAATAAATGTTTGGGTCCATTTTCTCCTGTTACCTTGTGAAAATAAAAATTTTGGGACTAAAAGAAAATTTTTATGGGAAAAATGTAATTTTTCTATTTTAACGGCTCTATGTGGGGTTTCAAAGTGTTCAGCACACATCTAGATAAGTTCCCTGATGGGTCTAGTTTCCAAAATGGTTTCACTTTTGGTGGGGTTCCACTGTTTAGGCACATCATGGGTTCTACAAATGCGACATGGCGTCCGCAAACTATTCCAGCAAATTTTGCATTCAAGAAATCAAATGGCGCTTCTTCCCTTCCAAGCCCTGCCATGTGCCCAAACAATGGTTTTCCCCCACATATGGGGTATTGGCATGCTCAGGAGAAATTGCACAACAAATTTTGGTGTTCATTTTCTCCTTTGTGAAAATAAAAAAAATTGGGTCTAGAGTAATTTTTTTGTGAACAAAGTTAAATGTTATTTTTTTCTTTCCACATTCCAAAAATTCCTGTGAAGCACCTGAAGGATTAATAATAACGATCACTGATGAGCTAATACATTCGGTACTATTCGTTACTTGCATGAATAGTACAGTATTCAAGCTATTCTTTACTCGGTAATTAGGCATTTACCTTGCTATATTCGAGTGACCCGTCCAGCATGTTTGGCACTTTATTTGCAGCCAATGAACATGCTGGGCTGGCTTGCTAATCACAGTAATGCCGGCAATAACTTTGGTGTGGCATTACTGTGATTGGCTGGCCTTCCAGTGTAATAGAGACTAGGATGCTGGCGCAATCTTGCGCACATTGCAGCCGGAAAAAGCGTAGTGAGAGCATAGTGTGAGTGTAGGGAGAGTGAATGGTGCATAGGAACATTGACAGAAAGTTATAGTGAGCGTTATTTATTCCAAAAAGCTTTTTTAAAAGCTGAAGACTGTCAAGTTTGCTTGTTTTTGTTTGTTAGGTGGGAATTTAGTAGTGCGAGATTTAATAAGAGGGACTGAGGAAGGGCGGGTGGGTGAAGGGCAGGCACCTGGGTGTTCTTATCATTGCAAGTACATGCTGCAGCTCTCTGCTATTTTCCACTTAAAATAACTAATATTTGTCTAGCAGTTGTGAGACTGGTGCAATATGGGTACAGATAATCTTACGTGACAATTTAGCAGGGGTAATGATCGTCATTACTCCGCATTTGCAGTGTTATAGCAAGCCGATTGAAAAAAAAACATAATTTTCTATTGTTCTAAAAAATAGCGTATATTTATCTAGCAGTTGTGTGACTGGCGCAACCCGGGTACAGATAATTTTAAGTGACCATTCAGCAGGGGCAAATATCTTAATTATGCTGCATTTGGAGTGTGTCAGCAAGGGAATTGATAGGGAGTACAAGTTTCACCATTGCACAATGTGCCAAGTTTTCACAAAGTACAAAACATTAGCCACATGGGGTATACATACATGACCACTAAGTATTTGTTGCAGAAGCAGGAGGAGGTGATTTCATGAACAAAATTGTATTAAATTGGAAGGGATGGATGTCAAGACCACTTCCCAAGCAAAATATTTGGGCTGCTTTTACATTACGTTGCTATCATCCGTATAAAGTCACCGGAAATCTAGCCCTTGTTCAGTTTTAGAAGAGTCAGCCTGTCTGCATTTTTCATTGACAGGTGTGTCGGCCTATCTGTTATGATTGTCCAATCCAAACTAAAAACCGTCTCACACAACACATTTGCAGCAGATAATGGCAGCACCTCCAAGGTGTAGAAGGAGAGGTCGGGCCAAATGTGGAGCTTGGACAACCAATAGTTAAAGGCCACTGAAGAATAAGGATATACAGATAGCACTTGCTGATGTGACTGTCTCATGAAAATGTGCAAATTGCCTCTTCAAAAAAAGAGGACTTGTACTCTATAGCGCCACCTATTGGAAGTAGCGATCCTACAAGTCACAATCAACCCTTTAACGAGTCTTGTAATATGACTTAAGATAAAAGACAAATCAGTATCTCCATTTGCAGACACGGTGTTTCGGACTACTGGTCCTCGTCAGTGCAAAGTAGGAGAAATCTGATTTGGCTGGATGAGAGGCTCTGGACTAGGTTCTAAGGGGTAATGTTTCTCCTTGTGGAGAGTGACATACCAGCTCTGGCGTGTCGAGGTAAGGAGGCTTATTCGCCGTGCAATGCTCCTCTGGGAAATTTAATATGCAAATTGCTAAAGGGTTGATTGTGACTTGTAGGATCGCTACTTCCAATAGGTGGCGCTATAGAGTACAAGTCCTCTTTTTTTGAAGAGGCAATTTGCATATTAAATTTCCCAGAGGAGCATTGCACGGCGAATAAGCCTCCTTACCTCGACATGCCAGAGCTGGTATGTCACTCTCCACAAGGAGAAACCTTACCCCTTAGACCCTAGTCCAGAGCCTCTCATCCAGCCAAATCAGATCTCTCCTACTTTGCACTGACGAGGACCAATAGTCCGAAGCACCGTGTCTGCAAATGGAGATACTGATTTGGCTTTTATCCTAAGTCATATTACAAGCCTTGTTAACCCCTTAATCCCATTGGACGTACTATTCCGTCCATGTGACCTGGTACTTAATTCCCAGGCACGGAATAGTACGTCAAAGGCGATCAGCTGATTATCACAGCTGACACCCGGCCCTATGTGCCAGGAGCGGTCACGGACCGCTCCGGGCACATTAACCCCTGGCACACCGTGATCAAACATGATCGCGGTGTACCGGCGGCACAGGGGAGCATCGCGCAGGGAGGGGACTCCCTGCGCACTCCCTGAGACCCTCAGAACAACGCGATGTGTTGCGCTGTTCCGAGGGACCCTCCTCACTGCAGGACCCCGGATCCAAGATGGCCGCCGGGTCCTGCAGGGAGGCGGCTTCCTCAGTGCCTGCTGAGAGTGCTGTGCACCCTGTCACACCAGCAATCTGACCCTAGACAGTGATGTCCCACCCTGGGACAAAGTAAAATTGTAAAAAAAATAAAAATAAGAAGTGTAAAAAAAAATTCCTAAATAATGAAAACAAAAAAAAATATTCCCCAATAAATTCACTTCTTTAATGTTAAAAAACAACAACAATAAAAGTACACATATTTAGTATCGCCGCGTCAATAACGACCCGCCCTATAAAACTGTCCCATTAGTTAACCCCTTTAGTGAACCCCTTTAAAAAAAAAACAAGTCTAAAAAACAATGATTTATCATCATACTGCCAAACAAAAAGTGAAATAACACGCGATCAAAAAGACGGATATAAACAAACATGGTACCGCTGAAAACGTCATCTTGTCCCGCAAAAAAAAAGCCGCCATACAGCATCATCAGCGAAACAATAAAAAAGTTATAGCTCGCAGAATAAAGCGATGCAAAAATAATTATTTTTTATATATAATCGTTTTAATTGTATAAAAGCACCAAAACATAAAAAAATTATACAAATGAGGTATCGCTGTAATCGTACTGACCCAAAGAATAAAACTGCATTATCAATTTTACCACACGCGGAATGCTATAAACGCCCCTCCCCCAAAAGAAACTCATGAATTGCTGATTTTTATTCATTCAGCCTCCCAAAAATCATAATAAAAAGCGATCAAAAAATGTCATGTGCCCAGAAATGGTACCAATAAAAACGTCACCTTGTCCCGCAAAAAATAAGACCTCAAATGACTCTGTGGGCCAAAATATAGAAAAATTATAACTCTCAAAATGTGATGATGCAAAAACTACTTTTTGCAATAAAAAGCGTCTTTTAGCGTGACAGCTGCCAATCATAAAAACCCGCTATAAATAGTAAATCAAACCCCCCTTTATCACCCCCTTAGTTAGGGAAAAATAATAAAATTAAAAAAATGTATTTATTTCCATTTTCCCATTAGGGTTAGGGTTAGGGTTGGGGCTAAAGTTAGGGTTGGGGCTAAAGTTAGGGTTAGGGTTGGGACTAGGGTTACGGGTGTGTTAGGGTTAGGTTTGTGGTTAGGGTTATCATTAGGGTTGGGATTAGTGAAAGGGGTGTGTTGGGGTTAGGGTTCGAGTTTGAATTGGGGGGTTTCCACTGTTTAGGCACATTAGGGGCTCTCCAAATGTGACATAGCGTCTGATCTCAATTCCAGCCAATTCGGCATTGAAAAAGTCAAACGGTGCTCCTTCCCTTCTGAGCTCTGCCTTGCGCCCAAACAGTAGTTTACCCCACATATGGGGTATCAGCGTACTCAGGACAAATTGCACAATAACTCTTGGGGTCCAATTTCTTCTGTTACCCTTGGGAAAAAAAAAATTGGGGCGAAAATATCATTTTTGTAGAAAAAAATATGATTTTTTATTTTTATGGCTCTACGTTATAAACTTCTGTGAAGCACTTGGGGGTTCAAAGTTCTCACCACACATCTAAGTAAGTTCCTTTGGGGGTCTAGCTTCCAAAATGGGGTCACTTGTGGGGGTTTCCACTGCTTAGGCACATCAGGGGCTCACCAAACGCGACATGACACCCGCAGACCATTCCATCAAAGTCTGCAATGCAAAACGTCACTACTTTACTTCCGAGCCCTGACATGTGCCCATACAGTAGTTTTCTCCCACATATTGGGTATCAGCGTACTCAGGACTAATTGGAAAACAACTTTTTGGGTCCAATTTCTCCTGTTACCCTTGAGAACATAAAAAACTGGGGACTAAAAATCATGTTTGTGGAAAAAATATGATTTTTTATTTTCAAGTCCGGGCGTTATAAACTTCTGTGAAGCACTTGGGGGTTCAAAGCGCTCACCACACATCTAGATAAGTTCCTTTGGGGGTCTAGTTTACAAAATGGGGTCACTTGTGGGCGGTTTCCACTGTTTAAGCACATCAGGGGCTCTCCAAAAGCGACATGACACCCGCAGACCATTCCATCAAAGTCTGCATTACTAAACGTCACTACTTCTATTCCTAGCCCCAACGTGCGCCCACACAGTAGTTTTCTCCCACATATAGGGTATCAGCGTACTCGATACAAATTGGACAACAACTTTTGGGCTCCAATTTCTCCCCTTACCCTTGGGGAAATAAAAAATTGGTGACTAAAAGATCATTTTTGTGGGAAAAAATTGGATTTTTTATTTTAATGCCCGGGCATTATAAACTTGTGTGAAGCACTTGGGGGTTCAAAGTGCTCAACACAGATCTAGATAAGTTCCTTAGGGGGTATAGTTTCCAAAATGGGGTCACATGTGGGGGGTTTCCACTGTTTAGGCACATCAGGGACTCTGCAAACTGAACATGACATCCATCAAAGTCTGCATTCCAAAATGTCATTACTTCCTTTCCGAGCCCTGCCGTGCGCCTAAACAGTATTTCCCCCCCACATTTGGGGTATCAGCGTACTGAGGACAAATTGGACAACAATTTTTTGGGTCCAATTTCCTTGTGAAAAATCAAAAATTGGAAAATTGGGGACTAAAATATCATTTTTTGTGGAATTTTTTATTTTTTTTATTTTCACACCCAGGCATTATAAACTTTAGTGAAACATTTGGGGGTTGAATATGCTCCCAACAGATCTAGATAAGTTCCTTAAGGGGTCTAGTTTCCAAAATGGTGTCACTTGTGGGGGTTTCCACTGTTTAGGCACATCAGGGGCTCTCCAAACGTGACATAGCATACAGCCAATTCAGCCAAAAAGTCAAACTGCGCTCCTTCCTTTCCGAGCTCTGCCATGCACCCAAACAGTGGTTTACCCCCACATATTGGGTATCAGCGTACTCAGGACAAATTGCACAATAACTTTTGAGGTCTTGTTACCCTTGGAAAAATAAAAATTGGGGTGAAAACATAATTTTTGTGGAAAAAATATGATTTTTTAATTTTACGGCTCTACGTTATAAACTTGTGTGAAGCACTTGGGGGTTCAAAGTGCTCATCACATATCTAGATAAGTTTCTTTGGGGGTCTAGTTTCTAAAATGTGGTCACTTGTGGAGGATTCCCACTGTTTAGGCACATCAGGGGCTATCCAAATGCGACATGGCGTCCAATCTCGATTCCAGCCAATTTTGGTTTGAAAAAGTAAAATGGCGCTCCTTCCCTTCCGAGCTCTGCCGTGCACCCAAACAGTGGTCCCCCCCCCCACATATGGGGTATCAGCGTACTCAGGACAAATTGGACAACTTTTATGGTCCAATTTCTCATGTTACCCTTGGGAAAATAAAAAATTGGTGACTTAAATATTATTTTTGTGGGAAAAAAATAGGATTTTTTATTTTCATGCCCAGACATTATAAATTTGTGTGAAGCACTTGGGGGTTCAAAGTGCTCACCACAGATCTAGATAAGTTCCTTAGGGGGTCTATTTTCCAAAATGGGGTCACTTGTGGGGGTTTCCACTGTTTAGGCACATCAGGGACTCTGCAAACTGAACATGACACCCATCAAAGTCTGCATTCCAAAACGTCATTACTTCCTTTCTGAGCCCTGCGGTGCGTCCAAACAGTATTTCTCCCTCACATATTGGGTATCAGCGTACTCAGGACAAATTGGACAACAACTTTTGGTGTCCAATTTCCTTGGGAAAAATCAAAAATTGGGGACTAAAAAATCATTTTTGTGGATTTTTTTTTTTTTTTTACACCCAGGCATTATAAACTTTAGTGAAACACTTGGGGGTTCAAAGTGCTCACAACAAAACTAGATAAGTTCCTTAGGGGGTCTAGTTTCCAAAAGGGTATCACATGTGGGGGGTTTCCACTGTTTAGGCACATTAGGGGCTCTCCAAACGCGACATGGTATACAATCTCAATTCCCGCTAATTTTGGTTTGAAAAAGTCAAACGGCGCTCCTTCCCTTCCAAGCCCTGTCGGGCGCCCAGACAGTAATTTTCCCCCACATATGGGGTATCAGCGTACTCAGGAGAAATTGCACAACAACTTTTTCTGTCGATTTTCTCCTTTTACCCTTGTTAAAATAAAAAAATTGTTTGTAAAAGATCATTTTTGTTACTAAAAAGTTAAATGTTCATTTTTTCCTTCCAAGTTGTTTCAGCTCCTGTGAAGCACCTGAAGGGTTAATAAACTTCTTGAATGTGGCTTTGAGTACCTTGAGGGGTGCAGTTTTTAGAATGGTGTCACTTTTGGGTATTTTCTGCCTTATAGACCCCTCAAAGTGACTTCATATGTGAGGTGGTCCCTAAAAAAAAAGGGTTTTGTACAATTTGTTGTAAAAATGAGAAATCGCTGGTCAACTTTTAACCCTTCTAACTTCGTAGCAAAAAAAAAATTTGTTTCAAAATTGTGCTGATGTAAAGTAGACATGTGGGAAATGTTATTTAGTAAGTATTTTGTGTGACATATTTCTCTGTTTTAAGGGAATAAAAATTAAAACTTTGAAAATTGCAAAATTTTTAAAATTTTTGCCATATTTCCATTTTTTTTCATAAATAACCGCAAATTATATTGAATAAATTTTACCACCATCAGGAAGTACAATATGTCACGAGAAAACAGTCTCAGAATCGTGAAGATCCATTGAAGCGTTCCAGAGTTATAGCCTCATAAAGAGACAGTGGTCACAATTGTAAAAATTGGCGCGGTCATTAACGTGCAAACCACCCTTGGGGGTTAAGGGTTTAAAGGGTTGATTGTGACTTGTAGGATCGCTACTTCCAATAGGTGGCGCTATCATGAAAATGTGTCAGTTGGTGGACATTTCCCCTCTTCCTGAGTTGCACCTGATGTGCGTGGCCCTTCCCTGTAATCCTTGTGGGTGAAAAAAGCTGGTATGTCTGCCAGCAATGTTGTCTGAGGGTAATCTTTTTAGCAAGTCTTCCACAATGGTCCTCTGCAAACATGCACTGAAAATGGCACGTCTGCCTCTCACAAGAGAGAAGAAAATTTCTCCTTGTACCATGGGTCGAGAAAGGTGCACAGCCAGTTTTTTTTGTTGGACAAAATATGTTTCACGCAAGGGTTTTGAGAAAGGCATCTGGACGTGAACTCTGCCATGTGTGGCAGACTACAAAGAGTTAAACGTTCAGTGTCCTCATCAGGAAGAACACTAACCATCCTCTCCTTCTCATGATGCCTAGCCTCCTCCTTCTCCTCTTCAGGCCTTCCATGCAGGAAAGGCATGAAGCTGGGATTGGGAGTCCCCTCTGTAGCGTAGACCAAAAACTCCAGTTCCGCCTCCTCCTTGGGTTCATCATCATCACCCAATGTGGCTTGAGAATATTGTGTGAGGCTAGGCTGTGTGATATCAGCCACTGTAAAATCTTGCTCCATAGCCACCTGTTCGGCATTCAAATCTTCCTATTTATTAATAGACAGAGCGGGATGTTTACGATGACAATAGCATCATCAGCGCTTACCATCTTTGTGAAGTACTCAAAGTTTTTAAGAACCTCAGAAATGTCATCAATCCACACCCACTCAGCAGTTATTTGTGTGGGATGAGTTCTACTCTGAGGGGCATTGAGAAGCTGGAATTCAGTCACTGCTCTCTGCTGCTCACTAAGCCTTGTCAATATATGAACAACCTACCGCTTCAACACCTTTATGTAACTATCCCTGTGTTGCCCATCTAAAATTATATTCAGAACCAGGATCCTTGTATCTTGTTCTCACATGTTTTTTGAATTTAATAGCCCTCTGTGTCTGTACTTTTACCTATACTGGTTGGTAACCTGTAGAATGAACACTTGATTTCTTACATTATGGCTGGACAGAACAATAAAAGCAATATAGGTATAGTACAATGCCAAATACTTCACTTCTTACATTACATGAGTAATAATAAAATCAATTGTTACCATCCATCCACCTTTCGTGTCTCCCCTATTTCCTCATAGATTGTAACCATTCCTCTTGGTATCTTTTGATTATGTGATTATTGTTATTCTGTAATGTCTTTTATGGTCTGTACAAGTCCCCTCTAAATTGTGAAGTGCAGTGGAAAATTAATATTATTATTATTATAATTGTTGTTAAAAGTCGAATTATCGCGTGTGAGCAGGTCACAAATCAGTCGGTGATGAGGCAAATTAAAGCGCTGCTGCAGAAAAGCTAGTCCGCCGAAAGCCTGAGATCACTTTTGTAAATGTGCGCTGACACGTTGTACCTTGGCAAGTAGGACCGGCAAGTCAGGGTATGTTTTAAAAAACGCTGTACAACCAAGTTCAGCATGTGGGCCATGCATGGAATGTGTTTACCAGCTTGCCGAGCTTTAAAGCCACTACCAAGTTACACCTATTATCGCACACAACCAGACCTGGTTGGCGGTTCATCTGGAAGAGCCACTGATCGGTCTGTTCTTTTATCACCTTCAACAGCTCGGGTGCGTTGTGAGCTTTATCACCTAAACAGAAGAGCTTCAGCAGAGCGTGCTGCCGCTTTGCCAAGGCAAAGTTGCAGACCTCCGAGTTTGGGAGTGATGGGGAGGCTACTTTTAGTGAAGAGGAGGAGGAGAGACAAGAACTGTAATACGAGGAGATTGAAACCCTGAGGGAAGTTGGGACTGCTATTATTGGTGTAGGTAAGATGTGTGATATATCAGCCTCTGACTCTGTCCCAGACTCCACCAGGTTCAGCCAGTGTGCCATAAGGGAAATGTAGCGCCCCTGTCCACAAGAATTTTTCCACGTGTCTGTGGTAATGTAGACCTTTCCTGTGACTGCATTGGTCAGAGCATGGCTAATATTTTGAAACACGTGCTTATGTAACGCGTTGACGGCACACCAGGAAAAAGTGTCAGATGGTAATCGAGTACCGTGGGGCTGCCACCACCAAGAGGTCGCAGAAAGGCTCAGTTCCCACAAGTCAAAGCAGCAACATTTCTAGGTCTACCAATCTGGCTATGTGGGTGTTTAGTGTTTTGACCTGTAGATGGGTGGGTTGATATTTCTGCTTTCTGTTAAACATCTGAGGCAGGGGCAAGTGAACGTTGCGCTGGGACAACAAACCAGACATGGTTGCTGACTGTTGTGTCTGTGCAATTACAGGTTGTAGGGAGAAGGCATCAGCACCTGCTTCATGGACAGCAGATGAGGAAGGCTGTAACACAGGGGAAGGGAAAGTGGTTTCACCATCAGACACAGATTTTGTACCCAGGTGTTCCACTCACCTTCTGTGGTGCTTGACTGCCATGTGATTTTGCATGCTGGTGGTGCTCAGGTTGGCAATGTCCTTGCCTCTTCTTAGCTTGGTTTGGCAGATGATGCAAATTACAGCTGTTTTGTCTGAAGGAATTTCAGAAAAAAACTGACATACAGGGGAACAATGCACCTTTGGCCTATTATCTAGTCGAATGTGGAGGTTCACTGGAATGTATGACATTAAGGGCAGGGTCCTCTGTATCAGTCTGTCATTGTTATTTTGTTTACTGTAAGTGATATCTGTAATTTGTTTGTAACCTCATCTCATGTACAGCACCATGGAATCAATGGTGCTATATAAATAAATAATAATAATAACAGTTGACCGAGTTCTCTCTCTGGTCAAACCACTACCTCTACTTGCCTGTTTTTGTGCTATGGACCAATCCCAGTCTGCACTGCTGTACAGTCATGGACAAAAGTTTTGAGAATGACACAAATATTAATTTTTACAAAGTCTACTGCTTCACTTTTTCTAAAGGCAATTTGCATATACTCCAGAATGTTATAAAGAGTGATCAGCTTAACAGCAATTACTTGGAAAGTCAATATTTGGCTAGAAATGAACTTTATCCCCCAAAACACATTTCAACATCATTGCAGCCCTGCCTTAAAAGGACCAGCTAACCTCTTTTCAGTGATTGCTCCATTAACACAGGTGTGGGTGTTGATGAGGACATGGCTGGAGATCAATCTGTCATGATTAAGTAAGAATGACACCACTGGACACTTTAAAAGGAGGCTGGTGCTTGGCATCATTGTTTCTCTTCTGTTAACCATAGTTATCTCTAAAGAAACACGAGCAGTCATCATTGCAATGCACAAAAATGGCCTAACAGGGAAGAGTATCGCAGCTAGAAAGATTGCACCTCAGTCAACAATCTATCGCATCATCAAGAACTTCAAGGAGAGAGGTTCCATTGTTGCCAAAAAGGCTCCAGGGCACCCAAGAAAGACCAGCAAGCGCCAGGACCGTCTCTTAAAAGTGTTTCAGCTGCGGGATTGGGCTACCAGCAGTGCAGAGCTTGCTCAGGAATGGCAACAGGCAGGTGTGAGTGCATCTGCACGCACTGTGAGGCGGAGACTCTTGGAGCAAGTCCTGGTCTCAAGGAGGGCAGCAAAGAAGTCACTTCTCTCTAGAAAAAACATCATGGACAGACTGATATTCTGCAAAAGGTACAGGCAGTGGACTGCTGAGGACTGGGGTAAAGTTATTTTCTCTGATGAATCCCCTTTTCGATTGTTTGGGACATCAGGAAAACGCCTCATTCGTAGAAGGCAAGGTGAGCGCTACCACCAGTCTTGTCTCATGCCAACTGTTAAGCATCCTGAAACCATTCATGTGTGGGGTTGCTTCTCAGCCAAGGGAATCGGCTCTCTCACAGTCTTGCCTAAAAACACAGCCATGAATAAAGAATGGTACCAGAATGTCCTCCAAGAGCAACTTCTCCCAACCCTCCAAGAGCAGTTTGGCGATCAACAATGCCTTTTCCAGCATGATGGAGCACCTTTAGTGTTGAGCGATACGATAATGCAAATATCGGCTATCGGCCGATATTAGCTCTATCGGCCTTTCGATAATTCGTTTCGATATTTTCGTCTTATCGAATACCGGAATCGGATTTGTCACTGTCACTGTGAGTGTCCGTCGGTCGGGTCTGTCAGGAGTCAGCGGCACTTACCTGGCAGAAGATCTCCGGCGGTCACGTCCTGGACTGCTTGATGGCCGCCATTATCTTCTCCCTGGCGGTCACATGCAGTTTTTCGCGATAACTGCAGTGACTGCAGGGTAATCCCGGCCGTAAAGCAGTCAGTCCGATGACGTCACCGCCAGGGAAGCAGGTAATCAGCTGTGCTGCGCCGGGATGACAGGCTCTGCCTGTCATTCTGATGTAGCAGAGCTGGATCGTCGTGGGACACTCGTTACTATGGACTGCGTTGGTCAGGTGGTATACTTTTTTTTTTTTTTTCATTTTTTTACAGGAGATCGATGGCGTCGCAGGATGAGACAGTAATAAAAGAAATGAAAACTGTGTTTTTTTTTTTTTTAATTAAATTAAAAAACTTTTTTAGGAACATTCACCCGTCCGGGTACATAAACAATTTAACTATTTACATACAGGGACCCTGTCCGGGTTATTTAGACTTCTTTGGCTGGCCTCTTCCAGGTACCACCTGGTACTCTTCTTGAGATTGCCAAACATCCGAGGCACCAAGGACCACCAGGACCTGATGACGTCGTGTGGCCTGTACAGTGACGTCGTGACCCGCTATCTGGGTCTGTGTGGCCACCTCTTTCATCTCCCTCCGGGTCTGGAACCCTATGTCCCGGACTGTAGGAACCCCAGGGTGCCTAACAGGCGCCGGGTACGGGCCAGCTATACTTATCATGTCCATAGCTGGGGCTGCTGAGGAGACCACTGAGGGAGGCTGGGGAGATTTACGGCGTGGGGTGGGCACTTTTGCAGAGGCCTGGATGTGGGAGGCTGAAGGCTTCGAGGGTCTCACAGGTTCCTCACACACTGGGGAGTAGGGGTCGCACCTGGTAACATTTAGGGCGTACCACCCATTGTAACCCCAGTGTCGGGTGTAAGTCACCAAGTCTCCTGGCAACAGGTCCCTCCCCGGGTGTCCTTCTGGGAGGTGAGCCTCCACGTCCCGCCGGGTCACAAAGACTTCTAAATAAAGTCCAGGCTCCTTGATGAAGCCCCAACCACCTTTCAATTTAAAGCTCCGTACTGCACCCTTACGCCGCGGCTCACTCAGGGTTCCTTTATCCTTTCTCATCCGGTCCTTATCTGCCCGGTCCTTCTCCAGGTGACGTTGGCGAAGTTTTAGGGTTTCTCGCTGCTCCCTTTGTCGCTCTGCTTCCCGCTCCCAACGTCTCCACTCTTCCTCCTGACACCGGTTGAAATTCTCCTCCACCAGCTGCTCCATGTCTCCACCACTCCACTGCAGCTTACAGTGTCCGGTTTGCGGCAGCTCTCCTGTCGCCCCCCAGTCCTGGCGGCGCTCCCCTGCGGAGGAAGCAGACGGCTCTAAATCAGATGACAGTCGGGGCTCCGGTACAGGCAGGTAGTGCTCTGGTGCCTGCGCGGCCTCCTCCATGAGGACGGGTGTCGCTTCTTCTGTCTCAGCGACGGGGGCAGACAGCGGGATCTGGGGTGCTGCTGACGGTGCTGCGGTTTTTGCAGGAACGGGTGCCTCCACTGCGACAACGTCAACTGGATCACATTGCAAGGACTCCTCTACTAGAACGGGTGCCTCACCTTCCGGTACAGACACTTCAGGTAAGAGGGATTGGCGCCGCTCCAAGTTTATTTTTAGGGCACGCCAGCTGGCTTCCATCCTGGCGACCTCCTCCCGGTGCCGGGCCAGGCCTCTTAGGGTATCCGCCGCTTCTTGCAGCGTAGGAGGGTTTACAGGCCGGGTGCCCAACGGTGATTCTGTGGCGATCGGGTCGCTTCCGTGGGGGGAGAGCTCTGACTGCTCCATCCCTTCCCACTTCTGCTCGTCGTGTCCATTAGCCATCTCTGCCAAGTCACATGTGTCATTAGCATCTGGAGAGGGCCCCTCTTTTGTAGTGAGGCGGGACCTTCGTGTTAATTTCCGCACACTGAGGAGGATGAGGAGGCGGAACTCCAGAGCTGTGGGGCACGATGTTACATTGCAGTACCATTTACAGTGGGCGGCCATCGTTTTCACGCCACTGAGTGAGTGACACCCACGAAGAGCACGCCCTTCTTCTTCACCAGTGCCTCGTCGTGACGCAGATATGGCGGAAAAATGGCAAATACATTCTCTGATGATTTTAGCAATTCTCAAGCACAAAACCAGTGCAATTCAGGCACACAGGACTCGCTTATAGCGAGCTACAGAATCCTGTTCGTGACGCCCAAGTTGAGTCGCACAGAGCCAGAGGTTTTCGGGGTACTCGGCACCGAGCCCGTCGACTTCTATGGGGTATGTCACGTCTTTACCCGGCAATTGAATTAGAGTCGATTTTACTATGTAGAAGTGTATAAACTATAAATATATGTATATATATATGTCACAATGACATGTATATATATTATATATATATATATGTATTCTATGTGTGTATATTTTGTGTTTACAACGAAAGAAAGGGTTTTTTTTGTTGCGATATTTTGTTCCCATAGACTTACATGGGACTTCCGGTATCGAAATCGGATATCGACGATATTTAGTGCTATCGGCGATACAATTTCGATACGATATTTTTAGATATCGAGCAATATCGCTCAACACTAAGCACCTTGCCATAAAGCAAAGGTGATAACTAAATGGCTCAGGGAACAAACATAGAGATTTTGGGTCCATGGCCTGGAAACTCCCCAGATCTTAATCCCATTGAGAACTTGTGGTCAATCATCAAGAGACGGGTGGACAAACAAAAACCTAAATGAAAGCATTGATTGTGCAAGAATGGACTGCTATCAGTCAGGATTTGGTCCAGAAGTTGATTGAGAACATAAAAAATATAAAAATAAATGCCGCGCTAACTAAGAACACCTGATAGAAACTAACAATATTGGACAAAGAGAATAAAAAGAGGAGAACTCACTGTCAAAAGTAGGATTGCTCGAAAATTGTAGATTATCGACTTTGGGTAAATGCTAAAATAATGATAAAATAACCAGTGAATTATTAAATAAAGCAAAATGTTAAGTTATACCTCATATATTGTACTTACTAGTACTTATGAAATGGATACTCACAAGATGAAGCTAGATGTGTACATGGATGATAGAACACACTGAGTGACCAAATTCAGTGGTGCCACAGTAGGAGATTGTATATACTTGCGTAGATAGGATAAATGCCTATAACAGATGGAACTTTGCTAGTAATTATAACTGCTTATTCTGGTACTTGGTACAGACACTCATCTTCTTAAAGTCCACGTCGGGATATATACTTCTCCCTCTGGCACCGCAGTGAGTATAACATCACTGCGACTAATCACTACTTCGAATAAGCAGTTAATTAATAGCAAAGTTCCATCTGTTATAGGCATTTATCCTATCTACGCAAGTATATACAATCTCCTACTGTGGCACCACTGAATTTGGTCACTCAGTGTGTTCTATCATCCATGTACACATCTAGCTTCATCTTGTGAGTATCCATTTCATAAGTACTAGTAAGTACAATATATGAGGTATAACTTAACATTTTGCTTTATTTAATAATTCACTGGTTATTTTATTATTATTTTAGCATTTACCCAAAGTCGATAATCTACAATTTTCGAGCAATCCTACTTTTGACAGTGAGTTCTCCTCTTTTTATTCTCTTTGTCCAATATTGTTAGTTTCTATCAGGTGTTCTTAGTTAGCGCGGCATTTATTTTTATATTTTTTATTTATTAACCCTAGTAGGTTAGCACAGAGCCTACTTTTAATTGCCAGCAGCTTCTAAGCCACTAAGATTTTCATTTTTTTTTTTTTTTTTTCTTTTGTGTTCATAGTTTCTTACGCTCACATTGAGATATACACATTTTTTAGGTTTAGCGCCAGTGTTTATTTTTTCTTGATTGAGAACATGCCAGGGAGAATTGCAGAGGTCCTGAAGAAGAAGGGTCAACACTGCAAATATTGACTTGCTGCATTAACTCATTCTAACTGTCAATATAAGCTTTTGTTACTCATATGTTTGCAATTATATTTCTGTCTGTGATAAAAACATCTGTTAATTATGCAAATTGTCTCTTCAGAGAGGAAGAGAGCTAGAACTCTAGTGCCACCTTTTGGAAGGTACCTTCCAAAAGGTGGCACTAGAGTTCTAGCTCTCTTCCTCTCTGAAGAGACAATTTGCATAATTAGCATATTTCCCAGAGGAGCATTGCGGCTTTAAGTCTCCTCATCTGCATGCTTAGCATGTTGATCTCCGCAAGGAGTGACGATATTTCAAAAACATCTGTCAAACACACATAAAAACCAGAGGGCAGCAGATCATGTGAAAATATAATATTTGTGTCATTCTCAAAACTTTTGGCCATGACTGTACTCTCTAGGCATGCCACCATGTCAGGTTGGATCAGTGGCCACATTATCGACCTTGTCATCTTCTAATTCCTCAATATGATTCTATTTCTGAGTTGCGATTTTAGGCTGACCTGATGGCAACTGTGTGTCATGATTATCCTCCATCTCTTCAGACATGAATTGACCTTCCCTAACATGGCTTTTTCCTGGCTGTGGGTGCTCAAATATTTGGGTATCACTGCACTCCACCTCCTCATGACCTTCTTTAATGGTGCTGGTTGAGAGGCCTAACAAATTACAAGGGAACGTAAACAGTTCCTCAGAGTGGCCAGGGTTGGGGTCATATGTCTCCTGGGATCTTGATGGTGGGAGGAAGGAGCACCAGGTTGAGTATTCAGAGGCCCAGCCTCGTGGCTACTGAGACTGGACCGTGTGGAGGACTTCGTGGTGCTGCTTGTCAACACACTGGAGCCTTTGTCTGGCATCCAACCCACAAAATCCTGTACCGTGCTGACCACATTTTGACAGGAAGCTAGAAGGAGATCCAGTCACCTTGTGATCTGTAACATGGCTTTAGCACCACCACATCCATGTCCCTTAATGTCATCCTTTCTCATATTGAATGCATTATGCTTATGAAAAAAAATATCCTGGCTTTATTTTTGACAAGTACCCTCACAGAAGTGTTATGTACAAATTTAATATATCTACCAATGTGTGGCAATTTTTTTTTTAAAAATATCAGCTTTATTACACACAGCAACAGCAGACTCATGAAATTTAGAGATAGTCACCTTTGCGTATCTCTGCAGGCTTTGCGCCAGTCGCACAACTGTTAGATAAAGATACTCTGTTTATTAAACCAATAGAAAATGCGTAGACTTATACAGATTGGTTAATGGCACTCCTGTTTCTTTCCCTTGAGGATGCTGATTCCAAGTAAAATGAGGTTTGTACATGTTCATGACATGGGTTTCAGGCCTGACAGACTGACCACAATACAGGCTCTCGTTTGCATACACTGTACTCAGAATTTAATTCTAATGCTTTTGATGTCTGGTAGAATCCAATTTACTGACATTGATCATACAGCTCCCTCAACTCCTGTATTATATTCCCCTTTTCAGCGGCTTCTCCCGTTATGACAGTTGTTCCATGGGATCCAGTGGCAAAAATTAAAGTGAACCTGTCACCTAATTTTTTGCATATAAGCTGCAGCCACCACCATTAGGGGCTTATCTACAGCATTGTATAATGCTGTAGATAAACCCCCAATGTAACCTGAAAGATAAGAAAAACAAGTTAGATTATACTCACCTGAGGGGTAGTCCGGACCGATGGGCGTCACGGGTCCGATGCCTCCCATCTTCATGCGATGACGTACTCTTCCTTGCTCCTGTCGCGGCTCCTGTGCAGGCGTAATGATTTGCCCTGTTGAGGGTAGAATAAAGTACTGCAGTGCGCAGGTGCCGGGCTCCTCTGACCTTTCCTGGTGCCTGCGCACTGTAGTAGTTTGCTCTACCCTCAACAGGGCAGAGAATTACGCCTTTGCAGGAGCCGAGACAGAAGCAAGGAAGAGGACGTCATTGCATGAAGATGGGAGGCGCCGGACCCGGACCTGCGACACCCATCGGACCAGGACCGCACCGGACGGCCCCTGGGTGAGTATAATGTAGCTTGTTTTTTTTATCTTTCAGGTTACATCGAGGGCTTATCTACAGCATTACAGATTGCTGTAGATAAGTCCCTAATGGCGGTGGCTGCAGCTTATATGAGAAAAATGAGCTGACAGGTTCCCTCTAACTGTGGAGCTTACAAAGCACAGGTTTCACAGCACCTGCTGGCCCTCTGCTAATTGTCATAATGACATGGCAGTGGATATGGTGGTGGTGGTGGGCGAAGCCCAAAATTCAAATGGGCATGTTTGAAATGGCATTGTAAAGTGATGGGGAATATGTATGACACTATCTGGCTATTAGAGATAAGCGACTTTGGCTCCGGGAGGGTCGAGTAGGCTTTCGGACCACCCGACTTTCCCAAAAGTCGAGTCGAACTAAGTCGGCCGACTAACGGAAACGGTCGAGTCGGATTTGAAAATCCGACCCAATGCAAGTCAATGGGGAATAAAAGTCGGCAGTGAGTGGAGGACAGTAAACACCTACAGTGTACTGCCTTCATACACATTGACACAGTGTGCAATCTAGCATACAGCCTAAACCACGATTCTATCTTCCAAATAAGCAGACTGTCCTCTGTAATCTAACTTGTTTATTGGTGAACAGTATAGAACATGCGCGGTAAAACTCTAAAAAATACAAATGACATAGATAAGTATTGGGCACACAGCTGACACTTTACAATTAACAGGAAAGTATACAGTATGATGCAAACTTTCCACAGGATTCTAATAACATCTCCTATGCACTGGCTGCTATACAGTTAATAACCTCCTAAACACTGCATTGCTAGAGAAGATATTGATCTTACCAGATATGCTTTACCAGGATAGCAAAGTCAAGTTGAAGAGGTTACAGGAGAGCACATGAACACGTGTATTCCCTGAAGTACATGGAAGAAAATGGAGCTTTTTCTTCCCAGCATACCTTGCTTCAATCCCACAATGCAACACTCTATCTGCTTGTTAAAGGCACAGGCTATAAATTCAGCCACCACTGGATGGTGCTATAACAAACAAACCAGCACACAATGCAAAACATACTGCCCTGTACTCAGATGGGCAGAACATACAGTGCCCATTTCAATGCCAACGACATCAATTCTTATTACTTAAGCTTGTCAACCTTAATTTACTTTATAATAATAGTAAGTATAACGCACTGAAAACTGGGGTTATTTGGCTAAAGTTGTGGGGGGGGCAGGGCTGGCTCCAGGTTTTCGTGGGCCCTGGGCGAAAGAGTCTCAGTGGACCTCTTTAACACATACCACAATTCATGATGCTCCGATACGGCAGAGAAATATAGGTATAGTACAATGCCAAATACTTCACTTCTTACATTACATGAGTGATATCTATTGTAAATTCTACAATAGCTCAAAAACCAGACATACATACATACTGCCCTGTACTCAGATGGGCAGAACACTCCCCGCTTGGCATCAACTGATGCCACATACAGGCTCTTTTGGCGAAAGCAGTAAAACTAGTTCCGCAACTGGTCTGAGGAATAGTTTACTCTCCCCAGCCTTCCACACTTTGACCTCGACCTTGCGCACCTTCTCATCCTTGCTTGGGAATACCTTGGTGATGAGGCCTAGTGGCCACTCATTTCGGTGTGACTGGCTGTCCTTCATGAGCACAATATCACCTGGTTTGATGTTCTGCTTGTCGATCTGTCACTTCTTCCTAGGCTGTAAGGTAGTGAGATATTGTTTTCTCCATCTGTCCCAGAAAGTATTGGAGAGACTTTGAACTTGTCTCCATTGACGTCTGTAGAGGTCCTTGTTGCTGAATTCTCCCAGTGGAGAGCTGGGAGTGTTAGTTTTCTGAATGAGTAACATGGCGAGAGTGAGAATAGTTGGATCAAGCTTTTTCAAGACACTGTCTCTAGTAATGGGTTGTCCCTTGTTGAGGTTCTCTGTTCCTCTGGTGTCGGTTTCCTTTTGTACCACACGAAGTATTGTTACTAGAGTTGAGCGATACTTTCCGATATCCAAAAGTATCGGAATCAGAATGGTATCGCCGATACACAAAAAATATCGGCGATACCCGATACCGATACCGGAAATACAATGTAAGTCTATGGGAACAAAATATCGGAATTAAAAAAAACCCATTCTTGCCTTGTTGGTTAATTGTACATGAAGGAAAACAACAAAGAGTAATGTAGAATTTATTGGGGGAGGTTGAGGAGACATTAAAGGCATAGATGTTTAACACAATGCAATGGAATAGCATTAATATTTCTTTTTTTGAAATACGTTTGGATTGACGAAGAAATTGACAATGTTGTTAACCTTTTTTCTATTTTGTCAAATATGTCTGTTTCACAACTTCCATGCTCTTCACCTTTTTAACTTTTCACACACTTTCTCCTTCATAATCTTCAGCAGCATCATCTTTCTCATCAAATTATTCTTCATCTTCACCTTCTTAATCTTCTAAAACTTCTTGCTATTCATCTTTTTGTTAATATTACTTATATTGTTCTTATTAAACAGTTATTATTCTTCATATTCTACTTCTTCATCTTCTTCCTATTCATCCTTTTCATCATATTCTTATTTGTGACAGACATTCCTGTACTTGTAATCTGTAAAACTCTGAATTTTCATCCTTCCGTTCTTGCTGTCACGAAAGATTTTAATTACAACAGTATTTGTCCGCGTTCAGTTTAGCCTGCAGCAGCATCAGGCATTTTCCAGGGGCACCACGAGGAGGAACGGACTCACCCCCAGACACTGCTTAGTCTTCTTCTGCTTAGAATTTAGAGCATATATTTTGCTCTTCATTTTGGTCTTATACTTAATGTTCTTCTGCTTTTTGATCTTCTGCTTATTGTTCTTCTGTCTCTTGTTCTGTATCTTGTAGTTTGTCTTAACCTTCTTTGTCCTGTTGGTGATGGTACAAGAGCCAATGAAAGTAACGAGGACCAGCTGACTGTGCTGGAACCCGGAGGGTCAGCAGAAGGAAAAGAGCCAATGGCACAACCGAGGACCAGCTGACGTTACTGGGACACGGTTACTAAGCAGGAGGTACCTGTGCTCCAAAGCACTACCAAGGACCAGCAGACGTTGCTGGAACTCGGATACCGACATGGAGGCACCTAGGCCAAAGGCACTGCGGAGAACCAGCTGACGGTACTGGAACCCGGACGGGTAGAAGAAGGTACAAGAGCCAATGCAAGTGACGAGGACCAGCTGACTGTGCTGGAACCCGGAGGGGCAGCAGAAGGAAAAGAGCCAAAGGCACAACCGAGGACCAGCTGACGTTACTGGGACATGGTTACTAAGCAGGAGGTACCTGTGCTCCAAAGCACTACCAAGGACCAGCAGACGTTGCTGGAACTCGGATACCGACATGGAGGCACCTAGGCCAAAGGCACTGCGGAGAACCAGCTGACGGTACTGGAACCCGGACGGGTAGAAGAAGGTACAAGAGCCAATGCAAGTGACGAGGACCAGCTGACTGTGCTGGAACCCGGAGGGGCAGCAGAAGGAAAAGAGCCAAAGGCACAACCGAGGACCAGCTGACGTTACTGGGACATGGTTACTAAGCAGGAGGTACCTGTGCTCCAAAGCACTACCAAGGACCAGCAGACATTGCTGGAACTCGGATACCGACATGGAGGCACCTAGGCCAAAGGCACTGCGGAGAACCAGCTGACGGTACTGGACCCGGATGGGTAGCAGAAGGTACCCATGGAAATTAAAGGTGAGGCAGCAGGACTGTTTGCCGTTCACACAGCAGGGGAACAGCTGACATTACTGAACCCCAGTAACACAGGAGCAAGTGTAGACTGTGCTAACAGCACTTCCGAGAAACAACTGGCGGTGTTGTAACCCAGGGATGAGAAGAGAACATGGTGGAGGCAGCAGGACTTTTTGCCGTTCACACAGCAGGGGAACAGCTGACATTACTGAACCCCAGTAACACGGGAGCAAGTGTTAACTGTGCTAACAGCACTTCCGAGAAACAACTGGCGGTGTTGTAGCCCAGGGATGAGAAGAGAACAGGGTGGAGGCAGCAGGACTGTTTGCCGTTCACACAGCAGGGGAACAGCTGACATTACTGAACCCCAGTAACACGGGAGCAAGTGTAGACTGTGCTAACAGCACTTCCGAGAAACAACTGGCGGTGTTGGAGCCCAGGGTCAAGGAGGATGTTTAAATACTAGATCAAGTATTTTCCTTGTTACGTGTCCATTAAAAATGTCTATACTCCAAACAAGAGAAATATAACCTTTAGTACCATAAGATGATGATTTTACTTTAAAAAATATATGTAAATTAATAATTGACAAACATAAACGCATACATTAACATGTTGAAAAGCAATGCAAACCACAATAAAAATCGGTTAAATAATCTGCTATACGGTTTTAAATAAAAGCATACAAGTACATATCAGAATCCATTAATGATGGATAGTAACATTTTCATTTGCTGAATAATATCACTAAAAAGTTTTTAAAAATATCTAAAATTTCCATCATGTAATACTGATAATATGTGCCAATCATTTATATTAACAAAAAAAACCTTTAAAAAGTGCATAGTGAAAACAGCTATTTATGCCTGACTGTGGACTTGCAAGCATGACAACAGATAGATAAGGTATATATAGATGAGACTGCATAGCCACAGATGGTGAATGGCGATGTAATACTGTACCTCAATAAAGTGTGCGTTACTACTACATCCTTTTTTTTATATAGCTTTATAAAAGGGTACGTGCATGTATGCTTGCGCCTTTGTTTGGACGCACAGACTGGCTTCCTGCTGTGACGCGTTGGGTATTGGAGCGTCTGTGCGTCTTATGACGCAGACTAACATTCACGGTGCGCATCGTTCATCATCGCAAGCGTACCGACAACACAAAGGCGTTGTCATGACTGCTTTACTCAGTAAACATGCACCTATGATGAAACATACACGCATGTGCCCTATTACATAACAAGCTACAAGAAAAACGAGTGTGAGGTGTGACACAGCTGTTTTGTTAAGGTACAGTATTATATCGACATTGTACAGGTGTCGCTATTCAGTCTGATAAATAGATATCATTCACCTATTCTATCAGTTGTCGTTCTTTCAGCACCACTTACAGGTATATATTTTGCTATTGTGACTATGCACTATTGACTTTACCAAGGTAATGCATGATTTTTGTTAGCGATTATCATGTTTACATGAAGGACCTTTATGATATGGGCTGTTAACTTTCTAATCAAATATGTATTTTTTAAAATGACACAAATATAAGTAATGTTGAAGAGGACTATTCCTACATGCATTGTTTGCACAATATTACAGGTGTACATCACGTCCCTTAATCAACATTGGATATTATATTTACTTGTATGCTTTTATTTCAAAGGCAAGAACACTGAAGTATAACCTTCGCACTGCAGCAGTTGTCAAAGTTCAACCCACATTATGCACTTCCAACATTGCAGTATTTGAGTCATCATGATGTGAGTTGGATTTGTCTAAGCTATGGAGTGACAAGGTTGACCATCAGTATCCTATAGCATAAGTAGGCTTTTGTGTTTGCATTTGTTTTCGACATGTGCATATCTGTAATAATATGTCACAATTATTTTGTTACAGATTTGTGACAAAGACAAATCATTTTATGGTTTGAAAGTTGACGTTTCAAATGTTTACAGCTTAGAAATCATGGTGTAGCCTCATATCTATGTGTAGCACTAGACACTTTGAGATGTCATGTTTTTTTCACCATGATTAGGTAGCTAGCAGTAATTTTTGCCGGACACACAGCAGGGGAACAGCAGGCGTTACTGAACCCCACAAACACATCAGCGATTGTTTTCATCTGTGCATCTAACACTTCTGAGCAGCAACTGGCGCTGTTGAAGCCCAGGGTCAAGGAGGGTGTAGGCAGAGGCCTAGTATGAGACGTTTGAAGTTGAAGTTGTAGTTAGCAGCAGTAATTTTTGCCAGACACACAGCAGGGGAACAGCAGGCGTTACTGAACCCCACAAACACATCAGCGATTGTTTTCATCTGTGCATCTAACACTTCTGAGCAGCAACTGGCGCTGTTGAAGCCCAGGGTCAAGGAGGGTGTAGGCAGAGGCCTAGTATGAGACGTTTGAAGTTGAAGTTGTAGTTAGCAGCAGTAATTTTTGCCAGACACACAGCAGGGGAACAGCAGGCGTTACTGAACCCCACAAACACATCAGCGATTGTTTTCATCTGTGCATCTAACACTTCTGAGCAGCAACTGGCGCTGTTGAAGCCCAGGGTCAGTGAGGGTGTAGGCAGAGGCCTAGTATGAGACGTTTGAAGTTGAAGTTGTAGTTAGCAGCAGTAATTTTTGCCAGACACACAGCAGGGGAACAGCAGGCGTTACTGAACTCCACAAACACATCAGCGATTGTTTTCATCTGTGCATCTAACACTTCTGAGCAGCAACTGGCGCTGTTGAAGCCCAGGTCAAGGAGGGTGTAGGCAGAGGCCTAGTATGAGACGTTTGAAGTTGAATTTGTAGTTAGCAGCAGTAATTTTTGCCAGACACACAGCAGGGGAACAGCAGGCGTTACTGAACCCCACAAACACATCAGCGATTGTTTTCATCTGTGCATCTAACACTTCTGAGCAGCAACTGGCGCTGTTGAAGCCCAGGGTCAAGGAGGGTGTAGGCACAAAATATTGAGTTATTGCCTTGTTACGTGGCCATTGCAAATGTATGTACTTCAAACAAGAATAAATGAAGTTTTACTACGACAATAAAATTATGAATTTCAATTACAAGAATAGAAAAATATTTATACTTGACAGTCCTCTGTGGTTGATAACGTTTAATGGCTAACTGAAAATATGGTAACAAATTCAAAGCTTTCGAGACTACTCAGGTGTCTTCATCAGGCTAAGAGTAAAGCCAAAAATGAAGAATCACATATTTCTACACACAACAGGACACAGGAATAGCTAAGACAAGTGAGGGAGGGACAAGTGAGGGGAGACCGGCAACAAAAAGGAGAACAAGGATGAATTATCAGCGCCACACAATCACAGATAAATTAATGAATTTACCTGTGACAAAAGACTTTTGTATGCCCGGTCATAGCATCATGGATATGGAATTACTGGTATTAAAATATAACTTCAAATATGAGAAACGTACAAAGGTTTCAGAATATAAGCTCATCATGACCTTTGACACTGTTAGTGATGGAATGAATAGATCACATGGATTTATGTCATTCTATATCAATTAAGGAATCTGCGTCTATGCCCTTCCAGGGTCATGAAAACCCCAAAAAAAACGCCAATGAGAGGGCAATCAAACTTTCTATCCTTATCTAGGAACTGTTCCAATATTTATGTTCATCCCTGTGAGATAATGACAGTTCTGATACACGTCACTTACTTGTCTTACCTATTGCACTATTCCTGTGTCCTGTTGTGTATAGAAATATGTGATGCTTAATTTTTTTATTTAGTCTTTCCCTGATGAAGAGACGTGAGTAGCCTTGAAAGCTTGCAATTTGTTTCCATCTTTTCAGTTATCCATTAAAAGGTATCAACCACTGCTGACTCTGAAGTCTAAATATTTTCTATCTACTGGCTAACACGGTACAAAGATACACATGTTTTCTAATTTCAAGAAGGAAAAATAAAGAAAATACAAATATAAACGCATATATGCACATGCCAAAAATAAATGGAACAACACAACACCCAAAAAATTGGTAACAAAATATAGTGTTGTAAATTTAAGAATAAAAGTCCATTTTTTTTTTTATGAATAATGCTTAAGGAACGCTATGTTAAACCATAACATAGTGAAGACAATGGATTTTGTAATAGTCACTCATCATCATCATCGCAAATTTTATGTGACAGTCACAGACATTTCAATTATTTAAGTTCATAAAATCGTAACTTTCTATAGCATGTATGACATGTCCAGCATGGACTCATCAATGTGATTGAATGATGACACAATAATGTAATATAAAAAATAACCATTTAAAAAAACATTAGGCATTGTTTGTCACAATTTAAGTGTGTGCCTGCAAGTGTAGGTGAAACAAAGGCTACGGATAGCAAAGGTATATTCTATGTCTGTATCAGACAGTGGACAGCCTCTGATGGGTAATGCCGATGTTATACTGTACGTCAATAAAGTCTGCGGCTGAAATCATGCATTTTTTGCTTGTAGAGTGTTGAAGAGGGTAAAAGAATGTCTGGTTGCGCAAAGCTTTATCCGTCAACACTACCTTCCTACTGTCACGCGTAGGGTAGGGTAGCGTGTGGCAATTAGCTGACTATCAAATTAGCTGGCGTTACTGAACCCCACTAACAGTAGAGCTTGTGTTTTGTTCTGTGGACACGACACTTCTGAGCAGCAACTGGCAGTGTTGGAGCCCAGGGAGTAGAGTTCAGGTGGTAGAAAGATGAACATAACAGGAGACATGGATAACGTTGCGAACCAGTTATTTAATCTGAAAACGGACAGACAAATTCTGGCGAGATCCATGCCTTGTTCATTTTCAGAAAAGTAAGCCGGTCTACATTATCGGAGGATAGTCGCATGCGACGGTCTGTTAGTACACCACCTGCAGCACTAAAGACGCGCTCCGATAATACACTGGCAGCAGGGCAAGCCAGCACCTCCAATGCATACTGGCTAAGCTCTGGCCATGTATCCAGCTTAGAGACCCAAAACTTGAATGGGGAAGAGCCATCTGGGAGTACACTGAGAGGCAAAGCCAAGTAGTCTGTCACCATCTGACGGATACGTTGCCTCCCGCTGACTGGAGCCCTCTCGGATGGTGTAGACATTTGTGGCACTGCCACAAAACTTTGCCACATTTTTAACATACTGGTCTTTCCCTGTGCAGAGGCACTGCGTGTGCTCCCTCTTGTTGCAGAGCTCTCTACACTGCCTCGACGCACAGAGCTGCTTTGTAAAGCAGTAGCAGCAGCAGTGCTCTCGGCAGTAAGGTAGAACATTAGGGATTGCACCAGTGTGTCTTGGTACTCCCGCATTTTACGCTCCCGGTTCAACGGTGTGATGAGGCTTTTGACGTTGTCCCGGTAGCGAGGGTCTAGGAGGGTGTACACCCAATAATCAGACGTCGTGAGAATGTGGGCGATGCGGCGGTCGTTTCTTAGGCACTGCAGCATGAAATCAACCATGTGCTGCAGACTCCCAACTGGCAAAGAAACGCTGTCCTCTGCAAGAGGCGTTATCTCTGCCTGCTCTGCATCACCCCACCCTCGCTCTACATACTGACTAGAGCGTTGTGTACCTCCCTCTGGAGCGATGTCTTCCTCCTCCATTGACTCCTCCTCCTCATCCTCCTCACAAAGTGAGCCCTGACCAGCCCTTTGTGAGGAACCACGTTGCGCTGACTTTCCAGAAGGTGATGGAATTTGTGACTCCTCATCCTCCACCTCTTCCAAAACCTCATCCCTTATTGCTTGCAGTGTTTTTTGAAGCAGGCAGATAAGGGGGACAGTCAGGCTGACTAGTGCATCATCTGCACTCGCCATCCGCGTTGACTCATCAAACGCACGCAAAACGTGGCACATGTCCTTCATAATGGCCCACTCATTAATGGTGAAGTGTGGACGGCGCAAATTGCGTGTTGATTGCGCCTGATGCAGCTGATACTCCATAACTGCTGGCTGCTGCTCACACAACCGCTACAACATATGTAACGTTGAATTCCACCTGGTGGATACGTCACATATGATGCGATGTTCAGGAAGGCGCAATCTGCGTTGCAGAGCTGCAATGCGCGATCTGGCCATGCTGGAACGTCGCAAGTGAGCGCACTCTAGGCGGACCTTGTGCAGCAGTGCATCAAGATCCGGATAGTCCCTCAAAAAACTCTGCACGACCAAGTTGAGCACATGTGCCAGACATGGTATGTGAGTGAGTTTGCCAAGGCCCAGAGCTGCCACCAGATTTCGGCCATTGTCACACACTACCAAGCCTGGCTGGAGATTCGCTGGCAAAAACCACACGTCGCTCTCCTGCTTGATGGCATTCCAGACCTCCTGCGCTGTGTGGCTTCGATTCCCCATGGGAATTAATTTCAGAACGGCCTGTTGCCGTTTGGCCACGGCTGTGCTCATATCGGTCGCATCAGGTAAGCGTCCACGGGTCCATGTGGAGGTAGACCGTGACGGCTCCTGCAGCGATGATTCTGAGGAACTGGAGTAGGAGGAGGAGTCAATGTGGACAGACTTGATTCCGGCAATCCTTGGAGTTGGCAGAACACGTACAGCGCCACTCGCAAGATCTGTACCCGGCTCCACAACATTCACCCAATGGGCAGTGAGTGAAAGGTATCGTCCCTGGCCATGGGTACTGGTCCACGCATCGGTGGTCAGGTGGACCTTGCTACTGACGGCGTTTAGTAGCGCATGTTTAATTTTTGCCTCAACATGCTTTTGCAGACCAGGGACGGCTTGCCTGCTGAAATAAAATCGGCTGGGCACATTGTATTGTGGGACTGCCAATGCCATTAATTCACGGAAACTGTCAGTCTCCACCAGTCTGAATGACAGAATTTCAAGGGACAGGAGTTTTGCAATGCCAGCATTCAGAGCCTGTGCTCGTGGATGGTTTGCCGAGTATGGCCGTCTTTTATCCCATGCCTGTGCTACCGATGGCTGTTTTGTGGCCTGGGTGTGTGAGGATGACAGGGAACTTGCAGCTGTGGGTGGAATAACACTGTGTCTCTGGACAACAGTGACAGAGGTTCTTCCATGGCGATCCTTTGAGGAAGCCGAACCAGCTGTGTGTGAACTGGAGGAAGAGGCTCCAACACGAGCTGAAGATGTAGGTGCTGCTGTAGGTTGGCCTACATCTCCAGTGTGTCTTTGTAACTCAACAAAGTGCTTTGACCGCACATGTTTCCACATATTTGTTGTATTAAGGTTACTGACACTTTTACCTCTTTTAATTTTTTGATTACACAGCTTGCATTTGACATAGCAAATATCATCTGCAACTGTATCAAAAAAGGACCACGCAGAGCAAGTCCTGGGAGCGCCCGGTTTGGCTGTTGGAAGAGAACTGCTCCGAACGGGTGCCAAACTGGAGGCTACAGGCAAGCGAGTCTGCAGCCTACCTCCCCCTACTGTTTGGACCGTTGGGGCAATCTCTTCCTCAGAGCTGCTCCCACCACCTTCCTGTTCCTCACGCCATGTTGGGTCTTGGACCTCATCATCTCCACCACTACCCTCTTCCAACACCTGCTGTTGTTGGGTGGTCTGGCCAGCACCATGCTCAACAGAAACTGGCAACTGAGTCTTATCATCATCAGATGCGTTCTGCGGTGTGCTGACCATCGGCACTGGCTCACCCGCCTCTTCAGATTCAGAGAGACACAGCTGTTGCGCATCACTGCATACTGCCTCTTCTTCACATTCCAGAATGCTGCTTGGCTGGGCCCCTGTTTGCAAGCCAACAGATTCTGAGAACAGAAGCAGAGACTCAGCTGGCTCCTGTACAGAGCTCTCTGACTGCCTGGGCAATTTGGCAGGCGGTGAAGAGACTGATGGTTGTTCAACAGTGCTGTGGTCCTGAGAGGAGGTGGAAGCTATTGAAGTCGATGCATTGGCTGCCATCCAACCAACAACAGCTTCAATTTGTTCTTCACGCAGCAGGGGGGTACGCTGAGCTCCTACAAAAGTGCGCATAAAGGAACGCTCACGGGGAAAACTGGTGGATGCTGTGTCACTGGGTGCGGCAGCAGCCACAGAATCCCCACGTCCTCTCCCTGCTGCAAATCCACGGCCTCGACCACGACCACGTGCCTTACTCACTGACTTCTTCATCTTGGTAGATTGATAAAGAAAGTCAGAAAAGTTATAAGGCCTAAGTGTGGTTATTCCTCACAGACTACAGTGAACCCTGCAGACAACTGTTCAGTATCTGTGAAAGGCCCCTTTGTGTACTTCTATAGTGTTTGCAACCAATGTATTGTATACGGATGGAAGCGCGTCACACTAATAGATTAGATTTTTTTCCAGTAAAATGGAGCAGCACCAATTAGAGAAAAATGTTAAGGATGAGGCAGTGACACACGCTCAGCAGACTACAACCGGCAGTGGTTGAAGAACAAACTGGAGCGTAATCTGCACTCACAAAATGAAAAGCTCACAGACTACAGTGAACACTGAAACACAACTGTTCAGTAGCTGTTAAAGGCCCCTTTGTGTACTTCTATAGTGTTTGCAACCAATGTATTGTATACGGATGGAAGCGCGTCACACTAATAGATTAGATTTTTTTCCACTAAAATGGAGCAGCACCAATTAGAGAAAAATGTGAAGGATGAGGCAGTGACACACGCTCAGCAGACTACAACCGGCAGTGGTTGAAGAACAAACTGGAGCGTAATCTGCACTCACAAAATGAAAAGCTCACACACTACAGTGAACACTGAAACACAACTGTTCAGTAGCTGTTAAAGGCCCCTTTGTGTACTTCTATAGTGTTTGCAACCAATGTATTGTATACGGATGGAAGCGCGTCACACTAATAGATTAGATTTTTTTCCACTAAAATGGAGCAGCACCAATTAGAGAAAAATGTGAAGGATGAGGCAGTGACACACGCTCAGCAGACTACAACCGGCAGTGGTTGAAGAACAAACTGGAGCGTAATCTGCACTCACAAAATGAAAAGCTCACAGACTACAGTGAACACTGAAACACAACTGTTCAGTAGCTGTTAAAGGCCCCTTTGTGTACTTCTATAGTGTTTGCAACCAATGTATTGTATACGGATGGAAGCGCGTCACACTAATAGATTAGATTTTTTTCCACTAAAATGGAGCAGCACCAATTAGAGAAAAATGTGAAGGATGAGGCAGTGACACACGCTCAGCAGACTACAACCGGCAGTGGTTGAAGAACAAACTGGAGCGTAATCTGCACTCAAAAAATGAAAAGCTCACAGACTACAGTGAACACTGAAACACAACTGTTCAGTAGCTGTTAAAGGCCCCTTTGTGTACTTTTATAGTGTTTGCAACCAATGTATTGTATACGGATGGAAGCGCGTCACACTAATAGATTAGATTTTTTTCCACTAAAATGGAGCAGCACCAATTTGAGAAAAATGTGAAGGATGAGGCAGTGACACACGCTCAGCAGACTACAACCGGCAGTGGTTGAAGAACAAACTGGAGCGTAATCTGCACTCACAAAATGAAAAGCTCACAGACTACAGTGAACACTGAAACACAACTGTTCAGTAGCTGTTAAAGGCCCCTTTGTGTACTTCTATAGTGTTTGCAACCAATGTATTGTATACGGATGGAAGCGCGTCACACTAATAGATTAGATTTTTTTCCACTAAAATGGAGCTGCACCAATTAGAGAAAAATGTGAAGGGTGAGGCAGTGACACACGCTCAGCAGACTACAACCGGCAGTGGTTGAAGAACAAACTGGAGCGTAATCTGCACTCACAAAATGAAAAGCTCACAGACTACAGTGAACACTGAAACACAACTGTTCAGTAGCTGTTAAAGGCCCCTTTGTGTACTTCTATAGTGTTTGCAACCAATGTATTGTATACGGATGGAAGCGCGTCACACTAATAGATTAGATTTTTTTCCACTAAAATGGAGCAGCACCAATTAGAGAAAAATGTGAAGGATGAGGCAGTGACACACGCTCAGCAGACTACAACCGGCAGTGGTTGAAGAACAAACTGGAGCGTAATCTGCACTCAAAAAATGAAAAGCTCACAGACTACAGTGAACACTGAAACACAACTGTTCAGTAGCTGTTAAATGCCCCTTTGTGTACTTCTATAGTGTTTGCAACCAATGTATTGTATACGGATGGAAGCGCGTCACACTAATAGATTAGATTTTTTTCCACTAAAATGGAGCAGCACCAATTAGAGAAAAATGTGAAGGATGAGGCAGTGACACACGCTCAGCAGACTACAACCGGCAGTGGTTGAAGAACAAACTGGAGCGTAATCTGCACTCACAAAATGAAAAGCTCACAGACTACAGTGAACACTGAAACACAACTGTTCAGTAGCTGTTAAAGGCCCCTTTGTGTACTTCTATAGTGTTTGCAACCAATGTATTGTATACGGATGGAAGCGCGTCACACTAATAGATTAGATTTTTTTCCACTAAAATGGAGCAGCACCAATTAGAGAAAAATGTGAAGGATGAGGCAGTGACACACGCTCAGCAGACTACAACCGGCAGTGGTTGAAGAACTAACTGGAGCGTAATCTGCACTCACAAAATTAAAAGCTCACAGACTACAGTAAACCCTGCAGACAACTGTTCAGTAGCTGTGAAAGGCTCCTTTCTGTACTTCTATAGTGTTTGCAACCAATGTATTGTATACGGATGGAAGCACGTCACACTAATAGATTTGCTTTTTTTCTAATATAATGGAGCTGCACCAATTCCACAAAATAAAATAAAAAAAAAAAAGAGTCAGTGACACGTGCAGATGCCTACAAACAGTGGTGGATGCAGAGCAAACTGCAGCGTCACCTGCACTGTCACACACACACCTTGCACAGAGCTGTTAAAACAACACTGGCAAAATGAAGCTTTACACAGCGGTTGGTAAACTAGCCTGCCTCAAGCACAGTAGTACACAAAATCGCAATATCTAACTGTCCCTCAGAGTGAGCAGAGTAGCGTTCTGTCCCTAACTGAGTTCACAGCACAGTGACGCTAAAATGGCTGCGGCGCCTTTTATAGTGCATTCTGACATCATTTCAGCAGCCAATCACAGCCATGCCATTAGTTAAGATGACCGCAGCATTACAGGATGTGCCCACACTTCATAAGATTCATCATTGGCTGACTAACATCACATTGCCTCTCAAAGAATTATGGGAACTTCCGATTCCGGTATACGATATTGAAAAAGTATCGGAATTAAGTATCGGAATTCCGATAACGCGAATATCGGCCGATACCCGATACTTGCGGTATCGGAATGCTCAACACTAATTGTTACCCTCGCTCTTTCCAGGTTGAGGGCGGTAAAAGCAAGCTTGCAGTGATGCCAACCTTTACAAGATCTCTGGCTTGCAGGTAATGCTGACTTGTAGGACTGGGCCACATGAAGTAGTTAAGCAACGGCTCGAACAAGTGACTTCCAGGTTGAGAACCTGCTGAACCGATGAGATTCCAGGTAATGATTTGAAATCCCTGTATGCAGAGCAGACACTCGAGGACGGAGCTCCTCGTCGGCATCTGGATCCACCAGTTCAAACGTTTCAGGCCTGTCGATGTGGGCATCGAACGGTACAAGGAAGCAGGGCCTGTGAACCAGGTAGTGTCCTTAAGATGACTTGAAGCAACGGATCTAGTCGCATAGTCCGCAGGATTGAGGTGAGTAGGTACATAGTGCCACTGACTAGGGCAGGTAGATCTTCTTATCCTCAGTTTCCGGTTGCTGACGTAGACATAAAAGCGTCGCGTTTCATTGCAGATGTATCCCAGTACCTTCTTGCTATCAGTGTAGAACTCTGCTTCTTTGGTCTCCAGATTCATCACACCTGAGATATTCTCAGCCAACTCAACTGCGAGGACAGCAGCGCAGAGTTCCAGTCTGGTTACCGTGTATTCGTGGAGTGGTGTCAGTTTAGTCTGGCTCATCACAAACACGATGTGGCTCTGTCATTGACATCTATGGTTTTGAGGTATGCTACTGCTGCGATTGCTTTGACTGATGCGTCGCTGAAGAAACAAAGTCTTTGTGTCTTGACTTCTGTGGATGGCACATGAGCATACGGTCGTTTCACACGAAGGTCGGTCAAGGCCTCGAGAGACCTCTTCCACTCTGCCCACAAGTCTGCCTTTTCTGCTGGCAGTGGATCATCCCAAGCAGATGTGTCTTGGGTGAAGTCTCTTAGCATCATATTTCCTTGGACAGTAACTGGAGCTACGAATCCCAGGGGGTCGTATAGACTTTTCACGAAAGAAAGAACTCCTCTGCGCATGAAGGGTTTCTCGTCTTTACTGATCTGAAAGTTGAAGGCATCCGTCTTCAGATCCCAAAGCAATCCAAGACTCCGCTGTATGGGAAGAGTGTCGATGCTTAGGTCTAGGTCCTTTAGATTGCAGGAATAGTCTTGAGAGGGAAATGCTTCCATCAACTCTTGACTGTTGGACTCCTCTGAGGGCCGAAGTGCAGGTGCAATCTATGCGTGGTTGTTCTGGAATATCCTTTCCATGAAGGTAAAGAAGTGTTCCTTCATCTCAGGTGACTTCTTAAGCTTGTGTGTTATGTTTTGGTAGCTGAGGAGAATAAGCAAAAACGGCAATACACCAGAGAGGCTGGAACCCATTGGATTGCAGTAACCTGAACTAAACACACAACTAGAGGTAGTGTGGAGTGTTCCTTCGTTGATCCTAGACGCCTCGTCACAGACTGAGAGATAACTACACCTAAAGGCAGAAAGATGAAAGCTATTTGCCCCTGAGCAGATCCCCAAAGAAAATAGGAAGCCCCCAAATATGTAATGGCGGTTAGACAAGAAGAAGCACGGACACAGACAGAAAATAGAATGAGCAAATGCTGGGGCCCAATCTGTCTAGACAGAAAAGTACAGGAAAGGATACTCACTGCAATCCAAAAAAAACCCTAAAAAATACCAACTCTTCTGATTGCAAAAACACCTGAGATCACACGATCTCTACCACCTAATCAGATCTCTGTTGTAACAAAACTAAGCCGCAGCCACTGAAAAAAACAGGAAAAAGCAAATGAACAAACAACAGTGGCTCCAGATAAACTGAAAGGAGCACAAGCACCCGGAGGGGACCTGGCTGACCTCCACAGAAGTGCAGGGAACAATGCAAAAAGCAAGTACAAAAATAAAGCAGAAAATATCTTATCTGATAGCAGGCAAGACTCCAGCAAATGAACCAGGAACCACAATTGAGACAAGAACAATTGATCACCGGCAACCATCATGGGAGGGAACCTTCCTTATATCAGACCAGTCCGTGATCCCAGATTGCCATTCCTCGCTGAAAGGTTCAGTACTGTCTGTAACCACCAGAGGGAGCCTCTGCTCAGAAACCATCTCTAGCACATTCATAACAGTATCCCCCCTTGAGGAGGGGTCACCGAACCCTCACTTGTGCAACCAGGCCGATCAGGATGAGCTCGGTGATAGGCACGGATCAGTCTCCTAGCATGGATGTCCGAAGCAAACACCCAAGAATTGTCCTCCTGACCATAACCTCTCCACTTAACCAAATACTGGAGTTTCTGTCTAGAAAAACGAGAATCCAATATTTTCTCAACCACATACTCCAGATTGCCCTCAACCAAAACAGGGTCAGGAGGCGCAGCCATAGGAACCACTGGCTCGACAAACCTCTTCAATAAGGACTTGTGGAACACGTTATGGATCTTAAATGTCCCTGGAAGAAGCAAACGGAAGGAAACAGGATTAAGAATCTCCATGATCTTATAAGGTCCAATGAACCTGGGCTTAAACTTTGGAGATGCAACTCTCATAGGGATATTTCTTGAGGACAACCAAACCAAGTCCCCCACTTTAAACCGAGGACCATCAGTCCTATGCCGGTTGGCAAACCGTTGGGCATTCTCCTGAAAGAGAGACAACCTCTCCACTACCTGGTCCCAAATCTGCTGCATTCGCTCCACAACAGAGTCAACACCCAGACAGACAGAAGCCTCTGCTTGTCCCGAAGAAAATCGAGGGTGAAACCCAGAATTGCAGAAAAATGGAGACATCAAGGTGGCAGAGCAAGCCCTATTATTAAGAGCAAACTCAGCCAAAGGCAAAAAAGAGACCCAGTCATCTTGATCAGCGGACACAAAACATCTCAAATAAGTCTTCAAGGTCTGGTTTGTTTTCTTGGTTTGTCCATTGGTCTGAAGATGAAAAGCAGAGGAGAAAGATAATTGAACACCAAGTTTAGAACAAAATGTCCTCCAAAATCTGGAAACAAACTGGACTCCTCTGTCAGACACAATGTTCTCCAGAATGTCATGTAACCGAACCACGTGCTGAAGGAACAAAGGCACCAATTCGGAGGAGGAAGGCAACTTAGGTAATGGCACAAGATGTATCATCTTGGAAAACCTATCACAGATTACCCAGATAATGGTCAATCTCTGAGAAACAGGGAGGTTGGAAATAAAATCCATAGAGATATGGGTCCATGGCCTCTTGGGCACAGGTAATGGCATTAACAAACCACTAGAGGGAGAGCAAGGCTTGGAGCGAGAGCAAGTCCCACAGGACTGCACAAATTCCCTGACGTCACGAGACCAAGTAGGCCACCAAAAGGACCGACTCACCAAGTCTCTGGTACCAAAAATCCCGGGATGACCAGCCAACGCGAAACAATGAATCTCAGACATCACACTCTTCTTCCACTGGTCTGGGACAAACAATTTCCCAATAGGGCAGCGCTCAGGTTTATCCTCCTGATACCCTTCCAGAGCCAATCTCAAATTGGGCGAGATGGCGGAAAGAACTACACCCTCTTTCAAAATAACAGCAGGATCAGATAACTCAGGAGAGTCCGCAAAGAAACTCCTCGAGAGGGCATCCACCTTAACATTCTTAGTGCCAGGAAGAAAAGAAACTACAGAATTAAAACGTGTGAAAAACAAGGCCCACCTGGCCTGTCTAGGATTAAGTCGCTTGGCTGATTCGAGATAAACCAGATTCTTATGGTCCGTGAGGACCACCACCTGATGTTTGGCTCCTTCCAGCCAATGTCTCCACTCTTCAAAGGCCCACTTCATGGCCAATAACTCCCGATTACCCACGTCATAATTACGTTCAGTTGGAGAAAATTTTCGAGAGAAAAAGGCACAAGGGTTACTCTTAGAGGTCTCTGGATCTCTTTGGGACAAAACGGCACCTGTCCCAATTTCAGAGGCATCAACCTCCACCTGAAACGGTAGAGAAACATCAGACTGCCATAGAGCATGAGCAGAAGTGAATCTCTACTTAAGTTCCTGAAACGCAGAGACTGCCTCAGGAGGCCAATTCACCACATCAGAACCCTTTTTGGTCAAATCAGTCAATGGTTTAACAATACCGGAGAAATTACTAATAAATTTACGATAAAAATTGGCAAAGCCCAAAAATCTCTGAAGAGCCTTTAATGAAGTAGGTTGGACCCAATCACAGATGGCCTGAACCTTGACCGGGTCCATTCCAATAACAGACGGAGACAAAATGAATCCCAGAAATGAGACCTTCTGTAAGCCAAAAAGACACTTTGATCCCTTCACATACAGTGCATTCTCTCTCACAATCTGGAACACAGTCCGAACATGTTTCACATGAGAGTCCCAGTCATTGGAAAAAATCAAGATATCATCCAAATAAACAATCAGAAATTTATCCACAAAATCCCTGAAAATATCATTCATGAAGGATTGGAAGACGGAAGGAGCATTAGTGAGCCCAAAGGGCATCACTAGGTACTCAAAATGCCCCTCTGGGGTATTAAATGCCATCTTCCATTCATCCCCGTGCTTAATGCGAATAAGGTTATACGCCCCCCTGAGGTCAAGCTTGGTAAACCAACTAGCACTTTTCACCCTGCAAAACAGGTCAGAAATCAAGGGTAACGATATTGATACTTCACAGTGATCTTATTCAAGAGACGATAATCAATACACGGCCTCAATGAACCATCCTTTTTGGCCACAAAGAAAAAACTGGCACCCAAGGGTGAAGAGGATGGTCTGATATGACCCTTCTCCAATGACTCCTTGATATAAGATCGCATAGCATCGTGTTCAGCTACAGACAAGTTAAAAAGGCGACCTTTAGGAAATTTACCACCAGGCACTAATTCAATAGCGCAATCATAGCTCCTGTGAGGGGGCAAGGATGCAGATTTACTTTCACTAAATACATCTGAAAAATCAGTCAAAAAGTCAGGAACATCCTGAGACTGGGGAGAGGCAGAAAAAACAGGAGTGTCGGCATTAACACATTGGCAGCCCCAACTGGTCACAGACACAGATTTCCAATCCAAAACAGGATTATGAGACTGTAACCAAGGGAAACCTAGTACAATAATGTCATGCAGATTATACAGCACCAGAAATTTTCAACTCTCCTGATGATCTGGCTCAACCCTCATTATCACCTGAGTAGAAAACTGGGGTTTATTCTCCGCCAAAGGGGTAGAATCAATGCCCAGTAGGGGAATAGACTTCCGCAGGGGTATCATGGGAAACCCACAACGTTTGGCAAAGTCAAAATCCATCAGGTTAATCGCTGCTCCTGGATCAACAAAAGCCTGAGCAGAAAATGTCGACAGGGAGCAAATCAGGGTAACAGTCAACAGAAATTTAGTCTGAACACTACCCAAGACAACTGAGCGTGCAAAACGTCTTCCCCGCCTAGGGCAGACCGAAATAGCATGAGAGGCGTCACCACAGTAGAAACATAACCCATTGCGCTTTCGAAACTCATGACGCTGTGCCCAAGAAGTCACTCTATCACACTGCATGGGCTCAGAAGTTGGCTCACAAGGCAACACTATCTCACGCATACCTCTGCACTCACGCAAACGTCTGTCAATTTGAATAGCCAATGACATAGAATCATTGAGACCAGAGGCAGCAGGGAATCCCACCATAACATCCTTTACATTCTCTGACAGCCCCTTCTGAAAAAGGGCTGCCAAAGCATCATCATTCCATTTGGTCAGGACTGCCCACTTTCGGAATTTCTGACAGTACAACTCAGCGTCTTCAAGACCCTGATTTAATGCCAACAAGGTTTTTTCAGCTTGATCAGTGACATTAGGTTCATCGTACAATAACCCCAGAGCCAGAAAAAATACATCAACATCATTCAAAACAGGATCCCCAGGTGTCAGGGAAAAAGCCCAATCCTGAGGGTCGCCGCGCAGGAGAGAGATGACAATTTGAACCTGCTGTGCTGCGTTCCCTGAGGACTTAGGATTTAAGGCAAAAAACAAATTAGTTATTTTTGAAATTCAGAAATTTAGCCCTATCCCCCAAAAACAAATCTGGCATGGGAATGTTAGGTTCCACAACCGGCAACCCAGCAAGATAGGTAGCAATACTCTAAACCTCAGTGGCAAGCTGATCCACATGGCCAGACAACTGTGCAAGCTCCATTGAGAGAAATAAAATCCTCCTCAGCACCCAGAGAAAAAGAGGGAAAAAATGCAACAAACAGGTAAAAAAAATCCCTGACAACTCTGACTACTTTTTTTTTTTCTCTTTCCACACTATTTTTCCCTTCTGTGAGTACCATAAAATTTACAGTTTGGGCTGGTGATACTGTTATGTTTTGGTAGCTGAGGAGAATAAGCAAAAACGGCAATACACCAGAGAGGCCTATTGGACTGCAGTAACCTGAACTAACCACACAACTAGAGGTAGCCGTGGAGTGTTCCTACGTTGATCCTAGATGCCTCGTCACAGCCTGAGAGATAACTACACCTAAAGGCATGTAAATAGCACTGCACTCTCAAACGGGAATTCCATGCAAAAGTACATAAAAAAATAATATAAAATTATATATCCAATATGTGACATTGCACATATTGGATATATAATTTTATATTATTTTTTTATGTACTTTTATGTTGTGTATGTTTAACTTATTTATTTATTTCAACCACTGTATTCATTTGTTGTCTATTTTTTTCTTTTTTTATATAGCGGCTTTTTGAAAAAGACTCGGGAGAGTCGAAACGTCTGTTATTTGTGTCGCTTTGATAAATATGCTCCTCATCGCTTTTGGTTGTTTAATAAATATTTACTCTATTTTGCATGGAATTCCCGTTTGAGAGTACAGTGCTATTTACATGTCGAGATTGGGATTTATTCCATGACACTAGCACCTCGCCATTGATTTATTCGAGTGCACACCATTTATCTTCTACACCTAAAGGCAGAAAGATGAAAGCTATCTGCCCCGGAGCAGATCCCCAAAGAAAATAGGAAGCCCCCAAACATGTAATGGCGGTTAGACAAGGAGAAGCACGGACACAGACAGAAAATAGAATGAGCAAACGCTGGGGCCCAATCTGTCTAGACAGAAAAGTACAGGAAAGGATACTCACTGCAATCCAAAAAAAAACCCTAAAAATACCAACTCTTCTGATTGCAAAAACACCTGAGATCACACGATCTCTACCACCTAATCAGATCTCTGGTGTAACAAAACTAAGCCGCAGCCACTGAAAAAACAGGAAAAAGCAAATGAACAAACAACAGTGGCTCCAGATAAACTGAGAGGAGCACAAGCCCCCGGAGGGGACCTGGCTGACCTCCACAGAAGTGCAGGGAACAATGCAAAAAGCAAGCACAAAAATAAAAGCAGAAAATATCTTTTCTGATAGCAGAAGATGCAGGCAAGACTCAGCAAACTTCCAAAAGAACCAGGAACCACAATTGAGACAAGAACAATTGATCACCGGCAACCATCATGGGAGGGAACCTCCCTTATATCAGACCAGTCCGTGATCCCAGATTGCCATTCCTCGCTGAAAGGTTCAGTACTGTCTGTAACCACCAGAGGGAGCCTCTGCTCAGAAACCATCTCTAGCACATTCATAACACGTGTGCCTGAGGGATATGAATCGGCTGTAGACCAGTTCCCTGTTGTTGGGTAGGCGCCTTCTCTTAGGTCGAAATGGTAAAGGTGCGACTCAACTGTTCGATTTGTCTTTGTCTATTTGTCTATCCATGATGTCCAGGAACATCCTATCTTCTATGGACATCGCTACCTTGTCGTCTTCCTTTGTCCTGTGGAAGACTGTACATCCCATGTGGTCTTGTTCACCTTCACAAGCGTGGTCTTCGTTGGTAGGTACTGAGAAAGGGCAAGGTAGGGGAGTGCTGTTTGGTAATTCCTTTACCAGCAGACTATTGTGACATGGCTGGAAGAGAGACGGACGTCCATTTTCTAGTGTGCTGGTGAGCATACTGTTGACTGAGGCCGGCTTGTGTGCTCCTCCTATACAGACGTCTCCTATGATGACCCATCCAAGGTCGAGCCTCTGAGCGTATGGAGCACTTCTGGAGCCGTTTATATATTCTCTAGTCTTGTGAACTCGTAGTATATCTCTTCCCAATAGTAGAGCTATTGGGGCTTCTGAATCCAACTCAGGTATCAGGTGGGCTATACACTTCAGATGGGGGTGATGTGTCGCCACCTCTGGTGTAGGTACTGTATCTCTGACCTGTTGTCAGGAATCTGGTTGCACTCCAGGATGGTTGGTAGCGATAGGCAGGTTTGACCATCTATGGACTCCACCTTGTATCCGTTTGCTTTTCTCCTCGCCGTCTCAACGGTACCTGAACACATCCTCAGGGAGTAGGGAGAACCAGGGTCTACAATGCTGAAGTTGTCAAAGAAGATGTACCTGGCTAGAGACCTCTTACTTTGGTCATCCAGGATTGCAGATATCTTGAGGGCTTTATCCTTGCAGCCTGCAGGATAGACTCGAACAAGGCAGATTTTTGAACAGGACCTTCCTCCTGTGAGTCCCTTACAGATCTCCGTACATTGAGAGCTTACCACAGGGGTATCTTCATCAGTGTTCTTCTCCTTCCCATCGTGCTCCTCTGCTTGTGACAACACTCGTGGAAGTGGTCCAGGGTGCAAGGCTGTATTGTGATCCATGCTGCTACATTCTGCACATTTCATTCTAGCTTCACAGTTCCTGGCGAGGTGAGAGGTTGTGGCACAGCATTTGAAGCAGATGTTGTTCTCTTCTAAGAAAACCTTTGTGATCCTCCAAAGATTTCTCCCTGAAGGCTCTGCATTTTAGTAGAGGATGTGGTTTCTTGTGTAGAGGACACTGTTTACTGACATCCTGAGGCTTGTTCTCGTCTGGAGGGGGTTTGCTCGCATTGTGAGGAGGGCCTGTGGAAACTATGTTAGTTTTCTCGACTGCCACAGGTGTCCTACTGGGTTTGACACTGGGGGCAGTGGAACATGACAGAGTGAAGTCAAAACTAGGGTCATTTCTGATCTTAGCTTGTTGGGCGACAAATTCTACGAATACAGTGAAAGGAGGGAATGGTACATTATGATTTTGTTTCTACCATGAACCATACGTAACCCACTTTTCTTGTAGGTTGTAAGGAAATTTTTGCATTATCAGATTGACACCCCTAGTGGTGTCTAAGAATGCCAATCCGGGCAAGTCTCCTTCCTCCTGGGCAACCTGTAACTCTATCAATAAATCACTCAATTCTCTAAGCTTTTGATAACCTTTAGGTCCTATCTTAGGAAAATCATCAATTCTTTTGTATAAAGCATTCTCTATGACTTCTACTGTCCCATAGCATTCATCAAGTCTTTCCCACACTTTGCGTAGACCTATGTGTGGATGCTTTATATTGATGTCTCTTAGTCTTTTGGCATGCTCGACCGACTCACTTCCGAGCCACTTTACTAGGAGATCGAACTCCTCACTACTAGAGAGGACCAGACCATGAATGGTGTTCCGGAACGAGGCTCGCCATGACCTATAGTTCTCGGGTTTGTCAGTGAACTTTACAAGTCCTTTTGTAACCAGTTCTTGGCGGGCAAGGAACTTTGCAAAGTCTATGGTGGCTTGGTCAGTGCAGGCACGAGCTCGTGTGTTATAGTCATGTCTAGTGTGTGGTGTATCACCATACCTGTGAGACGCTTCTGACTTCGTATAGTCTGTGTAGTACCTTCTCGGTGCGGAAAGTGTCTCTTTAGGGCTGGATGGGAGCTGTACCTTCTGCTCAGTGGAACAGTCGCTGTGGTTGACATCTCTGTGCTGGACGACTCCTTGTTCGTGGTAACGAAGTTCGGGGTTGGATAGCCGGTAACCAGTGTAGGCTGGTTGATGTGGTGCATCAGGGCTGTCTTCGATGCCAGAATGTTGACAGACGTACTCTGCGACGTGCTGCGCTGGATCTTGCTGTTCTAGATCTGGTCTGGGAAAGTTGCTGCGTCTCTCACAATCAGGATCCTTCATAGCTTCCAAATACTCTTTAGCAATTGCGCGGTAAAACTATAAAAAATACAAATGACATAGATAAGTATTGGGCACACAGCTGACACTTTACAATTAACAGGAAAGTATACAGTATGATGCAAACTTTACACAGGATTCTAATAACATCTCCTATGCACTGGCTGCTATACAGTTAATAACCTCCTAAACACTGCTGTTATGATTTGGTAGCTGAGGAGAGCAGACAAAAACGGCAATACACCAGAGAGGTTGGAATCTACTGGATTGCAGTACCCTGACTAACTACCACAACTAAAGGCAGCCGTGGAGCGTACCTACGTTGGTCCTAGACGCCTCGTCACAGCCTGAGAGGTTAACTACACCTAAAGATAGAAAGAGGAAAGCTATCTGCCCCGGAGCAGATCCTCAAAGAACATAGGAAGCCCCAAACATGTAATGGCAGTTAGACAAGAGGAAATACAGACACAGACAGAAAATAGTATGAGCAAACGTTGGGGCCCAATCTTCCTAGAAAGAAAAGGATAGGAAGGACACTTACTGCAATCCAAAAAACCCTAAAAATACCAACCCTACTAATTGCAAAAACACCTGAGATCACACGACCTCTACCACTTAAATTAGTTCTCTGGTGTAACAAAACTAAGCTGCAACCACTGAAAAAACTGGAAAAGGCAAATGAACAAATAACAGTGGCTCAGATAAACTGAGAGGAGCACAAGCCCCCGGAGGGGACCTGGCTGACCTCCACAGAAGTGCAGGAAAAAATGCAAAAAGCAAGCACAAAAATAAAAGCAGAAAATATCCTATCTGTTAGCAGAAGATGCAGGCAAAACTCAGCAAGCTTCCAAGTGAACCAGGAACCAAAGCCGAGACAAGAACAATTGATCACCGGCAACCCTGATGGGAGGGAACCTCCCTTATATAAGACCAGTCTGTAACTCCTGATTGCCAATCTTCACAATCTTCATTGAATGGTTCAGTACTGTTTGTAACCACCAGAGGGAGCTTCTGCTCAGAATTCATTTCTAACACATTCACAACACACTGCATTGCTAGAGAAGATATTGATCTTACCAGATATGCTTTACCAGGATAGCAAACTCAAGTTGAAGAGGTTACAGGAGAGCACATGAACACTTGTATTCCCTGAAGTACATGGAAGAAAATGGAGCTTCTTCTTCCCAGCATAACTTGCTTCAATCCCACAATGCAACACTCTATCTGCTTGTTAAAGGCACAGGCTATAAATTCAGCCACCACTGGATGGTGCTATAACAAACAAACCAGCACACAATGTAAAACATACTGCCCTGTACTCAGATGGGCAGAACATACAGTGCCCAATTCAATGCCAACTACATCAATTCTTATTACTTAAGCTTGTCAACCTCAATTTACTTTATAATAATAGTTACGCATTGAAAACTGGGGTTATTTGGCTAAAGTTGTGGGGGGGGGGGGCAGGGCTGGCTCCAGGTTTTCGTGGGCCCCGGGCGAAAGAGTCTCAGTGGGCCTCTTTAACACATAACACAATTCATGATGCTCCAATATGGCAGAGAAATATAGGTATAGTACAATGCCAAATACTTAAATTCTTACATTACATGAGTGATATCTATTGTAAATTCTACAATAGCTCAATAACCAGACAGTATTGTCCTCCATACAGTATTATGGGCACCACATAGTGCGCCATACAGAATGGGCTCCATATAATGCTCCATACAGAATAGGCCCCATATATGCTCCATATAATGCTCCATATATAAAGGGCCCTATATGATGCCCCATAAATAATGAACCCCATATGATGCTCTAGTATATGATGGGTCCCATATATGATTCTCCAGTGTGTGATGAGCCCCATATAATGCTCCAAATATAATGGTCCCCATATATAATGCTCCATATATAATGGGCCCCATATGATGCTCCAGTGTATAATGGGCCCTATCTATGATGTTCAAGTGTATGATGGGCCCCATATATAATTCTCCAGTGTATAATGCTCCCCATATATTGCTCCAACCATTAAAAAAAATGAAATACCTCTCCTCACTGGGCACTGCTCTACTCTTGACTCCTCAGCGTCGCCATCTTCCAGCTCTCTGCATTGTGACTGTTCAGGCAGAGGGCGCACAGACGTGACATCATCGCGCTCTCTAACCTGAATGTCACTGTCAGGAAATGCGGAAGACGTCACAGCGGTGGAGCAGGGAGTGGTAAGTATTGCAAGTGCTGGGGCCCTGAGCAAGCAGGGGGGGCACACTTGTGGGCGCCGGGAACTGGCACAGGGCCCCTCATAGTACGCCGTGTCTCTGACAGTGAGTGGGCACCCCCCCTGCTCAGGGCCCTGGCACTTGCCCGGGTGCGCCAGGTGCTGACACCGTCCCTGGGGGGTACAGCCCAGTTAGGGAGGTAGAAAAACTGGCATATGTTGAGGTGTAGGCTGGACGTTCAGCAGCTGCAAATGGAGGAATTGGAGAAGTCGGAGGAAGAGGAGGACAAAGTGATACATTTTGCTGGCAACCTATGTGTCATCAGGGGAAGGTGGTACAAAATCCTTTGAAACCCAGGCATGGTTCATTTTAATAAAGGTGAGATCACCTACATTTTGGGTCGACAGCCGGGTACTTCTTTCTGTCAGGATTGATCCAACAGCACTGAAGACTCTTTCTGATAGCACACTACCAGCAGGGCAAGCGAACTCCTGTAAGGCATATTGTGCCAATTCAGGCCAGGTGTTCAGTTTACAGGGTCAGTAGTCAAAAGGGAATGAACTGTGAGGGAGAACATCGATAGGGGAGGAGAGTTAATTTTGAACCATAGTTGACAACTGCTGTCTCCTGTCTGTTGCAATCGATTCAGTATTACCAGTCATGTGAGTGTTACTCGAGAAATAAGACCACAACATGGTCATGAAACCCCTGTCTCCAACGCCACTTCGGCTGTGTGCACCATGAACACCTCTTCCATTTGGCCCAGTACGGATCGTGGTAGAACCTGCACCGCTGCTGTGTGCTGGGAATGCATCTAACAAACGGTTTACCAGAGTTGCTTGTTTGTTCCCCAATATTAGGTCGACGTTCTCCTGTGGCATGATGTTCTGTAATTTGCCTTTATAGCGTGGATCGAGGATGCTGGCCAACCAGTAGTAGTGATCCTTCATAATTTTGGCAATGCGGGGGTCCCTTTTTAGGATCCGCAAGACATAATCACACATGTGGGCCAATGTTCCAGGTGTCAATGAGGCACTGCCAGTGGTGGGTAGAGGAGCACTTTGTGCCAAATCCACATCCCTCTAGTCACGCACAAACACTGTACCTGACCTTGGCAAACCAACATTTTCTCTTGCCCCTTGAGAAGCATCCTCCTCCCCAAAATAATCATCCCCCTCATCCTCCTCCCCCTCCTCTTCCTCTTCTTCCTCCACCTCGTCCAGGACAGTTCCCTGAGCACACAATGCCTGACAGTCATCAAGGCTTCCCTCCTCCTCCTCCTCTTCCTCCTCCGCTGCAGACGCCTGATCCTTAATGTGCGTCAAAGTTTGCATGAGCAGACGCATAAGTGGGATGCTCATGCTTATGATGGCATCGTCTGCACTTACCAGCCGTGTGCATTCCTCAAAACACTGAAGGACTTTACAGAGGTCTTTCAGCTTTGACCACTGCACACCCGACAACTCAATGTCTGCCCTCAAAATGCCTGCCCGTGTATCCTCCCACAAATGAATTACAGCCTGCCTCTGTTTGCACAGCCTCTCAACCATGTGCGTGGTGGAGTTTCACGTTGTTGCAATGTCTATGATTAGGCGGTGCTTGGGGGGGTGGAGCGATTGCTGCAGCCTCTTCATATGACTGGAGTCTACGGGCGAGCGACGGATGTCCGAACACAGTCTTCACACCTTATGGAGCAGGGCTGGTAACTCCGGATAATTATTTATGAAGCACTGCACCACCAGGTTCAAGATGTGAGCCAGGCAAGGTATGCATCTGAGTTTTGCCAGGGCTATGGCCGCCACAAAATTACGGCCGTTATCACTGACTACCTTGCCTGGCTCAAGATGTAGACTGCCCAGCCATGACTCAGTTTCTCGCTGCAAGTAGTCGGCCAGTACCTCCGCGGTGTGTCTATTGTCTCCGAAAGAAATCATCTGTAAAACAGCTTGCTGACGCTTATGACTAGTTGATCGATAGTGGGACACCTCGTGTGCAACACTGGCAGCTGCGGATGGAGTGCTCATGCGACTGCGCTCTGTCGACGAGCTTTTGCTTCTGGAGGAGGAGGAAGAGGGTCGAACACCTACAGCCAACTGTTGTCTATACCATGGGCTAGGCAGCACTGTCCCACTGCCGCCGTCCCCTGTGGACCCTGCATCCACCACATTAACCCAGTGCGCAGTATGGACACGTAACGGCCTTGGCCATGCCTACTGGCACATGCATCTGTTGTGAGGTGCACCTTTCCACTCACTGATTGTTTGAGTGCATGGACAATGCGGTATTTCACATGCAGGTGGAGGGCAGGGATGGCTTTTCTAGAAAAGAAGTGCCCACTGGATAGGTCATAGTGTGCGACAGCGTAGGCCTTGAGCTCTCGGAACGCTGCGCTTTCAACCAAATGGAAAGGGCATCATCTCTAAAGAGATCAGTTTGGCAATGTAGGCGTTCAAAGCTAGTGAGGTTTTGTAGTCCGTCCACGCTTGAATGTGTATGGTGTTTAAATGTCTAAGCATGCAACTGGTATTCAATTTTCGGAGATTTTTCCCTCGGGTAAAGGTCCTTCCGCACTTCTTACAGATAACCTTTGCCTCATCAATAGGATTTTGGTCAAAAAAGTGCCACATTGCACTCTTCCTACTAAATTTTCAGGGCTTGCACGCTGTACTAATTTGGCCAAGCTGTCCTGCAACTGTTTTTGTTTTTTTAACACGTTTTTGGACTGCTACGGTCCTGCCAGATAACCGCAGCTGCGATGTCGATGCCTGCTGCGTATCCTCCTCCTCTTCTGAGCTATTGCCAGAGGCGCCCTCTTCCCCCAATGAATGCCAATCCGGGTCAACAACTGGGTCATCCATCACCTCCTCTTCAATTTCATCTGCACCTTCCTCTGTGTCACCATGTAAATTGTTAGAGTATGCGGGAAGGGGCACCTGAGTTTCATCAGGGTCAGATTCTGGCTCAGTAGACTGCGAGGGCAATGCAGTGCTCTGGGTGAATGTACCAGCAGAATCATATAGCAGTGGCTGTGCATCAGTGCACTCCATGTCATAATCATCTTGGACTGGGGAATTAAGGATTTTACTTGATAACTCAGGCATGGTATATGAAAGAGCTCCAGGGATTAGTCTGAAGTGTGGTCTGCTGCATCCTCCACTTGTGGTGGGGTGAAGGACACAAAGAAAGGTGTTGTTCCTAACCAGGAGTCTGCACTGATGACTGAGTGTTTGCATTTTTTGAAACTTCAGAAGAGGAGGCGATAGAGCTGGAGGCTGTTTCGGCAATGGAAGCCAAAACCTGTTCCCGATGCTCCGGCTTTAAAAGCGGTTTACCAACTCCCAGAAAAGGGAGCCTTCCAAGCCTTCTGGAGCCAGACGATGACGCAGGCTCAACACCTCCTGCCTTAGGTGCTATTGTGCTTTTGGCACTGCCAGCAGATGCACCACCACCACCACCATCAGTCCCAGCTGGCCCCCCCGCCCACGTCCGCGGCCTCTTCCACCATACTTCCTCATGTTTGGGAAAACGTACCAAAAATAGCAGCAGATATATGGTACTGTATGAGGAGCATACAGCTGTATACTGTGTAGTGAAAAATTTAAATCTCCGTATATATTTCCGGAGTCACACACAGACGCTCTCTCAGAATGGATTTCACCGTAATACAAAGAGCAGATATACTGTATTGTCTCAGAAGTGTACAGCTGTATACGGTGTAGGCGAAAATTGCGATCTCCGTACATATTTCCAGAGTCACACACACACGCTCACTCGGTATGGATTTGACCATAATACAAAAAGCAGAAAAACGGTACTGTATCTGAAGCGTACAGCTGTATACGGTGTAGGGGAAAATTGCAATCTCTGTATATATTTCTGGAGTCACACACAGACGCTCACTCAGTATGGATTTGACCATAAGACAAAGACCAGATATACGGTACTGTCTCAGAAGCGTGCAGCTGTATATTGTGTAGGCAGGGGTGGGATTCAAATTTTTAACAACAGTTTCTGTGTTTGTGTGTAGGAAAACCACACCCATTTTAAACCACACCCATTTTAAAGCCACACCCATTTTTAAGCAGCAACCATTTGCACGCACCTTTTCCTCAAACATATACAAACCCGTAGGAGCACACACAGACCCCACAAGTGTGCATAACCACCCAGGAGCACACACAGACCCCACAAGTGTGCATAACCCCCAGGATTACACACAGACCCCGACAAGTGTGCATAACCACCCAGGATTACACACAGACCCCCACAAGTGTGCAGAACCCCCTAGGAGCACACACAGACCCCCCAAGTGTGCAGAACCCCCAGGAGCACACACAAACTCCACAAGTGTGCAGAACCCTCCAGGAGCACACACAGACCCCCACAAGTGTGCAGAACCCCCCAGGAGCACACACAGACCCCCACAAGTGTGCATAACCCCCCAGGAGCACACACAGACCCCACAAGTATGCATAACCCCCCAGGAGCACACATAGACCCCACAAGTGTGCAGAACCCCCAGGAGCACACACAGACCCCCCAAGTGTGCAGAACCCTCCAGGAGCACACAGACCCGCACAAGTGTGCAGAACCCCCAGGAGCACACACAGACCCCCACAAGTGTGCATAACCCCCCAGGAGCACACACATACCCCACAAGTGTGCATAACCCCCCAGGAGTACACATAGACCCCACAAGTGTGCATAACCCCCTAGGAGAACACACAGACCCCCACAAGTGTGCACAACCTCCAGGAGCACACACAGACCCCCCAAGTGTGCAGAACCCCCAGGAGCACACACAGACTCCACAAGTGTGCAGAACCCCCCAGGAGCACACACAGACCCCACAAGTGTGCATAACCCCCCAGGAGCACACATAGACCCCACAAGTGTGCATAACCCCCTAGGAGAACACACAGACCCCCACAAGTGTGCACAACCCCCAGGAGCACACACAGACCCCCCAAGTGTGCAGAACCCCCAGGAGCACACACAGACTCCACAAGTGTGCAGAACCCTCCAGGAGCACACACAGACCCCCACAAGTGTGCAGAACCCCCAGGAGCACACACAGACCCCCACAAGTGTGCATAACCCCCCAGGAGCACACACAGACCCCACAAGTGTGCATAACCCCCCAGGAGCACACATAGACCCCACAAGTGTGCATAACCCCCTAGGAGAACACACAGATCCCCACAAGTGTGCAGAACCCCCAGGAGCACACACAGACCCCCCAAGTGTGCAGAACCCTCCAGGAGCACACAGACCCCCACAAGTGTGCAGAACCCCCAGGAGCCTACACAGACCCCCACAAGTGTGCATTACCCCCCAGGAGCAGACACAGACCCTCACAAGTGTGCAGAACCCCAGGAGCACACACAGACCCTCACAAGTGTGCATAACCCCCCAGGAGCACACACAGACCCCCACAAGTGTGCATAACCCCCCAGGAGCACACACAGACCCCCCAAGTGTGCAGAACCCCTAGGAGCACACACAGACCCCCAAGTGTGCAGAACCCCCCAGGAGCACACACAGACTCCCACAAGTGTGCAGAACCCCCAGGAGCACACATAGACCCCCCAAGTGTGCAGAACCCCCAGGAGCACACACAGTCTCCCACAAGTGTGCAGAACCCCCAGGAGCACACATAGACCCCCCAAGTGTGCAGAACCCCCAGGAGCACACACAGACCCCCCAAGTGTGCAGAACCCACCAGGAGCACACACAGACCCCCACAAGTGTGCAGAACCCCCAGGAGCACACATAGACCCCCACAAGTGTGCAATCATCCCCTGTATGCCTGCCAGCAGCATTATAGAACAGAGGCCATTGTGTCAGGTCACAAACCCATGGCAGCTCAGGCACCACTTCCAAATCCCCCCCCATAATGAGCCCCAGAAGCCATGAGGAAGCCACACATTCCCAGGGGAACACAGCAGACACCTGCCATCTGAGGAGCTACAGGGGCAGGATAGCTTCAGCCCTGCACATACTGGCCCTGCTCTAAGCCTCAGTGCTAGGAGTCAAGGCCAAATGACATGGCACTGCAAGCCCCAGCGTGACTGGCACCACAAGCCCCAGCATACCTGGCACCACAAACCCCAGCATGCCTGGCACCACAAGCCCCAGCGTGCCTGGCACCGCAAGCCCCAGCATGCCTCTGCCCTGGGCAGGCCTGCTCTCCACATGGGAATGCCTAGATTAGAACTGCTCTTCCATGGAGGGAGGCCTTACTACTCTGACCGGCGTCTATCTATCATAGATAGACGCCGGTCAGACCACCTCCTCAGTCCACACAGACACACTCCACTCCTCCAGCTCCACACTCCAGGGCCAGCCCCAGGCAGCGCCGCAGCTCACACAGTACCTCTGACTGTCATCTCCGTCTCCGCCTCGTGACTGAAGAAGATGGCCACGGCGCTACCGCTACCCAATCGCCGCACTGCAGAGATCAGTCCGCGGGGGCCGGGGCTGGCGGTGTGTTGCGGCGCTGCAAGCTGCAAAATAGTACCGGATTGCCCCTCTGATTCTCCCCGGTTCGGGGAACGGCTGCTTTTTGAACAAGCGGTTCCATCGAACCGGGGAGAACCGGCTGAATCCCACCCCTGTGTGTAGGGGAAAATTTCAATCTCCGTATATATTTCCGGAGTCACACACAGATAGTCAGCATGTATTTGTCCGCGATACCAGCCGGTACACGGTAGTGTGTGAGGAGCTTACAGCTCTGTACGGTGTGGGAAAAAATTAACGGTCGGTAACTGTGCAGAAAAAAGAATAAAAGTATTAGTGCTGTGTAAAAAGCAGTCTGCACAGCAGTGTACACACAGCAATACAGCTATCAGGCAGCCTAATAACCAGTGCTGCTGCACACAAGAAAATCCTCCCCTGTCACTGCATACTAACTGTACAGCACAATTGCTATCAGCACAAGCACAGAAGAACTTCTCTTTCCAGCCCTAACTCTCTCCCTACTGATAAACAGCATCAGCAACCTCTCCCTACTGTTAATATCGGCAGAAGTAAAATGGAGGTCGGTGCTCAGGGCTTTTATAGACACTATGACGCCCCCCAAAGCGAGCATATCACTGCAATGCCCTTTTCTAAGATGCTGGTGGACGCTGCTCATGTCATCTCGTTGCCCACAGTGTACGTCCTTGCTCATTAGCTGAAAAAAGGCGCCTGAAAGCATTCTGGGAAATTCTACTTTGGCGCTTGTTTTGCCGAACGCATGGCCGACTGCACGCTATGGTTGGTTTCAGTCAATGAAACCCGACTTTGGCGAAAGTCGGCGACTATTGAATCTGACCGACCTGTTTCGCTCAACTCTACTGGCTATCTATTTGGCATGAGGGAGGGACTTCCCGAAAGTAGGAGTGAGATCTCTCCCAAATGTATAATAATATATATACCTGTAGGCCCTTACGAAACTGAGGTTTCATGGCACCTGCTGGCACTCTGCTAATTGTCAGTGTGGACCGCATAATGATATGGCAGTGGACATGCTGGTGATGGGCAAAACCCAAAATCCAAATGGGCAATCATGTTTTAGCTGGACTTGTAAAGTGATGGGGAATATGTATTTCACTATCTGGCTACCTACAGTGCCTTGCAAAAGTATTCGACCCAATGGAACTTTTCAACCTTTTCCCACATATCATGCTTCAAACATAAAGATACCGAATGTAAATTTTTGGTGAAGAATCAACAACAAATGGGACACAATTGTGAAGTTGAACGAAATTTATTGGTTACTTAAAATTTTTGTGGAAATACAAAAACTGAAAAGTCAGGCATGCAATATTATTCGGCCTCTTTACTTTCAGTGCAGCAAACTCACTCCAGAAGTTCACTGTGGATCTCTGAATGATCCAATGTTGTCCTAAATGACTAATGATGATAAATATAATCCACCTGTGTGTAATCAAGTCTCCGTATAAATGCACCTGCTCTGTGATAGTCTCAGGGTTCTGTTTGAAGCACAGAGAGCATCATGATGACCAAGGAACACAACAGGTAGGTCCATGATACTGTTGTGGAGAAGTTTAAAGCCGGATTTGGATACAAAATGATTTTAAAAAATTTAAACATCCCAAGGAGCACTGTGCAAGCAATCGTATTGAAATGGAAGGAGTATCATACCACTGCAAATCTACCAAGACCCAGCCATCTACTAAACTTTCATCTCAAACAAGGAGAAAACTGATCAGAGATACAGCCAAGAGGCCCATGATCACTCTGGATGAACTGCAGAGATCTACAACTGAGGTGGTACAGTCTGTCCATAGGACTACAATCAGTCATACACTGCACAAATCTGGCCTTTATGGAAGAGTGGCAAGAAGAAAGCCATTTCTCAAAGATATCCATAAAAAGTGTTGTTTAAAGATTGCAACAAGCCACCTGGGAGACACACCAAACATGTGGAAGAAGGTGCTCTGGTCAGATGAAACCAAAATTGAACTTTTTGGCAAAAAATGCCAAGCGATATGTTTGGCATAAAGGCAACACAGCTCATCACCCTGAACACACCATCCCCACTGTCAAACATGGCAGTGGCAGCATCATGGTTTGGGCCTGCTTTTCTTCAGCAGGGACAGGGAAGATGGTTAAAATTGATGGAAAGATAGATTTAGCCAAATTCAGGACCTGTTGGAGTCTGCAAAAGACCTG